>VBSM01003176.1:50224784-50278087 GCA_008086735.1 Cheirogaleus medius
GTATCCCCAACAATACTTGTACCCCCATAATAAAAATAAATAAATAAATAAAAATAATAAAAAAACACAATGAGAGATCACCTAACCCCAGTGAGATTGGCCTCTATCTAAAAATCCCCAAACAACAAATGCTGGTGAGAATATGGAGAGGCAGGAACACTCTTACACTGCTGGTGGGACTGTAAATTAGTGCAACCTTTGTGGAAAAGAATTTGGAGATACCCAAAAGAGCTAAAAATAGAAATACCATTGATCTAGCAATAGCACTACTAGGCATCTACCCAAAAGAGCAAAAGACATTCTATAATAAGGACATCACCTGAATGTTTATGGCAGCACAATTCAGTGTTGCCAGGATGTGTAAACAACCCAAGTGCCTGTCAATTCATGAGTGGATTATTAAAATTTGGTATATAAATATACAATGGAATATTAGTCAATTATAAGAAACAACGGTGATCTAGCACCTCTTATATTTTCCTGGATAGAGCTTTAGCCCATTATCCGAAGTGAGGGAAGTGAGGTATCACTAGAACAGAAGAATAGGCTCCACATGTACTCACCATCAAATTGGCACTAACTGCTTAACAATATGGTGCTCACACGGTACTAATGTTCTCCAGGGATTAGGGGGTTGGGAGGGGAACTCATAACTAATGGATGTGGTGAGCATTATAGAGGGGAAGGGCATGCCTCTAATCCTCGCTTCGGTGATGCAGAGTCAGAAAATGTAACCAAAATGTTTGTACCCTCATAATATCCTGAAATAAAAATAAATTAAAACAAAAACAAAGAAAGATTTAGAGTTTTCCTCTCTCTATCCCTTCCTCCCTTCTTCCCTCCTTCCATCTCCATTCCTCCTACCATTCCTCTCTTTCTTTCCTGGATTCTAACTTCCATCCTCTCCTTCCTTCCCCTTCCCTTGTCTTTTCTTTTCTTTCCCTTCCTATCTTTTTCTGAAAAACAATTACTTTTGAGATGGGATATGATCATAAACATTGGTGCGTTGGTAAATGGTTATTAAACCAGTTTGGGGTAAGTAGGAAGGAATTCTTGATTTGTGGCATTTGTTGATTACCATGATGATTTTGCCATACTCAATTTCAAGCCACTAATCTGATATCAAAAGCTAGGAAAATTCCTGAAAAATTAGCAGTCAGTGTCAAGAGGCAGTTCAAACTTTTTCCAGCACACCACTACTCACTTTAGATAAACTAGAAGATACAAATTTTAGTCTCTATACTGACCTTCGGAGTTGGAAGGGCTATTTATGGAGAAGGTGGAATGCATTTGTTATCTGATTTTAGAGGTCTGAACTTATACTAGTAAGGGATAGTGGTAGTTCCACAGGGGGAGAGCAAAATGTGTGTGTGTGTGTGTGTGTTTAACTGGAATAGTTCAACAATCAAATGATTCATGTAGTTGATGTAAATTTCTTCCCCTGTAATAGTGTGTTTGGTGATTGGAAGGTCCTACATGAACTCTAATGTTACTAATAGTTTTTAAACACCATGAAATAGAAATTATCACTTGAAAGAAGGAACTCATCCAGAATAGTGGTTCAATATTTATGCCAAATTTTAACATGAATGAAAAATTTCATATTTTCTTCACAAAGTCCTCTAATTATTTTGATTTTTAAGAATAGCCATTATAACGTTCCTTTTGTTAATACAGACGATGTTTTCATTCAATCCCCATAATATTTCACAAATGAACAATGGAGACATTCTCAAACTTGAAACTCAAGGGCTTTGTGCTACTTCTGGTAATAGATTATACTATTGAATATTTATTATGTTAATTTAGTACTTTATACTTTTCAAAGTATTTTGACAATAAAGTTGCATATGTGTATGTGTTCACCTTCTAGCACTAAATGAGTAAGCTATATGTACAAATTTGCTTCTAAAATTTATTCATATGCTCTTTCTCTGTTCTAATTTAAACATGTTTATATATGTAATTGATTTATATGAAACATTTTCATTTGGAATTCTGCACAGAGTGTCATTATTATATATGTTATGGTAGAAGATGGTTATGATATTTAGCTTCAGTATTCATTTTTAGTATTTATTTATTTATAAAGACACTGGCTTGGAAGGAAAGTAGGAAGAAAGAAAGGAATAAATTTTAAATGCACAAATATCCCAGATAATTAGCAGTACACTTTCCTAAGAACACAGGCATGAAAGCAGATTTGACGAGGATAAATGAATACTTTCTCTTTTTCTAAATTTAGTTGCTAACTACATTAGTAATGCCATCAATAGTATGATTAACAACAGAGCTTTCATCTCATGCGAGGAGCTGATGTTTCTTTCTGACTTTTTTCTTTGATTGTGCAGCGTTATTTGGTGTTACAAATCAATGCTTGTGCAGACATAGAGCAGGTGAGACCTTAATGTTTTACCTGGGGACCAAGAGATGTAGAATAAAACCCAAGAGGGTGGCAGGCATGCCCAGATTAATATAGTGTGCATTTTTCTTCTTTTTATATTAATTGGCATGTATTTTGTATTTTGTTATACAATTAAAATGTATAACAAACATTCACCTTTATTTTATAAATCACTCATATGTATTTCTTCACAGGACCAAGGTTTTAGAGTGCTCCAACAGTATGTCTCATTGAGATGGTATTTATCCTAGCTAACAAAAACAAATAAAAACAATGACCCCCATTAGTAGTTTATGTAATTGATATTCATTTCATTTGAAAAGGAATGTACTTATATTATTGAATATTAATATATACAAAGACAATATTAATAATATTAAATAATTCCAAAGTCCTATAATTAGACATTTAAAAATGTTATTACTTTCTAAATCCACTTTATAGAGGTGTATTTTACACAAAATAAAATGTACTCATTTTAAATGTATAGGTTAATGAGTTTTGACAAATGCGTATATCTGGTCAATCACCATCCCAGTCAAATTATACATATTTATATTCTAGCAAAAATTTCAATATGTCCTTTTGCAATCAACATATACAACCCCAGGCTTTCTGCCACTGCAGTTTAGTTTTGCCTGCTGTAGACATCCATATCAACACAATGCCAGAAATGTATGAGAATTTCAATTGGCTCACATCATTGCCAATAATTGATATGCACATTTCACCAAAGACAAATGATTTTGAGTATTTTTGTGCTATTTGATTATTATATATTAAATATTTAGATATATTTGTGTATCTAAATTTTGAGGTCTACTCATTTTGTTGCCATTTTTTATTGTTCTGTGGGTCTTATTATTAGTAAGTTTAATGAGATTTTTACATATACTAAGTATAAATTTTAAAAAATACATATGCCATATAAATTATAATAAATGTATAGATCAAGTTTTATAATAACATGGATAATAATGTCGAGTTTTCCAATCCTGTATAAGTTCTGTGAATTGTGGAGTTTACAAGGCTTGGTAGTATTTTTCTTTTTCAAGCCGTAGGGCGTTTCAGATAATTTATGAGCAACCTAGAATTCCAGCCCCAACTGAAAGTAATCTTAATATCAATCTCCTTCTCAGGTACACTGCCTTACAAATTCCTGACTTCTTTGCTCCCCAAATTCCATCATTATCTCTACAACTCAGGAAATCCTCTTTGTTTTGCTTTGGTTCCCTTTTTTTCCTGAGTTTTTGAAGTAAACTTAGGAAACTGCCTTTCAGACAGAAGTTTAGATGGTTGTGGCACTCATCATGCTAACTTTCCTTCTCCCATTGGTAATTGTCTTGTGTTACCTACTATCGAAGATCTAAAAATTATTGTTTCACAAAATTTACTACTGAATTTCTGATATTCTCATTGAGTTTATTATGTATTTATAGCACACACATATTTTTATACTAGCTTTTAATACTTAACAACAATCTTATTAAAATAAGTACTCTTATTATATGCACTTTCCAGATGAGAAAAATGAGACATGATAAAGTCAGATTATATGCCAATGATGGAGCCAGCATTTAAAACCATGAAATCTTACTTCAGAAGGAAAATTACTTACAGGTTCACTTTAATACTTAAATAAATTAACAGCTCTCAAAGCAGTTAGTATGTGACACAGCATGCAGTGTTTGGTATTTTTTTTTTCTAACTTAGTTGTATTGTAGTAGATTGAATAGTGGTCCCTAAAAAGATGCGTTTAAGTCCTAACCACCAGAATCTGAGAAATGAGACCTTACGTGGAGAAAACCTTTATTTGGAAAATTACATCTTTGCAGATGTAACCAGTTAAAAATCTTCAAATGAGATCATTCTGGATTTAGGGTGGGCCCTAAACACGAAGAAGGATGTCCCTATAAGATAAAAATTCAGTTTGGGCATATTTTTGATTTTTTCTCCAAATATGAGTAAAATAAGGATCATGATCCTGAACAATAAAACATTGTTATCTAAATAATTGCATGTTTATCCCATCATTATTGGTTTGACAGAATGATTTATACTATATTCCCTCATCCCTATTCATCATTAATGACATCTAAAACATCAAATACAACTTTTTTGTACATACCTTTTGATATTATTGAATGCCATGTGGAATCAATCCATAAAGACAACAGTTATACTGTTCAGTAAGATAAAGTGTTAGGTGTGTCTGTCTAAAAGATGATTGAGGAGTTTCGAGTCTTGTTAGGGAACTACAACACGTCTAGGGACTCAAAAGAGGGAGATGATCCATTTCATTGTGTGACCCAAATTATTTTTGTTTCTTTGGTTTCCATGGCAGCTCATCCTTTTAATTCTTTACGCTGACTTCTACATTCTGACATTTCACAAAGTTGTCCTTAACCCTTTTCACTTTTCTTTCATTCGTTTCAATGTATTCACATATCCTTTCTTTACATAAGGCTCCAAAACTCCTGATCTTATAAAAATCTCTCCCATGTGATCTATTTCATTATCTCTAATAACTAATATTTTTGTTAAAATATAATGCCAATCTCTTAATTCAATATATTTACAACTAAGATACCAATTAGTTTTTGTGGGTTTTTTTTGCATTCTTATGGTTTTATGAATAGCTCTCTGCTGAAAAGCCATCAGGACCTATATGACAACATCCTCTCCTTTATCAATCCCATTCAATTTATCTCCTCCTAAGGATCACATGTTCTTTTAACAAATTTCTAACCTTCTTCTCTTCCTTACTATGTCTTCTATCAATTTCTTAAGGCTCTTTAGACTTCCAATTAATACTATATTTGCATCTTAATTAACCCTCATGTCTTTTGATATTTTCCCCTAATACACTCTGGTCATAGCTCCCATTTTTTTAGCACCATTTCACAGCATTAGTTCTCCATGTTAGTCCCTACCTAAAAGTCCTCATGCCTATTTTATTGTATATGTTAAAGTGAATATTATTGAACAGTGACTTGAGGCATGGAAAAAGTTCTAGTATTTGTGGTGTTTATATATCAATAAATGTATAAAATAAGTAAGATAAAACAGACAAGTTCTTCTTAAAACCCAACACAGTACCTTACCTTCTGGATAATGTAGACTGATGATAATCCTCACTCCTGAAAAATATTTTTTTAAAAATTCCATATGTATAAATATTTATTTGAGAAAGGTAAAACTTTAATAACAATTGTAGTATGTAGTCTCCAAATGCCAATTAAAATCTGAATTGTGCATTGATATATTATATGAATATGTGTCTAGATATGTGTTTGTGTATATATATGTGCAAACTAAAATACAGGATATAAACATTTTGTATATTGCACTTAAAAATTTAAATATATTAAAATCTGAAATCTAATTTTATCAACCATATTTCTACTTTAGATAGATAAATTGTATTACAACTTATGTAGAAAATAAATTTAAAAATTTAAAATGTCATGGTGGTATTAAGATATTTCTAAATTAGGTATACACAATAGATATATGAACTATTTTAAAATATAATAAATATTCAACTTGTGTTATTTGATGAAAAAACAAGTCTAATAAGCTCTTTTCAATCTCATTTTTTTTCATATAGGTAGATATCGCAGTGTGTACATGTTGACTTTTTACCTTATTTAAAAAACCTAACAAATAAAATTTTGTTACTCAAATCTTGAATGACTTAAAAATATAATCCTGGCACTCTGAGAGGCTGAAGCCAAGGATTGCTTAAGTTCAGGTGCTCAAGACCAGCCTAAACAATAGTGAGACCCTGTCTCTACCAAAAATAGAAAAATTAGCTAGAGGTCATGAGGCGCTCCTATAGTCCCACCTAATCTGGAGGCTGAGGCAGGAAGATCACCTGAACTCAGGAGTTTGAGGTTTTCTACAATTACAGACTGAGATTCTGTCACAAAAACAAAAATAAAAGGAAATTCAACTCCCCTCCTCACTCTCCCACCTTTAAAAGTAAAAAGAAATAAAAACAATGTGTCACTACACCCACATATCATCAACTTAACTTATTTGCATATCTTTAAGTATAATGATAAGACTTTCTGGATGACTACATATGTGTGCATTATTTCATTACAATAAATAACTTGTATTAAACAGATTTAGTTGCTAGAGTTATTTCTCACACAGATTATAGGGGTGATCTTTGTAACATACTATATCCTTAATTTTTATATCTGTAAAATAATGAAGTGGGGCCTTATATATTGAAGAATTTTTTCTAACTCTAAAATTCTGCTTTAATAATACATGTGCATTTTCATATTTGTGGATGTTGTGATAGTCATTTAGATGGCATAACAACACATGATATGATAAATTTGTTAAAAGTGTCCTGTGAACTCCCCTGCGAACATTAATCATTAAAGACAAATCGTCTTTTAGGAAAAATAAGGAAGGCATGTAAACGAGCAAAGGAACCAAATTAATGTGTGAATACTTGTTCTTCCTGGTTGAGTTGGACTTTGTTTAAGTATAGGATATCCTAAAGTATAATTTTGCCTCTGAGATTTTATTCACACTTATTGAGCAGTAACAATGATATAGCTTTTAATAAGGGATTTGAATGTGGTAGAAGTGCAGCAAAGCAGTTAGTTCTGCCAATTAGATAAATGTTGTGGAAAGTGAATCTCCTACCACCCTGTGGTAGTTTAGAATCATTGCATATTAGCATACTTCATTTAACTGGCTCTGCTTAATTGATGCTTTCCCAGTGAATTTGCATATCAAGTCATATTTATGATATATGAGGAAAGCACACAAATGAACCAAATGACCTGCCCATTCGTGTTTGGGGAGAAAAAAACTTGCTACATATACAGACAAATTCTTAGGTTCAGAACCAGCAATATCACTTTCTTGTCATTAATAATTTAATCAGTAGGCCACAGATGCTTTAAATTATACTTTATCATTTTAGAGATCTCTCAAAGAGATTATCACACTAAACTCAATGCATTTCCACACTGAATTATCTAAGAGAGAATAATCTCTTTTGGAATTTTTGTGAATTCTATTTACCCTCTATTATTGTTTCATTTCTGAATCAAGATAAATTGCATTTTTTTCCTCCAAAGAAAGAATTAAGAAATATTGTTTAAGATTACTTAGGATTACTGAATGATTTAGAAGAGCTCATGTGGGGGTTTTATGTTTGATTTATGTTCTTTTTTTATTTATATTCTTATATGACTTTTGCTCAAATGCTTAATTGATGACATAGTGACAATAAGCTATTATGTATTTAATATATATTTGTAAACAATTATCAACTATTTATCCTGGTCAAGATATTGTGCTGGCTGTTGTCATTTAAATAATATTCAGAAGTCATTTTGTTTACTTAATTAGAGGGATCCCAAACTCAGATGCTATCAAGATCTAGACAGGTAAAACACTGAAACAGTAATGATGAAGAAAAATAAGGAGTGGAGACTCAAGTTGTTTGAAGTGTTCATGTTTTGGCTAAAACACTTATAATATTGCTTTCATTTCATAGCTTTCTGTACGTATGAGACCTGGAAGCTGCATATGTTTGTTACGTTTTCTGTCTTTATATTTACCTTGCCCACATCCTTGTACTTTTCTCATCACTCTCCTGCTACCTTCCCAACCGCAGCTCTGAAGTAAAGCATGACATCCATATGCCAAGAGAATTTAAGTACATAGAATTACCTTTTTCTTAGATCATGTATAACACCTAAATATACAATAAAAAATTACAACAGAATACACAATAAATATATTCTATTGTATATTTGAATGCATAAAATGGGCAGGTTTCCTCTGACTCTGGCAAGAAATTTCCATGTCAAGGCATAAGTTTTTTTTAAAATCTATTCCTGTGTTTATTGCCAGAAAATGGCTGAAATTAAAAGACTTTTTTTTTTGGCAATTAGGGACTAGACATGCCTATTTTTTTGGTAACTGTTTCTATACTAACTATTAGCTCTTTTTAGTAGGAACAGCACACCATTGTAATCTAGAAATTATGAAAGTCTCCTCTGCCATTTTTCTTCATTCTTTTTAATTCCTTTGACATTGAGCAAAACAGAATTAAAATCATATATGCAATTTTACAACTCCTTTCTCTATATCCCTGATTCCGTTAGGGTGCTTGGAAATTCGCCTTCTTCCTTATTTGAATTTTCAGGGGTCATTTGAGTTTGAGCCTAAATCCAGGAATTTGAGGACACCAATTTTATGTAAATGGAATATTTGCACCAATCCTAGTCTAATAAACTTGCTAGTTTCTGGGATACCATGGCTTAAATAGGACCATACATAAAGTGGGTTTCTCAGAATAGTCAGTCCCTTCTACCCCCTGCTTCCTTGGTACATATTCAAGCCCTAGAACTGAACTAAGAAAAGAAATCACTTCATTAAAATTATCAATGACACTATGAGCTACTCAAGTTCAAATTAGTTTAGATGTACATTACCAGACTAGATTAAGACCAAATGGTGTCTTTAGAAGAAAGAGTTGGGAAATCATGCAGCAATTTGTAAGGAAGTCATTGTTTTATTTTCTTTTGTTTTTGTCTCTTGTTTGTTACTGCGTTTATTCCTGATATGTTTTAACAAGAACAGTAGTGCCTACATAATATTTATGCATAGTAAATGAATGATAAAAACTTTAAACTCTGAAAGGTAGTCAATGAGGAAATATTCTTCCTGTGTTACAAAACTTCAATGCCTTTATGCAAAAAAAGCCACACTTATTTTGATGCATATGCTTTCAAACATATTGGAAAAATATACCAGAAAATGTGTATAAGGAAAAGAGCTATAAGTACATGTTTAGTAGTGCCTAAGTTGTATCATATTAAACAATGGTCGTTTTTTGCTTTTCTCATTTTTTTTCATGTCATACACATAGTTTTAACAGCTGCTTAGTGTTTTGTTTTATAGATATGTCATAACATTACTTAGTTTCATACTGATTGGCAAGTAGGCTAATTCTAGTTAATTATTATTACAAATAGCATTGCAGTCACATTACTTTTCCATAAGTCTTTGTGCTCATGTGTGTATGTTTCTACAAAATTAATTCATAAGGGCAGAATTTGTGGAAAATGACATAGGCAATTTTTATATTTGAAGTAATTTCCAACTGACTTACAGAGAAGTTTCCTCAATATATACACATATTCCCAATTTGATAGGGTAAATACAAATGTTTATTGTTATTTTAATTTCAGCATTTAAATTTCAGCATATATTGATAATGTTACCAATTTACACATATTTCTTTCTCGAAATTCTATATTCGTAAATTTGTGCTCCTTTTTACTATCTGTACTCTTTCTTCTGTTTTTTTCATTTGTTATGTTTGTTTTTTATATTTGTGATTTGTACATATTAAAAATTTTAGTCATCTTTTTAAAAATGTATGTGTGCATTTTTAGCCAGAGATGCACATAATTGCATTTGTTACAATCCATATTTTGTTATATGATCTCATCATTGTTTCTTGTTTGTCCTTCATATTTATTAATCATTTGTTTAAAATATAATTCATTTACATAAAAAGTAAGAATAGTCTTCTTTTTAAATTTTTTCTTCCTAGTTGCTTGTGTCTGGCATGTAGAAATGCAGTTGACTTTTGTATTTAACTTATCTTTGTATACCTTCAAAGCTCATCCATCATTTTATAGAATCATTGACACATTCCTTGTAGAGTTTATAGCTTCTTCAAATAGTAGTTTTCTATATTTTAATCCTTATGCATTTATTTTTTATTTTCTTGTCTTATAGGCCATGATTTTCAAAACAATATTTACTAAAATTGGTGGTAGTCAGCAACCTTGTAATCTCTTTGATTTAAAGAAAAATATTTCTAACAAATCTTTATTTTTTTAATAGTTTCTGCAGGCTTTGTTAATATCATTCATTAGGTTAAGAAAGTTCCCTTAAGACAGTAAGATATATTTAGATGAATACATGTGAAATTTTATGAAATTCCCTTCTAAATCCAGTAAAATAGCCAAATGTTTCTTCTCTATTTATCAATTAATATGGTAAAAAGTATTTATACATTTTCTAATAATAATCTAATCTAGCATTTCTGGAATAAATATATTAGTCTTGGAGTATTCTCTTTATATAATTTTGGATTCTGATTGCTAGTATGTTGTTTCAGATTTGGTATATATGTATTAGACTTAAATGCATTTTTATTTCTGTTGTAACAGAGTAATTATTTTTCTGATCTTTGTTACTTTGGGACACAGTATAAATTTTCAGACTATAATATGGGTACTCCTTCATTTTAGAAAAAATGTACTTCAATTTTTATAATTATCTGTTACACATTTTATTTTATTAAAAATTATGATTTAATCACATTAAATTCTTTATTTTTATATTTTCTTCTTAAATATGGCAAGTCTGTTTTTCTAGTTTCTGACTCTATTTTGAGTAGAGCCTATTTCCTAGTTGTTTTTCTAATGGTCTATTTTCTATTATTTTTATTTTTCTCTTCATGTCTATCCTAAGTTCTACCAGTTCACTTTTTACCAAATCCTGTTTTCTTATTATATTTTCTTTGAATTCTTTTTATTTTGTTTCTTTATTTCATAAAGTCCATGAAAAAGGCCATAATGTATATTAGTTACAGTTGTTTTACTTTTTTACCATGTTTATATTGTTGTCCACATATTTTATCATCATTTTAATATAGGGCTCTTTCTAATTAATATATGAAGAGGATAAATTCAAATTTGCAATGATATAGTAAGTTTGTTTGCTTGGTATATTTTGAGGATGGGGCATGGTGGCTGCAATATTATGAATCATGGATTAAGTATATTGCATAAAAATATTAATTATCATTCAGCTTCATTTATATTTATGTATATTTCAGTTCTGGCCTAACAGGAAGAAGGGCTGGTTAACCAAGGAGGCATAGATAATATAGTACTGTGGTCTTATGTTAACGTAGGATTTTTCCCTTCAAAAGACAAAGTCAACAGTAGTGAAATAGATTGACACAAACTTTTCCCACCCTTTGCACATAAAGCACTTTAAAGACAGTGATGTATCAATTCAATGACTAGTGTTTTGCCCCTTCTTTCCTGATGATTTTTTGCCAAACTACATCATGTAAAATGCTATTAAAGGAAATTTTTTTTAAAAAAGACGGTTGGTTCCATCTTTCAGAAAGAGCAACATAGTGTTTCCCAAGGTTGATACATATGAGACAGCTCTACAAGGACTAATTTATAAGTATCACTGTTTCTTCATAGATGAGGTTAAAGATAATAGGCATTTTCTAATATCTCTGAAAAGAAAAGTTTATTCTTTAGTTTTTTTCTTTCTTTCAATGCAAAAATCCTCAACAGAATACTAGGAAACAATATTCAGCAACACATTAAAAGGATCATCCACCATGATCCAGTGGAATACATCTCTGGGATGCAAGGATGGTTCAAAACACACAATCAATAATTGTGATACAACACATTAATAGAATAAAGGATAAAACCATATATTCATGGTTCATATATTTATAGATGCAGAAAAAGCATTTGACAAAATTCAACATCCTTTCACAATAAAAACTATCACCAAATTAGGTATATAGACAATGTACCTCAATACAATAAAGGCCATATTGTTAGAAGCCCACAGATAACATTATACTCAATGGTGAAAATTGAAAGACTTTCCTTTAAGATCTGAAACAAGACGAGTATGCCCACTCTTGCTACTTCTATTCAACATATTATTGGAAATGCTTGCCAGGGGAATGAGGCAAACAAAAGAAATAAAAGTCATACAAATAGAAAGGAGGAAATGAAATTGTCACTGCCAATGACATTATCTTATATTTAGAAAGCCCCACAGACTCCACAAAAAACTGTTAGAACTAATAAACAAATACAGTAAAATTACAGAATCCAAAGTCAACACATAAAAATTGGTCGCATTTATATTTACTAACAATAAACTACCTGAAAAAATAAAGATAATTATCCCATTTATAATAGTTATAAATAAAGGCCTATGTACATACATAAAATACTTAGGTGTAAATTTAACCAAAGAAATGAAAGACCTGTACACTGAAAATTATAAAATGCTAGTGAAAGAAATTGAAGAAGATACTGTAAATAACTGGAACGGTGTCCTCTGTTCAGAGATTATAAAAATAATATATTAAAATATACATAGCACTCAAAATGATCTATAAATTCAATACAATACTGAACAAAATTCCAATGTAAGTTTTCATAGAAATAGAAAACATTATCCCAAAATTTGTGCAGAAAGAAAAAAAAGTAAAATAGCCAAGACAATCATAAAATCATGAGCAAAAAGAACAAAGCTGGAAGTACTATACTACCTGATTTCAAACTATATTACAATGCTATTGTAATTAAAACAGCATGATACAAGAATACATGTATCAACCAAGGGAGCAGTACAGAGATCCCAGAAATGATCTCACACTTGTATGGTCAATGATTTTTGGCAAACGTGCCAAGAATATACAGTAGAAGAAGGATGGTATCTTCAATAAATGATGTTAAGAAAACTAGATATTCACTTGTAGAAGAATGAATGTGGACCCTTATCTAACATCTCATACAACAATCAACTAAAAATGGATTAAATACTTAAATGTAAGATAAGAAACTGTAAAACTACTAGGAGAAAAGAGGGGGAAAACTATATAACATTAATCTGAGCAATAATGTTTTGTATTTGACCCCAAAAGTGTAGATAACAAAAACAAAAACAGACAAATTGTATTAAAATTAAAAGCTTCTGCACAGCAAAGGAAGCAATTAACAGTGTGCAGAGACAACCTATTCATTGGGAAAAAGTATTTGCAAGCCATACATCCAATAAGGGGTTAATATTCAAGATATATAGGAAGTTCAAGCAATTCGATAACAAGAAAATAAAGAAATCTAATAAAAAATAGATAAGAGAAGTGAATAGACATTTCTTAAAAGAGTACATACAAATAGCCAACAGATATATGAAAAAATGTTCAGAATTATTAATCATTAAAAATGAAAATCAAAAGAACAATGAGATGTCATCTCACATCTGTCAGAATGGCAATTATGAAAAAGATAAAAGATAACCAATGTTGTCAAGGATGTGGAAAAAAGAGAACCCATGTGTACTGTTAGTACGTTCATTATGGTAAACTGGGCATGGAGGTTGCTCAATACATTAAAAATAAAATTACCATAGGATCCAGCAATCTCACTTCTGGGTATTTATCAAAAATATTTTAAATCAGTCTACAAAAGACATGCCTGCACTCCCAAGCTCATTGCAGCACCTTTTACAATAGCCAAGATATGGAATCAACCTAAATGTCCATCACAGGATGAATGAATAAAGAAAACATGGTAAATACCTACAATGAAATATTAGCTGTAAAAAAGAAGGAAGTTCTGTTATTTGCAACAACATGGATAAAGTTGAAGAACATTATGCTAAGTGAAATAAGCCAGGCATAGAAAGATGAATACCATATATTCTCACTTATATGTGTAAACTAAAACAATCAAATTCATAGAAGCAAAGAGTAGCATGATGGGTACAGATCCTGGGGGTTGGAAGGTATGGGGAGATAATGGTCAAAGGGTACAGAATCTCAGAGAGGAGAAATTTATTTAGTTAAAATAGAGTATTGTACATTTCAAAATTGCTAAAAGAGTAAATTTCAAATGCTCTCATCACAAAACATGTTAAGTCTTTGAAATGAGGGATACATTAAATAGCTTGTTTTAATTATTTCACAGTGTATATAGAAAATATGGCATGAGTTTGTACCCCATACATTTATACAATTGTTAATTTATAATAAAAAGTTTAAAAGAAAATTAGTGTGTAATTTATATAATCATTATATTTTCTGCACTATTTTACGATGACTGGAAAAATAAATTAGTGAAATATTTGCTAGTCTTACTGGGTTAGAGTTGCTACGATCAGCTTCACTTGGAGATTAGTCGGTCATGAAGATTTATTGACTATAAGCTCTTTCATGAAACACTATGCTAAGCATACAGAAAATGTTGCACAGAGGATATTATGACCTACTAAAGGAAGCCAGAAACATTTCTCTAGTTCTGTGACCTTGGGCAAGTTAAGTGAACTATTAAAGACTCAATTTCTTTCTTTATAATAAAATGATAATAACTCATTGTGTTGCTAAGTGCTTATGCTGTAGAAAGGCAACAAAACACTGACATTGCTATATAAAAGATATATTGAATTTTTTTCAATGTACGTGAAACTCACAAATTAACAGATCAAGGAGATAACATGAAATGTGTATTTTTTGGTGGGGAGAGATACATAGGTGGATCACAGAATATTTTTAGGTCAGTGAAACTACTCTGTGTGGTAATATAGACATGTGTACATGCCATTACTCATTTGTACAAACCCAAAAAAATGTACATCAAGAATGAACCCTAGTGTGAACAACACACGTTAATTGATAGCAATGTGTCAATGTAGGTTCATTGTAACAAATGTACTACATGGCTGGGGAAAGTTGATAATGGGGTAGGCTGTGCATGTGTGGGAACAGAGAGTATATGGGGAAACTTTGTACCTTTCACTCAATTCTGTGAACCTAAAAATGCTCTAAAATATAAAGTCTACTAAAATATAGAGGTTTTTAGCTAGCAATATCTTAGAACTGTTAGCTAATTTTGCATGTGGTGCATACCACCTGACTGTCCTTATTATAGCAATGTCTTATACTCTTACTTTCTTATATATTCATTGGCTCATTTTCTATCAACAAAATTCAGTTTATAATCTAGATATATTCTATAACAGTAAAAAAACGATAGTAATATCAATCAATTATACAAATGACTAGATCAATGGCTGCCAATTATTTGTATTAAGACACAAAAGAACTATTATGAGAAACATTAAAACATAAAACTAAGATAGGTAGAAGTTTGCATTAACTGACATAAGAGTGGGCCACTATCCCACTGCAGGACAGACCTACCACTTTCCCAATTTGTTTGTCACCATAAATCCCCTTTAAATATGAGGACTGCATGCACTTTAGATACTAGAACTTTAGATACTATTAGATTTAACTGAATCTATTAACTCCATTCTGTGTTATAAGACATGTTCCTGGTTTATCATATATGTTTTTAAGCTAAATTTTCAAAAAGTACTTTGAGATTGGCAAGAGAAATTACATAAAAATGTAGTGTAAGTTAAAATGAATCTCCTGTAAGTCAAATATTACTAGTCTATGCCTAGTCATATCTGAGATAATCACCCAGCTCAGTAGAAAAACAGCACCATTAAAACCTGGATGTATTGTTTAACCAAAGTTTTTGTGGTGCTGTTTGGCTTTGAATGATCTAGTTAAAAGTACTTAAGAATGATTTGGTAAGCATTATTATTAATTTATTCCTCCATTAGGAATTTGAGCAGTTACCTTAATGCATAGAACAGTGGCTGGGATATAGTAGCATAGCAGATCCTCATTAAATGTTTGTTTAACATCAGATACATGAATACTAATCAATATTAATGATTATTAATAAATAAGTCAAAGATGATTAACAGGAGATTAGAGCACTACCTGAGTCAGGATTAGGAAACATTAGCCCCTTTAGCTACATTAAGCAAAACAGATATACTTGTTAACATTGAGATTCTACTCACCACACTGTCCAACCCATTTGCAAAAATTAGAAAAAGAAAGAAAAAAGGCCAAGAGCTGTGTAGAATTTTCAATAAGCATTCAATTTAATATAGAAATTAACATATAAAAATCAGTGACTGAACAAAGTCCTGTGTCTTGTGAGCAGTTTCATTCAAAGATAAGTGGCAGGAGAGAGTGCCCAACAGTGAGGTTCTGGAGTTCAGTTGTCCTTCCAGCATGCTTTGCCAGGTTGGCATATTTAGAAACTCAAAGTACTCAAATGATTGTGTGATAAGCTGAAAGGATAATGAGCACAGAGTATAAATTAAATTATTTGAATATGTTCTAAAGCATTCCTTAAGATAATGTGGAACATTAAGAGAAAGAGAAAAATAATTCTTGGTGTTAATAATAGCTTGTGCTCAGAGATAATATCCCTTCAGCCTCTCAGGTAAAAAGGCAGGCAATAATTTCTTTCAGAATTATTTTGTTATTTTTTTCATTGTCTGAGAAGCCACATATTTTTGCAATTTCTTTTAAATTGGACTTTTCCCTAAACAAGTGCAGAATAATTTCCCCCAATAAAAGTGATACTATTAAACAGGAGTTGGAATAAAGAGGAATGGTATTCAATATTAATTGAGTGTCTCCCATGAGAATAGACTGTGCAATTTTCTTCTGTGCATTCATTAGCTTATTTATTTCTTACAATAGCTAGCCCTGGAAAAAATAGGATTTTATCATACACATTTTCCAGAAAAGGAAATAAATTCAGAAAGATTACATAATTTGGTCAAGGAAACAGACCTAGCTAGTGGCTAGTCCAGGATGCTGGACTCTACCTCAAAAGTAAAGTCTCTATTTACAGGATAAAAAATTATGTTTTTTTCTCATTTCATCTATGTATCATTTAAAAAATGAATGTATTCATAAGTTACACTACATACATATTATATGATATATCCACTCTCTGGACATTTGTATACGTACACACACATATACAGATAGAGATATATGTATATACATATATGTATGCATATGTGTATGTAAATTTATATGTTTATACAAATCAGAATTTATTTTTTTACTTATTAACTTATAATTAAAATATCACATGCAGATTTTTGGAGGGAAACTACTAACACTTCATATTAAGAATCAAATAATGTTAAAATAAAATATATAACTGAATATTTTAACCAGTTTTGCCCATGGCCAGAAACTATAATGTCAGAAATATATATTATCCTAAAATAATTGGGTAATAATATTGAAGTCCAAGTCATGTGGACTTTATTCTATCATTGTGTCCCTCATAGGATGGTTCATAGTGGATCAATTGCTGAAAAACGAATAAAGAATATGTTAATTATTGTCAATCATGATCTAAAAGAGAGAGAATGTCAATTTGACACTGCTAATACTAAAAAAATATTTTGTTATTAATAGTAGATATTTAATATATATTTACTTAATGCACACATTTCTTTAGATTAAAATTATTCTTAAAGTGTGAGAGATATTTCCCAAACTCATAGCCCAATGAAAACATCTCTTAGGAATATCCAGTTCCATTTGCTTGAATTAGATGAGTGTCAATACCTTATCTAATTTTGTTTCTGCACTAAAACTAAACACTAGTTGTCTTGCAGACAACCAGTAAATCATAAATACCTAAAATTGCATTTTGGTTTATAAAGTTTTATCTTGAGAGTAATTGTTAATTACTTACATGAAGTCTGCTACTTTTTATGACTCTGTATTCTCCAATATGTTTAGGTACATTGAGGGCATGGGCAAAACTTAATAATTTTACCCATTCTATGGCCATGCCTAGCACAGTTATTATGTCACGATAAGCATTTAACAAATATTTGCTAAATGTCAAATGAATCAAGAAATTAATGAAAAAACTACAAACCTGGAGATCATGTTCTACATGCATGGTGCAAAACCTCTGACTCTGCAATCACCAAATCATTTCTCTCTAAAAATCATCTTTCACCTATTTCATTTAGCTCAAAAGTAGTCATCTGGTGATTTGTCTTTACATCATGACTGAATTAATAGTACTTTCAGAAATTTGAAAATGTCTTCCTTGACTTTTTTGTTTCTCCATTTATTTATTAACCAAATATCTATTAAGCTATTAAATGCCTACTGGGTGGCAGAAACCATTCTCTGTGCTATATATGATTAGGTGAAGCATCTATCTTTTTCATAGTTTACATACAGACACAATTATATGCAACTGGAATAAAAAATACACTTGTAAATTATGATGAAAAATGTTTTACCGACAAGATATCATGATTCAAAAAGAAAAAATAACATGATTCAAACCAAGTTGCTGTCTTAAAAAAATCATATCTGTAAAATTTATTAAGAAACAAATCTATAAGGCACTTCTTCAATTCCTTGCATTGATTCACTAATGTACTAAAATTTCTGAAATATTTTTATTAGTATCTCTTCCTTAATAACATATACACTCAAATATTATTTAATCTATGTGTTTTTATAATTGACAAATGGAAACAGAATTTAATAACTTCATACATTGAAAGAAAACATTTTAGTATTATTTTTGTAAAAGAAAGAATATGAGATCCACCTCCCTGACCATCACGTATTATATATAAATTGTAGCATAATAGCTCATGCCTTGCATTTCTGAAGGAATGTAAAATACAGTGGCACTTACTGTATTTATGATATCTATTCTATTTTACTTAGAATTATATAAAAGATTTGAAATAGATATAACATAGTTTATTTCTAGAAATATATTCTATTGAAAGACATTCTTCACAATATCACAATATTTGATCAAGAATTCTCCACACTGATAAATTGTACTTATGACTCCTTGACTTTCTGGAGAAGCTTCCAGATTTCAACTTAAAAGTATTCACAGGAAATATCCCCTGGAAGAGGTTAACTATAGATTATGTGCAGCTCTTGAAAAGAACATATTCATTTTGAGACTTATATAAAACATCTTACTGCTGTTTCAAAAATGTTTTCTTTGCTACCTTTATATTGCAATGCACAGCTCATTTAATGCTGGGCAAAGTGAATTTCTTTTTATTCTCCTTCTCCATAAACTATAATAGTATGTATGCAAGTCAAGCCTTGCTAATAGAGCTGCACAATTAGTTCTAAATAACTCAGACCATTGAGCTAATGTTGTGACATCCCAATACTATAATTCTAACACTTCCTCTTTCTTTTCATAGAAACATTACCTTAATGATCTTTTACTGTGATCTATGTTTATTATGAAATTTTATGTTTCTTTCCAAATTTATCTTGTCAAAATGCATTTAGCACTGAATGATTGAGAGCTATTTGCCTGACAGTATACTAGTAATGAAGTGGATGTATCTTTTTGCTCTCCTTTTGTCTTAGCCCTACTCTGAGCTCATAATATCCCCTTTCTCATTGTCTCTTTGGGTGAAGATCCAAATAAAAAGGGTATCACCCTAATAAAACAGATTTTAAAAATGAGAGTGTTTCTCTTCATAAAGTTCTGACTTAAAAAGAGAAATCTCAATTTAAGTTCAAAGATGATTTGGTTTCCTATGTCCAGCAGCTGGTTTCAGTGGTTTCCTGCAAAGTCAGTTATTGTTACCATAATTTGTCCACTGGAAGAGACAGCAATCTTAAAACACAACATCTTTTATAAATATAAGAAAAATTCTATTGAAATTGGATACAGGATAACATTTGAAAGAATGTAATGATAGCAACTGAAATTTAGCCAGAATTTTTTACACTGGAGCCTAAGATGATAGTTCAATAAAGCTAAATTTCTGCACAATTTAGAAACAAAATAATAAAAATACTGGTAAATTATATTGCAATTTATATTTTATGAAAAATATTTTTGAGAGTAAAACTTAACCTCTCTAATAATTCATTTCTATTTCAAGTCTCCACTGGCAATATATTTGCAGATAGGTAGTACTAATTTCCAAAAAATAGCTTAGTTTTATAGATTTATAAAATATTACCAGATAACCACGAGACATAGAGTTTATTTTCAAATAAATTTTCTATTAATAGTTAAACCCATCATTTCTGTAACCAATTATATTTGATATTGCTTAAAAGTTTTTGTATTAACATCCCTCTAAATGGTTTTATATAAAAAACAGAGAACACATCTGCAATTAGAAAGATGTCATTAAAAATATTAATTTTCTCACTGTTAATAGTTTTAAAAATTAATTAGAAAGTAGAGGAAGAATCATAATTAAAAATCCCTCTTAATTGGATGATTATACAATTTTACTTGAGAATAATTTTCTTTCCTTTGTATATTAAAATAAAATAATTTTTAAATCTATAGTTGTTAGTGTTAATGATAATTACCTAAAAAGTATGAAAATGACACTGTTTTCTCCAGAAATGTTTATTCCTCTTCAAAGGTTATATGTCATAAACCTGGATTTGCATCCCAACTGCCAATGAAACCACAGCTCCTTATGCAGAATCTGTTGCTGATTTCATGTTCCACTTATGGTTGCATACAATTACTCATTTATTATCACACTAGAATGCCATACAGGAATAACCTTTCTAGCTCTTGTTTGGAATAATTGAAACAATAACTTTCCTTTTTATAGTTCTTTAAAGATCACAAGATGTTTTCACATACATTATGTTTTTATTGTCACAAAACTTCTGGAAATATTTACTGCTAAATTCTTTTCACAGTTAAGGAAATGGAAACTAAATAATTATCTAATGTCATACATGGCATAAGTTAAAATTTTTTTTAAAAAGCTTTTCAATCACCCCACTTATTCTGATTTTGAATCTGCAAATGTTTATTTTTCTAATATGCTAGACCTGCAGGAATATCTATCTCACTCTTTCTCTTTCTCTATAGAATTTTTTGAAAAGTGAAATCCATTAAAAAATTATTCTAATCGCCACCAAAAGAGAGACTATGTCTGCTATGCTCAGCATCCTTCAACTTAAAGGACAATCACTGGTTACTGGCTCATAGTAATGACTCAAAATTTTTCAAATACATGAATGAAATGTTGAGAGTGAATTGATTTCTGAGCTGCTACCACACTCAGTAACCAATTGGGTTATATGTGACATATGAGGAAATTCATCAGGTTTGAAGTCTGTTCATGAAAGTTGTCATTGCTGTTATAATTATCATTATTAGATTATTCAGTAATTATTTAATACTTACATAAAATTGTTTTAAAATGTCAAATTTTCTTTGTGTTTGACATTTTACACATGATATTCCTGTAAATAATTTGCAGTGTGGGAGGGCAGAGCAAGATAACCAAATAGAAACCTCCAGTGATCATCTCTTCCCATGAACAACAAATTCAGCAACTATCCATATAAGTGAGGACCTTCAGAAGAAGTAAAAATCAGGCAAGTTAATATACTATCTGGTTTTAACATTATATCAAGGAAATAGTCACTGAATAGGGCAGAAAACACAATCTTGCATTGTCTATGCCACCCCTCCCCCAACCACCAGCAGTGCCACACCAGCACTCTGAGTAAGGAACTGTGTGCCTAGGCAGAGGAAGAGTGAAGTGACTGTGGAACTTTGTGTTGAAACTCAGGCTTCCCTAGCACAAGGGAACATAGAACAGGGCAGAATTCTTCTGGTGCCCATAGGGAGAGGATTTAGACCAGCCTGGCCACAGGGAAACCCTCTGTCCCAAAACCTGAGTTCCAGGTAGCCCCACCACTAGCTGAATAAAAGCAGCTTCGGGCATGGACTAAATTTGTAAGGCAGTTGGACCACAGAGTCTGCAGTCCTTGGCAATTCCTGCAGCTGTGCTGGCTCAGATCCAGCGAACTTGGGATGCATGTGACCTAGTGAGACACCAGCAGCAGCTGCCAAGCCACTCACCCATCCCTCAGCCACAGGCAGTACAGCTCAGGGAGTCTTCTTCCAGTTGGCAAAAGGAAAGAGAAGAGTTCAGAGGATTTTGTTTTGCAACTTGAGTACCAGCTCAGCCAAAGTAAAATACAGTACTGAGCAGATTCCTAAAGCCCCTGATTCCAGGACCTAGTTCCTGGACAGCATTTCTGGACCCATATTGGGCCAGAGGAAACATGCTGCCCTGAAGAGGAAAATTTAGTCCTGGCAAAATTCACAACATGCTGACTAAAGAGCCTTTGGGCTTTGAATAAATATCAGAGGTAACCAGGCAACAGTCACTACATACTTTGGATGAGACTGAGCTGGCTTTAGGTATGACCTGGCACTGGTGGCCATGAAGGGGTGCTCATGTCATTCCTTGAACAACTCCATCAGCCCAGCACAGAGAGTGAGGGAAGATAGCAAGAAACTTTGCCTGCTAATCCAGGGAATTCTCCTATGTCCTACCCAAGTCCACAAAGACGATACAACTAGGAGACTGCGAGAGTCACAGCATTACTGGGCTTGGGGGACTGCCACTGCTGATATGGCTACAGTGACCAAACACTGGGATCATAACACTCAATTCTCTTTCAATATCTGGAAAGCTTTCTCAAGAAAGATGGGTTCAAACACACCCATACTGTGAATATGAAAATAAATACCTAACTATTCAATGCCCAGACATCAACACATATCAACAAGAATCAATAACATCCAGAAAGATGTGACCTCACCAAATGAACTAAATAAGGCATTAGTGACCAATCCCAAAGTGATAGAGATAGGTGACCTTTCAGACAAAGAATTCAAAATCGCTGTCATAAAGAAGCTCAATGAACTTCAAGACAACACAGAGAAGGAATACAGAAGACTGTTAGAGAAATCTGACAAAAATATTAAAATAATAAAATAAAGCAAGAAGAAATTCTGGACATTAAGAATATAATTGGCAAATTGAGAAATGCATCACAGCCTCTCAATAGCAGAATTGACCAAGCAGAAAATAGATTTATTAATAGTAAGCTTGAAGACAGGCTATTTGAAAATAAACAGTCAGAAGAGAAAAAAGCAAAAAATGAATAAAAATGAATCAAGCATGCCTACAAGATATTGAAAATAAGCTTAAAGGGCAAATCTAAGAGTTATTAACCTTAAAGAGGAGGTAAAGTGAGAGATTGGGTTAGAAAGTTTATACAAAGAAATAATAACACAGAAGTTTTCAAACCTAGAGAAAGATACCAATATTCAAGTACAAAAAAGTTATAGAACATCAAGTAGATTTAACCCAAACAAGACTACTTAAAGGAATTTAATAATCATGTTAGCAAAGGTCACAGATAAGGAAAGCGTCCTAAGGGAAGCAAAAAAAAAGAAAAAATGATAATAATAATATAATATAATAATATGATATAATAATAATATAAAGAAACTCCAATATGTCTGGCAGCAGACTTCTCAGTGGAAACATTACAGGCCAGGTGAATCAAAAGGATGCCAAAATAAAAATTCATCTTCTATTGTCACAAATTCACATTGAAGAACAATATAGGTAGGAAGATGTTGCATTGGACAGTTTGCACACTATCCTTTGGCTTTTGCACATAGAAAATGGAATAAACAGAAAAAGAAAAAGATGCCCAAAATAAAGAACACTTATTTGGTACTACACACTTTTGTTTAATATAATACCTTACTATTTTGTACTGTGCAGTTGTTCATTGATGCTACTAAATATAACTGAAGATGCAGTTTCTTTAACCATGACAGATATTTGTCTCTTTAGGTCTGTAATATTCTTTAAATATAAGACAGCAGCATTCAGAGTACTATGCACACAATAGTCACATATGAACAGACTTTACACTTTGGAGTTTAACTTCACATATTCTAAGATAATAGAACTGTTTCACAAATTTCAGTAACCTCTGAGTCTATCTTTCACACTAATATTTTCTATGACATTAGCCTCAAAGGCTGACTCAAAGGCTAACTGTACAAATAAGACATTTCTAGTTTTTTTGAGTGGTCTGTTACGCATCAACCATCCATGAAATTGGCCAGCCCTTTTGAAATCAGCTTATATTTTCAGATTCTACTACTATTTTAGAGTAACTTACTCTGTGTATCATCTGTAAATGTTCTTGTTGACAGAGCATGTTAAACAATATTAATATTATCTAGAATGAATTTCAAAACAGAATATTTCAATATGTATTTTTTCTTTTCAGTATCCTATTACAGCAAGAGCATGCATGGCTGAATGCCAGGAATCATGGTATTTATTGATTTAATTTGTAAACAGAAAATTGTTGAACCTTTCTGTTTCTTAAGAGGCGATGGGTTCTTTGCAAAGGACTAAAGTGCTCACAGTGTCTGAAGCATTTCCTTGTAGTTACA
Organism: Cheirogaleus medius; assembly: GCA_008086735.1. NCBI lineage: Eukaryota > Metazoa > Chordata > Mammalia > Primates > Cheirogaleidae > Cheirogaleus > Cheirogaleus medius. The sequence continues at coordinate 50,249,187 of VBSM01003176.1, forward strand.
AAAGATATTTAATCTTCAAGTAGTTGTGGCACTGACAGGTTGAGGTAGAGTGCAAGAGCCATGATCATTTTGTTCTGAATCCTACCATGTCTCCTGTTTTTAAGCTTGTGGATACTAGCAGCAAAAACTCTTCCAATGGGTAAGCCAAGTTTTTTACTTGATGGAACACTAAGAAAATAATGTTTCTTGTGGTTTTTTTGATCTTTGCTGAGATGGGGTAGGTACTGTGCAAAATGGGGTCAGACAATAATTAGGAAACAATGCTAAGATATTTTTTACTTAGTTTTCTCTCTAAATAACCACTGTTAGCATTGAATTAACATGGTTCCATGAGCTCACTATATATTTTTACATATAAAAATTAGAAAAAATGCAAGTTACACTATTTGTAAATTTTGCCATAATAAATTTCAATTTGCAGTTAGGAAAATATAATCTTGTGCAAATACAATTAAGATAGACTATCGTTAACTTTATGTATAGAATACTGACTTTGAGATAGATAAAAATTAAAACTATACCACTTTATTTCAATAAATATCAATATTTCAAGTTCATCATATTTCAGTATTCTTGAGTCATTATTTGCTTTATTTTACATGTATGTTAATTTCTCTCTTGTGCCTAATATTTGCTTTAATCTTCAATTATCACATATGCTTAATCCCAGTGCATTTCCTATTTAGTTTTGTGCAAAGTTTACATGATGATAATTTGAACATAATGTAATCCAAACAGTACTTGGAAAATAAATGATACATTTTTCAATTATTGTCCTTTTTCATTTTATATTTTATTTGAGTCTAGAACCAAGAAATTGTGCCAAGAATTTGTGCCTTAGTATGATTCTTGCTTTATGGTTCGAAATCTTACACATCTAGTCTAACTTTTATATATTTTCTTCTTATTCATTCTTGCCATCTTCCATCCTCACCACTAATTCATTATTTAATTTAGTAATTAATATGCTAAATACACAACTTGCGACTAAACTTGAAAGCTTGTGCTTTGAAATACCATTTTCCTGTTATTTCTGGCCATGAGAATTTTTTGAGAATAGGAATTCCCATTTTAATCTTTTTTATTCTCAAAACATAAAGAGAGGATCTGACATAGATGCAGTACACAGTAACTATTTATGGAAAGAGTATTTTAAATAAGCAAATATCTTTTAAAGGGCTCTGCTAAATGTTATTATGAATCTATAAAGGTAATGCATTCATTTTAAGGTAAAAACAATAGAAAGCTTATTCATATTCATGCTGTATTCCTTTAGTACCATGTAATAGAAATTCTTATATATTTGTATGATTCATTACTGAATATTTTGCATAAATTATCCTATTGATGAAATATGAAAACAGACAACTTTTTATTTCTCTTTAAAACACCCTTTTTAGAATAAGTTTTGTAGTATATTCAGGGTTAAACCTCTGTCCCAAGTTTCTTTTTTTTTAATTTCAGTATATTATGGGGGTCAAACAAATTTCTTAAATAACTAGTAATAAACTGATATAAACATTCACCACATATGTCTGCCAATGCAACTCTTTCACATTGTCATAATCCAGGAAAATTCAAAGAGAATAAACCCATTTAATCATTTTTTAAAATCTCAGATATCTCAAATTATTAGAGGTATGTTCCTATGCTTTTTAATGTGTGGCTACTTAACCTCTGCCTCATGTAGTAGCTATGAATTGTTCAAAGTGTAAAGAACTGCTTCCCACTGTTGTTAAGAAGCACAAACCAAGGTTTACCTTATTGCAATGCCAAATTTTAATTCATTTATTCAAAATTAGAAATTTAAATAATGAGAATAAAATTAGAAAGAAAAAGAAAGAGCAATTAGAACACAAGATATTATATGTAGTAATATATGTAATAGAGCAGGTAAGTTAATATGATGGCCTCTCAGGAGATAAGAGAGAATAAATATAGACAGAAAAGATAAATTTAAAACAAAAACAGAGAAAAGGTACAAAAGTTCAGAAAAGACTGTGGCAGCCTGTTTTCACTTTAATTGAAACCTAAACTTAGATATCAGGGGACAACTCAGAAAATTGAAGACTTACACAGATAATAGATTGAGAAATTTATTCAGTAACATTCACAAATGTGTTTTCTAAATTCATTTGATGTCTAAGTTTGGAGGTGTGTGTGTGTGTGTGTGTGCATGTGTGTGTGTACATGTGTGTGTGCATGTGTGTGTGTGTGCATGTGTGTGTGTGTGTGTAGCTTTCTTTTGTTTCATTCCACCCCAAACTACAGTAGTAAAAATTTGAAATGAAAATACATAGGGAAAACCTAAGATCTGGAGAATAGAAGTTTTTCTTCTGAATGTAAGTAAATATTTTTGTTTCACTACAGCACTATTTTTATTTTAAAATTTATGAAAAACTAAAGCCATTATTTTGCCTTCTATGTCACTGTTCTATTAATATATGCAAAGGGACATGTTGGCTTTACTAATCATAGACCCAAACTATTCTCACTACATGTTTAGGCAGTATTTGCTATAAAAAATCTTAAAAGTAAAATTTTCTAACACCTAAAATATTTAAGTCTTTCTTCATCAGAGAAATGCATTTGCTTGTTCTGTAAGATTAGTCATTACGTGTCATTTCCTTCCTTCCTTCCTCTCTCCTTCCCTTTTCCCTTTCTTCCATCTTTCTTTTTTTCCTTCACAGATATTTACTGAGATGTTAAAGGATTCTTTCTACTATGGGCTTTATGACCTAATGTGAAAGAGAGAAACATAAATAAAGGGAAAATGAATGAACCATTTACATGAGGGATATAAATTTCACACTTACAAATTCAGATGACAAAAGATATAACTTTAAGAAATAGTTATCAGTATACTTAGTTTCTACTTTGATTATAAATTCTATTTTATAAAATCTATTGTTTTGCTTCCAAGTAAGGCCCATCATTCTAGTAAAATTATTATTGATTTCAGGCTTAATATCGATCATACTAAAGATTTTTCACCTTATTTCTTCTCCTTGGGTGACTTGGGTTTAGAGGAAGATTCTGCAATATCATGGTATCAAGTGAAAATTGCCCTTTTTGTACATGTTAGATTCATTGGCATGAATGCAATCCCTCTCAGTTTAAGACATGATATTCCTATAACCTGATGTCAGCTGAGATGCCCACTTCTGCATCCTACCAGAGGTAGATGATCAAGGATATGAAATTTTAATCGTATCTCTATACAACTTTGCAATGGGTCATAACCAATATCAGCATAATTTAGCATACAATTTTGCAGAATATCACACACATGTCAATTTTGATGTGTAGTCTTACTAGGCACCTCAAAATATAAGAGCAACTGCATGTTTTATACATGGTCTTGGTAAGAAAAAAAAAATGCAATCTTCTCATTGAGGGAGGATCTGGTAGCAGGCACTTACTTAAACAGAATTACATTTCAAGGGCCCATGAAGACATTTTCAACAACCTTAAACTACAAGAGCAGTTTTTCTTTTCATGTTAAATTCCTAAATAAAGCAAGAGGATCGTGAGCATTGTAGGTAGCAGTAACCAGGAAAGGAAAAGACATGCATTTCATTTATTGATTAGAGACCAGATTACGCTCTTCAAGAAAATTATCTTATGTAAAATAACTGTGGTGGAGGATGAGTTCATTTTTATGTTCAAAAAATAATTTCCTTAAACTATGCAAAACTTCCATGTTAGTACTTTGTATTGGTGTATAATTTGGGGTTCAGCATTTACTTTTACTTTATTTTTCAATCATAGTCGAGAGAATGACAGTGACAATAAATAGTTCATATTTTGCATGCAATTTGTCTTTCATAAATATAAAACTGAGCCCAGGCTTTCTTCCTTCTCCTGATACACAATATTCTATGTGTTCAAAATAGTATTTGTATAGTAACAAAGGAGGATAAAAAGGGCATAGAGATGAGTCAAACGTTTTAAATTTATGTGATGCCTTAGGAAAACCAATAAACCAGAAATGTAGTCATGACAAATTTACAATTTGTACTTAGAGAAAGAAGTATTTCTGATTACATATACTGATAGCAGGCCAACTATATGGGTTGTAAATTTGTTTTTTAGCCAGAGACATGGGAATGCTGGCTTTACAAACTATGATATGATATGATATGATTATCCCAACTAATTAATTTCATGTGTGGTAGAGTCTTAACAACTGGCATAAATTAGTAAATCACAACAAATTTATTGTTTCTCAGTTTTCTAATCTACTTTTAATTTTTGGCAATGCTAATTTTTAATTATGATCTATAGTTTGGAAAAGCAATCCGAGTCAAAATTGTAACATTCTAGAGGAGCGTGATATTTCATACAAAATTATAAGCACAGGTCATATTTAGTTATTAAATATATTTGTATTTTCCAGGTATTCTTGGTACTGTTAATAGTATGATAATCGTACATGTTTTTGTAATTACTTGGAAATTTGAAAAGAAATGGCATTTAACAGATTTGACATTTTTGCAACTTAAGAGTTGAAAGAACTTTACTAGCTCAGGTAGACAAATCCTAATTCAGCTACAGAAGGGAATATCTGGCTCCAAGCAGGCATGCAAGTCTGATCGTAGGTATAAAGGTAAGTAGAATGAAACACTGAGGAGAGAGAAGTTATATTCTAATATATGTTGGTACTTAATTATTTTTGTAAGACAAAGAGAGATGAGGATTTTTTATTTCGTTTTGCTTTCTGATGGCTTTGAATTCTCCTGGGGGAAAAGGAAAAGGACTTAATACTATTTTTTTCAGCTTTATGGAGGTATATTATATACAAATTGTGTATAGTTAAGGTATATATCTTGATGTTCTTATTTTTTAATTTTAAAGTAAATTAAAACTTTTGTCATTCTTGACATATATAATGGAATAGGGACAGCTGAATAACTTTTCATCTCATTCTATAAGGTAAACTTGGGTTAAATAATTAAAATAATGTCTCTATTGATATCTACTTTTTTGTAATGGAAAAGCGAACTATTATAGTTGAAAATATAAACCTAGTAAAACATGATTAGTTAATATAAGTTCATAAGAAATAAAATAAGATTATAGTGTAATGTAATTAAAATTGTATAACAAACATTTTACAATGAAAAACTATTCTTGAATTATTATGGTAGGTTTAAATTGATGAAGAATATGTAAATTCTATCAAACTTATGTACTCCCTTTTAACCTCTGAGAAAATGTGTTCTCTTTTCCTTGCTAAGTATAAAGAAGCCACTGTATATATGCACACATATACAAACATATACATATCATATTCTAATGTACCCCCAAAAGTATAAAGCTATTAAATGTGTCTTTTTGAAATACTATTTTTCTGTAATTTAGGACTTGAAATTATAATACAATAGCTATATGTATTGATTTAATAGTTTTCTGCATAGAAAAAAAGAGTAGACTATGTATTAGAAGAGCAAAGACTTCAACAAATTCTTGTTGAACACCAAATATATATGAAGTAGGCTAATAACTTCTCATAGATGGTATAAACATGAGTAATCCTTCTGTGTAAGAAGCTCACAATTTACTAGGAGGAAAATGCAGTGTACAAATATTATCCCAAACTGGAAAATGGGAAAATGGCTCAAAGTAAAAAATATGTTAATATGGGGAAAGTAGTTTAAAATACTTTTCATGTAGTCCTACAATCCTTTGTGTTCTATTAGCTATATTCAGATAAGAAGTGCAAATATGTAGAGGTTCCTTCTTTGTGTTAGCTTGGACTCTACTCCATAATCTAATATATATTTTTTCTCAAAGAGTATGTTGAATATGGGCTTTGTTTATTGATTTGTTGGAAGATATCAAAAGCATTGCCTTAAATCCATTTACCTACTTCTCTCAGAATGTGTTCTAAAATAGTAATATGACTAGAATCAATCTATTACTAAAGGCTTGATTGTGCTTCATGATTTGTGTTCACTGAAGTTTATAAAGTATCATTATTTATGTGTATGACCATGCTGATTTCTTTACTTGGATCACTCCTCACTTTCCTTCTCTTAACACCACTCACGTACCTATCAACATTTAGCTTGAATGTTACTTCCTCCATGAAGCCATTTCTCCTCTGAGCCACTTGCTCTTGCCTTTGTATTGTGTCCATGTTTCTATTGTTATGTCACACTAAATATTAATGTGTCCTCAGCTAGAAAGGGCAAGGTGTGGGTCTTTTCATCCTTGACATCTGTTTTAAAATCAGTGTCTAAAACATAACTGACATACAATACATGCTTACAGAATAAAAATAATGGTTATTATTAGTATCCTCATACTATTATAGTAACAGAAACTGAAGGGCAGCAAGACTACAGATCTGTCTCCCCTGCCGTGTGGCTAATGAGGAAATTGTTATAAATTTAGTATCAATTATGCACAGGCCAGGACTGAAGTACAGTATATATATGTATATATACACATATATGTAAATAGGTCTACATATATATTTATATACCTATATACATATACATGCAAAATATATATGTAATATATACGTACATAAAAATATATATACATAATCCTCAAAGTGATTTTTCATATTTGAGAGCCAAATCTTAGCTTCAAAAGTAATTGTTCTGCAAAATATGTACATAAATACAATTTTTAAAAAAGTTTTTAAAAAGTTAATTGCACATATATCTGTTTAAAACTATTGCTGCTAAAATCAACTATGTGAATTGAGTGAAAAAGAATTAATAGGCACCTTTAATTACCTGAAATGTAGACAGAGATTAATGGTAAATCATTTTTAGAAAGACTACTGGAAAAAGACTCCTGCATAATTAGAAATTCAAACAAAGCACCTATATATCTCTGCATAAATGGAAATAATTTTCATTTATTTTAGTTCTTTTCAAATAAAGCACATTAAAATTCCATTTGCTATGCTTTCTCTTATCTAAATACATCTTCGAAGATTTATGGGTCTATTTCTTAAATTATAATTTTAAAAATTGCCACTTGGATTAATTATTTTACTTGCAAAAATTGTCTTTCTCCCGCAATTACCTCTCATGGTGAACACAGGGGTGGAGCTCATTTCAGTGTCTTTGCCCTTGCAAGTGTACTTGGTAAAATAAAATAGCAACAGAGTTACAGTGGCTTAAAAAATCATAAATGCCAGATGCTGTTAATACCTTTTAAAATATTATAAAACAAGCAATTCTGTATAATTCTTGGTACCAGAAAGCAAAAGAATATATGTGAGAAATACCTCAAATAAAATGTTATTGGTTCTTCTAGGAAGAGATTGTTTTTGTAATCTGTATAATTAAAAAATATAACATAATTATCTTGATTTTAGTAGATGGCAGTTATCATTGAAGTGCTCTTTTTTAGTAATCCTTGTAACAATCAGAAGGTCTTTGACCCTTATTGAATGCACTAATTCAAATTTTCTTAAATAATAAATAAATGCGTTATATTACAGAAAGTTACAAGTAGAGAGGCTAGTGGCCCAATGATGTTCTCAAGGACTCAGAGTTCTTCTGTCCTTTCTCTTTGGCACTTAGTAGACTCATTTTTTTTCAAGGTGATCATATATCCAAGTATTATCACCTCCATCACCTTCTTAAGAGTAAGGAATTGTTTCCTAGGTCTCTGCTACTACAGCTGACTTCATATTTGCTTGGCTAAAACAGTCACTAAGCCAATCATTGGTCACAAGAATACAACCACATAACAGCTTGGATGAATTATTACAGAAATCAACCCTGATGTGGCAACGGAGTCATTGGCTCTCTTTCTGGTAACTGAGTGCAGGCACCAAGGGTGGCTGAATAAAGTAGTGTTTCTCTTAGCCAAATTGAAAGGGGTGGATATCGAATGGGAAAATTGCAATGTTTGTTAAGATATTTATTGTGTTAGTAAAAATTATATGGTATCACATTATAAGAACTACCTAAAAATACACCTCAAAATAAATCCAAAAAGAAAGAAATCTTCCCAATTCCTTAAGGATATTTTCAAAAGCCTTGAAATCACTGGCTGCCATGGCTCATGCCTGTAATCCCAGCACGTTGGAAGGACAAAGTGGGAGAATCACTTGAGCCCAGGAGTTCGAGGCTGCAGTGAGCTATCATCTTGCCACTGCACTCCAGCCTGAATGACAGAGAAAGACCTTGTCTTAAAAACTAACTAAATAAAATGAAATAAAATCAAAAGACATGTAATCAAATTACTTAAGTAAAATCATGCCTGTTCTTTCTGGAAATCTTAATCAACTAACTGATGAAGTACAAAATATGAAAGTCTGAAATAGATATAAAACATTGATGATTTCTTTTTTTTTTAAATTTATTTCAAGGAAATATGAGAGTATAAACATTTTGGTTGCATTTTTTATATTTGCCTCTCCCTAGCAAGGGTTAGAGATTTCTTGATTTTAATATACCCATTTCCTGACATTAGGGAAAAGCATATGAAATTTTGAAGTAGATAAACAATACCACCATGTATATTAACAAAAACTATTTTTCTTCATGGCTGCTTGAGTTATGCATGACCCTGCAGAACTGAGATTGAATTTTATTTCCTAATATACACACTATGCATAATGGATCATCCAAAGCTTTTGGCTTAACCACCTAAGATTTGAAATTGAATATGTAATCAATGTCTTGAGAGCTCATCTTTACTTCTTATAATCCCTATCTTTCAATGATTATAGCAGTAGCTACTGCTTTTTTCTGAATTATTTCAATGATTATTTTTGTACAATCCCTTGTCAGAAGCTAATTTCAGTAAGATCTTTCCACACAATAGCAATAGCACGTTATCCTTTTCTACAATATAAACAACTGAGATTGCTGCTATATTGAAATTTAATAACATGCTTCACTGAATATAACGTGTTCACTTGTTTTCTCTTTTATTTAATCTTCAAAAGGTAAAGATCACCTAAAATTTAATATAATTATATTGGCATATCTAAAATATAAAATATTAATATCACAGTAAGAAACTGAGTATTTTAAAGCTTGCATGGTCTATAACAACTTTAAAAGGTATTTTGTTTTTAGTGTATTTATTGTGCATGTAGTAACAATATCTGTATATAATTTTGTTATCATTTAAATTTTATTGTCACTGGGTGTTTATTTTTCATTTATACATGCAAACTTAATTTGAAGAAAGCTTTAGAGCAGGCCTATGAATATTACATGTGTATATTAGAAGTAAAAAATGGAGTTGCTGTATACATTATTGAAGACTATCTTAGTAAGAGGTTGCACATTGAATAATTTTTTCTCCTCAAATTCTACTCATTTTCATGTTAATGTCTTTGGAAATGTCACTTCAGTACTTTTGCTGTTACAAACTTTTCAACAACTATCTATAAATAATGCATCAGTGACAATATTGTTCTAATAACTTATTTAGGCCATAATTAATTCACAGCTCTAGGCATATTTAAATAAGGGTCTTCTTTTAAGTTTGTAGCTTTCAATGCTGCTTGTTTAGGCAATCTGAAAAAACAAAATTCAAAACCAAAATAGTATGTTTCCTATGGTTATAGTCTGGAAATTGGAATCTACAATAAATATGTGCTACTGAATAAATTACCTGAAATATCTGAATCCGTGTTGGATGTTTTTCCCCACTCTCCCTTTAATTTGCTCTGGAGTTTTAATTGCCATCTATGGATTTTCTTTTTCTATTCCCTAATTCCCTCTTTTCATGCAGAGGAGTTAATGGGTTATAATCTCATAATTAAAGCAGATAATTTTAATTTCTCTGATGACTCTTTATTATAATAATCTTGTTAAGATTATGGTGTTTCATTTGTTTCTACATGTGAACATTTGGCTTTGTGGTGGCAGCTTGTGCTATTGAGTCACTAAATAATTAAAAAAGCAGGACGCTGTAGCCAGCAAAGTCTTGCTGCTAATGTAAGACCAAAGTTAGATCTATCTGTACATCTATTAAGTGAACGAGGTTGGACATATCACATATTTAATACAAGTCATCAAATTGAAGATAATGCTTCATTAAGCAAGTGTCTAATTTCTTATTTAATAAAAACTTGTTCTTTCTAGATTGGACATCAGTATATTACTCTCCACAGCAATAAACATAAAAGACAACCCATTAACTAATTTACCAAATATGGCAATAATATTAGAAAATCCAAAAGACTCTCAAATCCTAAGCAATAGCCCACGTATGAAACACACTACATGAAAGAAGTTAGTTCGAATTTATGCTACTACTTAAAACAGTGTGGTTGTGAAGGAATCATCTTATTTGATTGTACTGGAGTCCCCAGTGGTCTTCAAACATGGCTGGTCTTTGAGAGATGACAGTCAAAGGAAACAATGCAATGTGGCTTAGCAGTATGCCTTCATGAAGTATATTCAGTAAGTGCATTTATAAGCTCTAAAAGAGATTTTGTCAGTTTAGCATATTCTCTTTGTATAAAAGCTTTTTCAAAATATACAGTTGGGTGATTTTTATAAAGCCTACTTTATAGTCATGGGAAGCAAACCATAGAAAACCCAAGCAATTCGGACCTATTGTCTCTTTCCTGTTTGAGAATATTTGAATTGAATCAACATTTCATTAGTAAAGGAAATTAAATCACTACTTCTTTTAAAAAAGAAAGCATTATGAATGCAATATAGGTAAGTTGGCAAGTTTCATAGGATAAAATAAAATAGTATGGGCTTTTTAAGGAATGTTTAAAGTTATGTATATGTGCATAACTATACACCAAGGTTTTTCTTAAAAATGTAATAGTAACCCCTCCAGTAAATGCCTACATTGACTTTTCTCTCTTACAAACCTCTTCAATGTTTGCTCTTTCTACTGGCCTCATTCCTCTAGGTGTTATATATTATCAATATTTGTACCATAAGTGCCAAAGAGAGTTTGGAAAGTAAGCAAATATTAATGGTACTTAGCGTGTACAAGTTTACATTTAGTACAGCGACAAAACACCCCACTTAAACATTAAAATTCCCTTCATGGATGCTTATCTTGTCAGAAATGCTGTTCTTATCAGAATACCCTCCCCTCCCTCTCACTGGACCTGGCCATGCTTAATGCCCCGCAGAGACCTAACCACCCCATAACCTTCAGAGAGGCTGGGCATCCCTCCAGGCAGCTCTTGGGCTCTCAGACCCTTTTTACCTGTCCTTGCTCCCTAGTGGAGAGGAGGCTGAGTTCCCAGAATGTGAGCTGTCCTCCTCCCCACAAAAAATTGACTCAAAAATTTTGGGCAAATTCCCAAACTCTCTTGTGCCTCAGTTTCTTCATCTGGAAAAGATGGAGCCACCTCTGCCCAGCAGTAGCAGCAGCAGGGCTGCCCACACCCATTCCTCCCCATGTCCCCATCCCATACTTGAGTACCTCATGACTCTGCTTCATTGAGTGTGTGGGAGCCCATCTGAGCCCAGCACTTACTGCCCCTGAGCACCAAGCTCTGCATCTGTCTCAGCCATCTAGGCTCTGAGAGCCAGAGTGTCATGCTATGTGGTAGGGGATGCCCTCTTTTATATATTTATTTCAAAAGGAAAAGTCTCCTACGGGAGCAGAAATGCAGTCCAGCCCAGGACTTCAAGCTCTTTGATTGTCTTCCTGTGAGGGTCTGGGTCTTGGCCAGGGCCCATTTCAACAGAGCCCCTGCCCAGCAGCCTGCCCAGACCCTCTGAGCCTCCTTTCCATGTGTGGTCTTTCTCCTCCTTTGCAAAGTGGTATCTTCTAGGTCTGCAAAGCCTTATCTGACAGATTGGTCCTTTCCAAGGTCAATCTATGTGTCTGATTACATTTCTGGAGAAGCAAATGAGAGGAGGATGGATCTGCTCTCACTGGGTTTCACACCCTGAGAGAAGTGCTATTATAAAGAAACAAAATGGAAAAAGTCACAAAAAAGTTTGCATAAAGATGTATTTTTGTACTACATAAGGACTCTTTCTACATGCCAGCAATAAACTTCTTGATCTAGTAAAAAGTCTCTTCAACATTTTAAATTTTAAGTGTTTTCTACTATACTTCAAAAGAATATATTCTTTAACATAAAATAATTTACTATTGTTTGCATGTCATTAAAGGTTTGTGCATAAAAAGTTGCATCCAATCATGAGGTTGTATCCTGAAATAAGGAGGCAGTGATGATGTTAGCAGTGTAAATTACATGCATATATTATATATTAATGAATAAATTAGCCGTGGGTCAGAAGCCACCAATGGCTTCTGGTCAAAAGTTGTACATCATATTATTCATATGGGTATAATAAAGATCACATTGGAAATAGTTCAAAGGTCTCCAAGCACTTTGTGTTTCATTGATTTTGAGTAACATGTTAAAAAAATGAGAATATATACTATTAAAGTAATCCTGGGAAGACTTTTTTGTGCACTTTAGGTTGCAAATGAAAGGCTTAAGTGTTTTAATAGTTTATTTGATTTCAATCCAAGTCATGGACACTATCATGCTCTGTAGGTGAGAATATAAAGTACAAATTTTTGAAAGGCAATCAGTATCAAAATTTAAGTGTGTATGTTTTCAGAATACTCAGAAACTTCATATCAAAAAATATGGCATAATGAAATAACAGATTTTCAAAGAAATATATAAAACGATGTTCATCAATATAGTTAGGAGTGAGAAAATTGGCTTGAAACACATATGCTCATCAATAGGGAAATGCTTACATACATTATATACATCAATAAAAGGTAATCTTTTATAGCCATTCAAAATGATAATGTGTTTTACAATATTTGATGTGTAAATATACACATAACATACAGTTGAATGAAAAAAAATTCTACAAAACATTTATGGTAAAGTTTCATTGAAAATATTTACACACATATATTAACAACTATTACTGCTATCTAATAAAAATCATTTTAATACCACTACTTATACATTCTAAAAGACTAGCAAGGTTTATTTCAAGAGCTTCTCCTTATTTTTAAAACCATATTGTAGCAGACATATTCTAAGATTCCTCCATCCCATCCTACCCTTGCTTTCCACCTTTGGTATTAATATCTTGTATAATATGTCCCTCATCCAAGTGTGGCTGTGATCTGCAATTTTCTTTGAACCAATAGAATATGGAAAAGATGAATAACACTCCATTATCATGCTATGTTATATAATATTTAATATTGCTTTCAGTCTCGCTCTAGAAACTCCCCTTGCTTTCTTGATAAAATAAGCACTCATGTTGAAAAAGCCCCCATGGAAAGGAACTTCAGACAGCCTCCAGGAATTGTGGGAAGCTTCTAAGAACTGCCGGAGAACTCCACAGGCTGAAAGCAGTCTCCAGCTAACAGACAGCAAGAAGCGTAGGATCTCAGTCTCACAGCTGCAGGAAAATGAATTGTGCCCAAAATCTTAGTGAAACTGGAAACAGATGCTTCACCAGTCAAATCTGCATGTGCAAATCCAGCCCTGCTGACACCTTGACTGTAGCCTTGTGAGAGGCTGAACAGAGGACCAGCCCAACTGTGTCCAGACTCCTGACCCAACTCTACCCCAAAATATAAGATAATAAGCATATGATGTTTTAAGGTACCACTTTTGCAATAATTTTTATGCAGTATCTGGAAATTTTAAAAATATATTATAACATATGTTGCCTAGGAGAGGAAGTTTCAGAGCTAGACTAAAAGAAAAAAAAATGAGACAAAAGGAAGCTAAAATATTTTTAATAACAAAGTTAAAATAATGTTTACAAGTATATACACAGGGCTTGAGATTATAAAAATTGAAGAAAGTGTGGAAGGAAGAAAATTACTTGAGAAAAATAGAGTAGGCCAAATATTATGACAAAAATTAGGATGGAATGAGTGGAGAGCTTAGTTGTTAGAAACTCAGTTTTAAGGTATTTGCTTAAAATCTCTACTCTCTACAATCTCTTACAATAGTTTCTCTCTATTACTTGAAAATTCTGCAAAAATATCTGGCTAAATCTCTGTGTTCACATTCTAGAAAATGAATGGAAGAAAAATCTGGGGCAATAGACAGTGGCTACTTTTAATTTTCATTTCCAACTTTATGTCTTCTATTACAGATAAGATAAAAAAATACAATTATAAAATGTTCTATTTTCATTTTGAATAATAAAGAACTGTAGATGCTTTCTAAAATTATAAAATCTAATTATGTTTCTATCTGTGGATGTCTTTAAAATAATTTTCAGAAGATAATTTTATTCTATCTTTTTATCTGGTAAATAAATGCTTATTAATTCACCAGTATAACATGTATTTCCATATTAAACACTAGCAATTAATTCACAGATATTAGTGTTGTCTTTCTGTATAGTAAGAATTGTTCTATTTGCCTTGGAAATTATTAGTGAACACATCTAGCAACTATAAAAAAAGACAAAATCATCTACTGTAATTGACCTTACATACAATGAAGTAACAAAAAAGAACAGAGAGAGAAATAAGACTCAAACAGGAAACTCAATCTTGTTAAATATATAAACAAGAATATTAACCAACTGAGTCATTGTAGATCCTGTACATTATTCCATATCATATATTTTAAGATATTTTGATTTTTAAGCAAATGTGAGGGAGAAAATGCTGGCTATACCCTTCCATTACTTGTTAATCTATTAGAGACCTGGATAAAGAAAGAAAAAAATTTGGTAAATTTTGTCTATACATGAAGTCCCAGGTAACATTGTGAAATATGCAAGGTAATATTTGTCACATTCACAGATTTTTCTCCAGGGTAATATATACGCATGAGTTAAATATGAAGGATATATATAAAGAGATTGATTTAGTCCATGGGACAGTCTTCCTAACGTTATTTCCTCAACCTAGCTAAAGTCTAGTAACACCTATAAGAACTTCAGTGGTGCTGTATTTAATGGACCCTATCTAGGAACCCTTGGAGGCAAACAGCTCCCACTCTAATAGATATAGCATTGATCTTAAATCTTTGGGAATAAAACAACTTTATAATAAAATAGTATACACAAATATATTAAACTAAATTTAAATTCATAAATTTAAATAATTATATGATAAATTTTTATTGAGAAAAAATTAAGTATTAATATTTTCTTTTAATGACTATATCTGCATTGCATTTAAAAGCTATGATAGCCTTAAAAATATAGATGATGCATGTCTCTTACTATAATCTATTAGATATTCATATCATAATATTTTGAAAATGAACTTGGTATTTTTCTCAACAAAGCTTGATATAATTTAGTTACAAAGTAAAGACTGTTAAATGAGAGTTATAAATACTAATAAAAATCTATTCAAATTTTTAAATTGCTTTCTCTCAAAAGGTTATAATGAAGTATTTATTACATGCCCATCTGAAAATTTCCATGAATTAGAGAAGTTATTACTTTGATAATCAGGTGTTTAGATATGCTATTTGCTACTGGGAATCATCTTAATATTTAACAATTGTTATTATCTAAGCAGTATAAAACAAGACATTGAGACCTTAAAAGCCAACTATTTTGGTCAATTTAAGGATAAATTCCACAATTCAAGGTATTTGGATTCTGGCAGAGAATACATTTTTAAAAATGCATAATCTTTTCCTTCTCAGGGTGGGGGGAGATGTAGACACTTACTAATAATTAATTTATGCTAACAAATGATCATCATTTGAAATTTGCCATACTGATTATCATTTTGCAATGCTTTTTAAAGATTAAAATAAAAAGATATTTGGAAGAAACCCCAGTTAATTTCTTGGTCCTTAATAATTGCTCAGTAAGAATTTTCTGAACGTTTGTCCACAGAATTCCACTTCTATAAGATACTTACAGTAGTTATAAATTTCAAAACAAACCAACAAAAATTCAAATCATTTATGTCGTCTAACATATTTGAGAAAGGTTAAAGTAAAGGTGAAATATTTGTTGACAGTAGGACTTTAAAAGTCTTCATATATTTCTAAGAGATAAAGAGAAATATATTTCTAAGAAATAAATATTTAGGCCAGGTATGGTGGCTCATGCCTGTAATCTCAGCACTTTGGGAGGATGAGGTAGGAGGATTGCTTGAGACCAGGAGTTCAAGACCAGCCTAATAGCATAGGGAGACTCTTCTCTACAAAATATAAAAAAATTAATTAAGTATGGTGGCACGAGCCTGTAGTCTAAGCTACTCTGGAAGCTGAGGCAGGAGGATTATCTGAGCCCAGATGTTTGAGGTTACAGTGAGCTATGATCATGCCACTGCACTCCAGCCTGGATAACAGGGTGAGAACCGTAGGAAGGGAAGGGAAGGGAAAGGAAGGGAAGAAAGGAAGGGGAAAGAAAGAAAGAAAGAAAGAAAGAAAGAAAGAAAGAAAGAAAGAAAGAAAGAAAGAAAGAAAGAGAAAAACGAAGAAAGGGAGCGAAGGAAAGGAAGGGAGAGAGGGAGGAAAAGGAAGGAAGGAAGGAAGGAAGGAAGGAAGGAAGGATATTTTCTGAAGAATTGCATGCACCTATTAACTCCTTCATAACACACTCTGGAAAACATCTCTTTAAGGATATAGCCAAATCTGCTTCATTCAATCTTCTCCACCTTAGAAGCAACTCAGTCTTCTCATTTTTTTAGGAAAAACAGCAAATAAACCAACATCTTGGTGACATTCTTTTGCCTTTTTCTCTCCCGTTGCATGTATGAGAGGAAACCTTCATAACAGTCTCCCCCGCCTCAGCAGTAACTCCATCTCCATCTGGAAATCTTGTGGGTCCTTTTTTCAAATAAATCCTGAATCTGAATATTTCTCACCTTCTTCATTGTAACACCCTGTCCAGGCACTATCACCTATACCCTGATCACCTCAGTAGACTCCTGGCTATTGCAGTTTCCCCCGCTTATCACAGTAGCCTCCTGGTTGTTGGAGTAGCCTGTACTTATTACTGTGGCTCCCTTATTCCTTGATTATTAGAGTAGCCTCCTAACTGTTCTCTGTTTTTTTCCATCACTGCTCCTCTTCAGTTTCTTCTGAACACTGCAGTCATCAGGATTCTGTTAAACCTCAGGTCATATCACATTAGCACTCTGCTAAAAATCCTCCAGTGCTTTCCATTTCACACACAATGAAAGCCAAAGCATGTAGCATACCATTTCTCCACTGTTTGAAATTAAGTTCTCATGCTCTCATATGCTGCTCGCCAGACTGCCTTCTTTCGTTTGCCTCTAGCATGAAAAGAATTCTTCTGCAGGCTGTAGAGCTTGCTCATTCATTGGCTCTACACATCTGAGTCATTTACTTCCTCAATTCTTGCCCTCTGTTCTCAGTTGTCATATACACATACTCTATGAGGTTTCCCAGATCCTATTTAGAAATGTATCTCTTTCTCTCTCTCAACATTCCCTATTCTCCTTCCCTGTTTTATTTTTTACTTAGTACATATTAACTTCTGTCATACTACTTTTTTTAAAATTTTTTTGTTTTTTCTCTTGCCTCAAAAGAATAGAAATTCCATAAGGGTGGAATCATGCCAGTGTTGTCCATTGCTAGATCCAAATTTCCTATTTTATAAAATATAAAGACATATACAGTTACAAGTGAATAAGTGAATCTCTATGTGAATGATTAAAGGGTCAACTCCTGAATGATCCAGAAAAGAGAAAAGCATATCTGTTCCACTTCCTCATGCCCAGAAGACTTAACCAGTAGCTGAACTTGTTGAGATGAAGCCCGTTCTAGATGACTCTGCTGGATTGGAACCACTCAAGCCAAAGTTGATCTCTGATTGTTCAGCAAATACTTCACCTTTCCCAACTCCCCTATGATATTTTGGCCTGAATGACTCTAACTTTGAGAATGTACTATGGGGGATGGCAATGTTCCTCTGCTTGTGTGGAAGTGCCTGTGAGGAGTGAAGAGTAATACATTCTAAAGCCAGGACAATCTCTCTGTGTAGACGGTGGGATTGCTCTCTGGCAGGTACACATATTTCAACACTGCAGTTTGCAGGTAATCTTCTCTGAGAGATGTTCGGCTTTAAGTAGAGGACAAGGAACTGTGATGAATCAATGAGGAGGACACATTGAGACATTACATTATAATATCTTTGGGTAGTTCCAATTCTTCAATTCAGTCTAAAAACACATAGAGCCCGGGGGATACGACAATGAGATAATGATGCACCTAAGGAACAGTCACACCTGAAAAACAGCACAGAGTGAATCACACTCCACCAAATAAGACCATGCATCAGGAAATTACAGTAGAGTAGAGAGCAGTAATCCACATTGAAGTTAGGAGTCATAGCTAGGAACATACTGTGGAGTTGATGGCTGATTTTGTGCATAGGAGAAAAACCTCTTTTTTCCCAAAATACATTAGAAAAGGCATATTATAATATAGAATATATATTAAAGGTATATTAAAGTATGGAAAATAGTAGAAATCTGACAAGTGTTAAAAACAGAGTACTTCTTCATGGGACTTCATTCCCTATACATGATATTTGAATCAAAGCATGTACTGGGATACATCCCCAATTCAATTAATGAAGGCATTACAATGTATTCATTTCTAAAATGTCATGAATTTTATAGATCATCTTGTTCTGATAAAATTATGAAAGTAGCGTAAGATACTAGTGAGTTACACAGATTATAATGAGGTATATAACTACTGTTTGCTTTTGATAAAAAATACAAAATCACTATATAAAAGTAAGAGTGAGTTAAAGTGATGGGTGTTACATAATTGGTTGTCATTGCAATTGTTCCAAGGTGATAAGTACTCATCTTTCTCTCATTTATTTAGATATTGATAATTAAGAACGTGTTAGAGACATTTTTCTCATTATTAAAAACTAATGCGTAACTTTATATCCTTGTATAACTCTAGACTAAAGATTTTCCAAAATAAATTTAAATTAACAGATAGGACCATGTCACTCCTATAGACATCTAATGAAAATATGTAAGGTAATAGGTTCAACTTAGTTTTTAATTTCTTAAATTATACACAGATTTATGCTAATCAACTGATATTTCATTTTATTTCCATATCAAATTTTTGGTTGGAACTTGTATTTGCTAATCATTGTTGATTGATTAGTCACCATCTAGAGCCTGAGTTTTGATAGCAAAACAATCAAGTTGCACTACCTGAACATTTTATAGGAAATAAAAATCTTCACAATTATATAGGGAAACAAATTATATAGACTACTGTTGGACAAGCATATCCAGGTTCATTGCAAGACCTTGACATTTTAATCCTTACATTTTTTTACACCTTCTTGAATATCTCTAAAATAAATAGAAGATAGAATATAGAACAAAAAAGTTAAAATCTCAGTTATAGTTAGAAATACGTAAATATTTTTAACTGGAAATTTAACTATATAATATTTGAGATTAAATATTGAATTAAATTTTACATTGTCCCTTTTGGTAAATTGACATGAACTTTTGCATTTATTAATGCCAAAGACCTTGCAGTAATTACCCAAATCCCTTTCCCTATTATGCTACTGCTTCTCAGAATTCTATCAGCATTTCATTGTATTTATCATGTATATAATCATTAAAGTTTTTCTCATGCACCATACCATTTAAGAGAGTGGCATTTGAGAAATCTGTAATCAAACTCATTTGATTCTTGTTATCCTCAAGAAACAGATTTTAAAACACTGGTTTAAGGTTTAAACTTTTGATTTCAACTATTTTCCTTAAAAACAAATTAGTACAGCAATTACTCAAGGTTTCCTTTAACAGTATTAGCCCACAAACAATACAGTGAAGGAAGAAATGGTGATTCAATTAAAATGGCTGTTAAAAGAGTATGAGAAAGATATAAAACCATCATTTTCTTTTAATTATTTTTATTAACCTAACTATAACTTAGAAATAATTCCATTCCTCTTGTTTTATCTACATGAAAACCAAATTATCAAAGTAGCTAGTATATAAATTGAGTTAAAATTTAAAATTATAGGCTTTATTTAGAGTTATTCAAATGTATTGTTGGTATTTCAGTGCTTTTTTTGGTTAATAGATTAAATCTAGCAAATTTGTGAAATATCAATTGATTTTTAATATTCACAATATATTTTTGTTGTACTTACTATTCAAGTCAATTACCATTTATCTTTCTTTAATAAGTCTTTTAAATCATTTAGGATATTTGAGAAAATTAAGACAAATTCTGATTCTTCCTAAGATTATTGTATATGTTTTTCCTTAAGTACTTGCAACATTAATAAAAGGAAAATACAGTAGTAATGTTGAAGTGTTTCTTTAATTTGCATATATATATATAACAAATTTTAGTGTTTCAAGATAATTCAAGATATTTTAGTTTGACTTTTTCATAGATTAGGAAATTGAGACATGGAGACATAGAATGATTTGACAAGTTTACACAGTAAGTTAAAGGGAAATTGATGACAGCTCACACAGAAATGTGAAAACTTATTTGACTTCAAAATTTAAATAATATTTTCATAAATAAATTTTATTTTTGGAATAATCTCATGATTTCATGCTAGTCTGCATGCTTCATATATATTCACTCAGTTAATTCTCACATTATCACATTAATTTTCAGCTACGAAAAAGTTATTGGCATTATCTTCATTTATGAACTGAGAAACTGAAGTACAGAAAGATTAAGACACATGTCTAAGTACACACAGCAGATACAGGCTTTGAAATCAGTTTCATTTGTATTTCACAACCTATATTCCTAAACATAAGTCTCTATACATGAAGATTCCTATACATAGAATTTTACAACTATACTAAATAGTGTCATTGTGCAGTTTTGCTTTCTGTCTATAATCTCTACCACATGTCTACTTCAACATTTATTTTCTTCAATCTATATTCGTTCTATTCTTCTTTCCATTATTTCTTCAACTTCCCATCCTATCCAAATTCTGGATATTCCTGAATCATTAAATCTTGGAATTGGATGGGACCTTGGGGTCTTCTCTCACTCTTTCATGTTACATATGAGGAAATTGAAACTGAGATACTTAAAATTACTAGCCTTAGGCCCTACAACTAGTAGACGTAGGACTACAAATAGAAGCATATCTTCTAAAAGGTATATTCTCCTGACAAAACACTTCTTTCCTTCACATAATATTTATTCTACAATGGTAAAAGCATGTCAGTCTGAAATTGTATAAGAAGAATGCCTAAAAACTTGAAGGAACAACGTGTTTTTACATTTTCCAAAAAGTTACTCACTAACAAACTTGAAATTACAAGTAAGAGTGAGCATTGACTTTCCTAAAACATTGGCTGTTTTCTTATAATGTAAATAAGAATATCAATTTCACAATTATGAGTCAGAGTTATAAGTAATAGCTGGTGCATAAACTAAAATATCAGAATCAGAATGTAATAAATTATTATCTCTCCCCCAAATCACACGTAAATGATGGTTGGATGACTCTACTGGACATATCTCTTTAGTGGCAATTAAGGGTAAAACCTTCTTGTTTCATGCTGCTCTACTCTCTCCTGGGAACTCCTGAGAATTATCTTTCAGATCTTCTCAATTCATCAAGCCAGTGTGAAAATACTAATGTGACTGATCCTTCAAATTGTTTTAAGATCACGTTTGGATTAGTGCGCATTATTTTTAACCACATTATATTTAGTCAGAAGCCATTTACATGACCCCAACATAATTATAAGGAAGATGGAGAGAGATAATCTTTCAGTGTCTCTAGGAATAGGAAATGAAATTGGTGAACATTTTAGCATTACAGACTCCAAATTTAGCTTTATATTGTTACTTCTAAAAATGGCATAATACTCTGGTAATTAAGGTTATGCTTTTTATGTATCAAAAGGATCCAAGCAAAATGAGTAAAATCAGAGAGTATGGAAAAATAAATTTTGATAAAACCTATAAAATATAGCTTATCCAGACATTTATTAATTTTTAGTACATACAATTTACTCAGTTATGCATAATGATTCTATTAAAGACTCTGTATCCAATATCTGTGTTGCTTCAGTGTGGACCTTGGTATCTTTTAGTACATATGACTATGACTAGAATTTGGGATAAGAAGGAGCATATATCTCTTTCTTCCCTTCTTAAGTGCGTACTCAACTCCTGTGTTTATTGCAACATTCGTAAAACTTGAATATGACCTGTTTGTCTTCAGAAGAATTCATCAAATAAAAGTGGAAATTATTTCCTATCTCTAAACATTCTTCTGATTAAACTGAACTCTTGGCAAATAGCAGATTTTTAGCAACAGAAGCTTGCTATGTAGGATTGTCAAAATATCTTGTACCTAATGATCCATTGTTGTAATAAATAATATAATTTGCAGTTGTAAAATATCAACATCATGGAAAAAAATACAATACTACAGGCCTACTAGGATATCTGCCTAACTCTTTTTTATTCCCCTGGAAAATGACTGTTACTCATAGAACTCAACCCATTGGGCTCACATTTGATTATATGTCTTTGACCTCTGACTATAGTTGACTTTGTAATGGCAGACAATTGACACAATTTGAACCAATTAGAATTTATATCCTGGAAACATGAAGAGATTCATGAACTATATTTGTTTTTAGGTTTTTGATTTTGTTTTTATTTTGTTGTGTGAATAGAAATTTATAACTTTAACATATAAAATCTGCAAATTTGAGCTATCTATATTCTGCTTTGAAAGTCAAGTTTCTCAGAAAATGAGTCAACAGAAAGAAATAGAGATGAACCTGATGTACAGACAGAAGCACAAAATGCATAAAAATCCCCGGTTGCTTTGTCCAATGACCTGGTCTCCTTTCTGTACAACATTGGGGTCTGTAACATTCCTCTGTGGATTAATTAACTTATATTTATTGTTTAAAGATGGTCAAGCAGGTTTACTTCTTTCAAATCAAAAGACATTCAATTGTAAAAATTCTTTTTCAAAACATCTCACAGAACAGGCACGTTTTGTACATTAATGATATGTTCATACAAGGTAACAGACATTTTCAAAAATTTGCTTTAATAAATACCTGTAAAAGAGAGACTGAGACAATGTAAGGAGAGCAATATAAACAGAAATAATCTTATTCTTTTAAACTCTAAAAATATATTTTGAATTTCCAAATGTTGACAGTTCAAACATCACCAATGTTGAAGTGCTTTGTTTAAAAAAAGTTACAATCTATTTTCTGAATGATTTAGACATATTTACTGCCCTGGGTTCCTACTGAGAATTGAGCATTTATATGAGGAAATGTAGTGCCCAGAAGGCTTAGAGCTGTTGGAGAATTGGCCTGTAGAATTTATTAGAGAAAAACCTATTTTAGCTCATCCTGAATGAACTTTACCACTACTAAAAATCTTCTGGTCTCAAGGTGCTGAAGTATAATTTTCTCTTCTTTATGAGCTATAATTGGTGAATGTATTAATATTTGTGACTCAAGGAAAGGTACTATCAGTTGTTATTAGCTTCACAAATATATGTAACAGCGACACTCTCTTCATTCACTGGCAGGTTATGACATTTGAGTGTCATGGTTTGTTTGAAAGAAATGGAATATTATTCTTAGTTATAAATGTAAACGTTCCCCTAGCTAACAGAATTATATCCAGAAATCTTTCCCAAGGACAAAATTACAGCTGTCTATTCATTTATCCGGGAGATGATTTTCTGTAAAGTGGGCCTCTACACTATAGGTGGCACAGAATGCAATTAATTAATTCTTAGATTTAAAATAAACACAATTAATTCAGGAGATTAATAATGCCAGGCAGGAAAGTCTGTTTTCATTTCTGAATGATATACTGGCTTTTAATAAAGACCAAAACATTAACAAAAAATGAACAAATCTAAAGAAAGAAAAACAATTCTTTTGCTAAATTAATAGCGTTTTTCTCCTTTCCCAGTTTAATTTTTTGAATAAAGAAAGCCATATGGCTGCTTATATCCATTTTATTTAAACACCTTATTGACTGTCACAACTTGCTCTAAGTAACAGTAAAGAAAAAAGAAAAGTCTGTTGGTTGAATAATTGTTTAGATGCTTTATGGTGAATTCTTTTAATAAAGCCCTGTTCTTAGCCTTGTTCTTCTCTACCCTGTCTTTCCTATGTATATCATAGATAATTTATTTCAATTCAAAGCAAAGAAATGAGCTTTTGTCCAAATGTCATTGAAAGTATGAGAGGCTCTAGTTTTGAAGCTTTTTCTCCTCTCTTCTTTCTTTCCTTCCTTCCTTTTGTTCTTCACTTCTTTCTTTCCTCTTTCCTTTTAACCGCAGAGTTTCTCTTTGCTGATATAAGCTGAATTTAAATAGAATTCTACTTCCTTGGGGTTGTCCCTGAAGGCCACCATCAAAATGTGAAATCATGATTGACTTTGTTCCACTCATTATATTAGGAATTATTATATTTGGGGTAAGTAGCTATAAATGAAATAATGTTTAGTATTGCTGTTTATCTTCACTGAATTCAGATATGTTCACAGTTTCCTGGTTCATCAATCCTCAATTGAAAAAGCCAATTTAAAGTGATATTTCAAGAATAAAATTAAGCAATATCCCCTGAAGGATTTACCTTTGCAGGAATGTAGGATTACATTTTCTCATTTACCACCTTGGCAACACCAAGATTCAGATGGCAGATGGAGATAAAACTCTAAAGAAATGATACAAGTTTTCTGTGTATGCAAGTATACACAATGGGATATAAAGAGTTGTTTGTTTTTAGTATCTACAAGATGCTGTTTTGCATATTTCCACAGTTGACTCCTTATTCACTTGGCTGATTTATCTAGAAATTAGAAAGTTTATGGGAGTGAATATTAAAAAACTTACTTGAGCCATAAAGTTTTTATCCTCATAAGTACTACAAGGTGTAGTACCAAAAATGAGATAGATTTATCTCTCTGATTGTTACCTTGTTATTTTTAACGTGTGAGCTTATACATTTACAATATATTATCTAATAAAATTGGATAACTCTCATTTAATATTAATAGTGGGATGGAAAAGTCCATGAATTGTACACATATCTGGAACTTATTGTTGAGTGTTTTCTTTAGGAAAGAGACTACTTTCTGCAGGAAAAGAGCACCTTTTCTGGTAGTCCCAATATTTCCATCTTTATCTTGGCTTTGCTGTTATATTGTTAAAAGAAAATGGGCTAACTATTTTGGGCATAGTTTGCCTACTCTGATAAATGTGGAAAGTGATCTGAGAAGTTCCATGGTTTCTGCTGTGTTTAACTGCTATTACTATCTTTTAAATTCTTTAAATTTATGAATGTTCATAGATTAAGAGTAAAAAAAATTCCACAAACATTGATACCAGAAAGTGGAAGTCCCCTTATGCCTACTCTTAGAAGTGATAATTTTCATTTCCTTTCAGTTATTCCTGTATATACCTCTATATCTTTAAATAACATTACTTATATTGCTTATTTTGATTTTTTGAGAAAGAGTATTATCTAGTGACTCCCTAATATGAAAATATGAAAAAATGACATCTGGCTTTTTTATCTTCTCCCAATCTATTGACATGTAGTATTTATAACTACTCTTTTCTAAAAAACAGTTTTTTGGGGGAAAATATTATTTTGTCCTATTTATTTAGTTTCTATTCATTTATCACTAATTTATCATCAAACACTCCCAAATATGTATGTGTGTATGTGTTGCATGAGTGCATTGTGTTTGTGAATAGGTATATAATGGATTTTATATATTGAATGCTGAATAAACCTCCCACACCCTACTACTACAGTCTTCTTCCCTGATTAAGCTTCCAGCTGGAAGCTAAAGTTTTACCCTTTGGCTAGAAGATTGAAGGATCATGTCAAGGGTATTTCTCAGAGGAATCTATCATGTTCAAGAGACTAGACCTACTTATATTGACCTGGGAGTTTCCTAGAATTAGCTAACCGGACTACAGTTGAATAAAGCCAATAGTCAACCCTCTGCATACATGTATCTGTACATACATACACATATATTTCATGTTTGCATATATATGTGTGTGTATGGATGTTATATTTTATATAATATTGATTTTGCCTCTCCCAATTGAGCTATCCTATCTTCATGTTGTGAGTTATAACTATTCTGTCTGTGTACAGCTATGTTCCAAAATTTCACTTCTCGGTCTCATCTTTCTTTTCTCTTACTCCTGAAGGTTCATGCCTTTTTTCTTTTACCTTCACTGTAAGGAAATAGAAACTCATCTATACAACTCATAATTTTTTTAATTGGATGTAAGGTCTAGCTTTTAGCCTAAGAATGTTTCATTGTGTCACCAAATTCACAATTATAGGAGCCAGATTTTTAAAAGTTAATGATTCAATGGGCTAAAAAGTTAAAATCAAATGATCATCTCAATAGATGTAGAAGAAGCATTTGACAAAATCCAGCACCCATTCATGATAAAATTCTTAGTGTAAAGTAGGAAAAAGGGGAAACCTCCTTAAATTGGTAAAGAATACCTACAAAACCAATAGCTAATATCGTACTTAACGGTGAGAAACTAGAAGCATTCCTACCAAGAGCAGGAGAAAGACAAAACTTTCCCTTTTCGCCACTCATTTATAACATAATACTGAAGGTCCTAGCTAATGCACTAAGGAAAGGAAATAAAAGGTATAAAGTTTAGGAAGGAAGAAATAAAACTTCATTCGTTAGCAGATGATATGATCATCTATGCGGAAAATGCAAAAATAATCAACAAAAATTTGGGAACTAATAAGTGATTATAGCAATTTTATAGAATACAGGTTAAATCAAAAAGTCAATCATTTTTCTATATACCAGCAATGAACCACAATAAAAGGGGGGAGCATGAAGAAATTTTTGAAGATGATGTATATATTTATTGCCTTGATTGTGCTGATGGTTTCATGGGTGTATGCATATGTCCACACTCATCAAATAGTATACATTGAATATTTGCAATTTTTGTGTGTCAATTTGACCTCAATAAATACGTTTAACCCCCCCCAAAAAATTCACCATCCGGGGGATGGTCACTCTTGAAGCTCTGACTTGAGGGGGGTGGGGAGGCATGGGCAATATACGTAACCTTAACATTTGTACCCCCATAATATGCTGAAATAAAAAATAACCAAAAATAGAATTTGAAATTAAAAACATAATATCATTTACATTAGTACTACCATAAATGAAATACATATAAATCTAACAAAATATGTACAAAAATATATATGAGGAAAATGACAAAATTCTGATGAAGGAAATCAGAAAGGAAACAAATATATGAAAAGTTATTCTACGTTCATAGATAAGAAGACTCATTTTTTAAATGTCAGTTCTTCCCACTTGATCTACAGATTAAATGAAATCACAATCAAAATCCCAGCAATTTATTTCTTGGATACTGATAGACTGATTCTAAAGACCTAGAATCACCAACATAACATTGAGGGAGGAAAACAAAATTGCACAGACCCTACCCAATGTCAAAAGTTACCCAAAAGCTACAGTAATAAGGCATCATGATACTGGAGAAAGAATAGACAAATAGATTAATGAAACATAACAGAGAGCCTTGAAGTAGACCTGATAAATATAGTCAACTGACTTTGACAAAGGAGCCAAAAGATGCAATACGGGAAAGATTGTCTTTTCAACAAATAATGCTGGGACAATTGGACATTCCTATGCAAAAAAAACAAATAAATAAAATAAATCCTTAAAAGATCTGTCTGAGAAAACTAAAAAAGAAATAATCATGAGAAAGAAAAATGTAAAAGAATGTTTTACATGAATTCAATACTTATTGTGATAATTATTAAGGTATATATAAAAGAGTAAAAAATGTATAAGTGCACAGTTTGATAACTTTTTATAAAGACCATGTAACCATGCAACCACCACCCAGGGCAAGAAGTAGAATATTACTAGCATTTAAGACACCTCACTCCACCACCTTGCCCCTTTCTAATCACTACACCTTTCTTCTCCACACAGACTTCTAGCACTAAAAAAAGATTCATTTATAGTTTTAAAAATATTTTACAGTAAAATGTATACACTATATACCTAAGAAAATTGGATTAGCAATGATATTAGTTAAGTCACATTAAAGCATATGTAGTATGTCAGTCCATAACAATTTCTTGATTTTCACTCTTAAACCTAGGAGAGCAAAAGTTTTTAATTATGGTCTCTCATACAGAAATGACTTTTAAGAATAATATTTAGGAAGGTGTAAATGTCTGACATACAAATCAATGATATCCAGTGGTCCCAGGTTCAAGATTGCCATTCTGTGGTCACCACAAAGAAGATAAACAGTAACACAGAATTTTCCCGTGGAATTTAGACAATGTCTTCACTGTTTTGAGGGTTAATGAAAATAACTAATACATGCAAAATGTATTTTTCTATAAACTGCAATATAACATACATTTTATTTATTTATTTATTTATATTTCCTCTTATTATGGGGGTACAAGTATTGTTAGGGATACATATATTGCCCCTGTCACCCCTCCCCCATCCCACCGTGCCAGAGCTTCAAGTGTGTCCAACCCTCAGGTGGTGCACACCTCACCCATTATGTAAATATACACCTTTCCCCTCCTCCCCCCTCCCACCAGTCCACCACCCGATAAAAGTTT
The DNA here is from genome assembly GCA_008086735.1 of Cheirogaleus medius. Classification (NCBI taxonomy): domain Eukaryota; kingdom Metazoa; phylum Chordata; class Mammalia; order Primates; family Cheirogaleidae; genus Cheirogaleus; species Cheirogaleus medius. Next base: position 50,277,768 of record VBSM01003176.1, read on the forward strand.
GTTTTTTGTCGTTTTGATTACATTGTATATCTTTGCCTCTACCTAAGAAGGGTTAGAGGTATTCCCTTCCCCCCGACAATGTACGTCACATCCCTAAGATGTGTGTCTCCCCCCCAATCCCTGGTGAACACTACAACTATTTGAGTATCATAGTTTAAATTAGTCAGTACTAATTTGATGGAGAGTAGATGTGTAGCCCATTTTCCAGATCTTGTGTCACCTCACTTTGGATAACGGGCTAAAGCTTTATCCAGGATAACATAAACGGTGCTAGCTCACTGCTGTTTCTTAGAATTGAGTAATATTCCATTGTGAGCATA
>VBSM01003176.1:50278187-50291171 GCA_008086735.1 Cheirogaleus medius
TGCAGGCCATTATTCTGTCTTCTTTGGAGAAGTTTCTATTCATTTCCATTGCCCTTTTTTTAATGGGTTTGTTTGATTTTTTCTTGTTAATTCCTTTAAGTTCTAGATAGATTCTTGTTATTAGACCTTTATCAGAAGTATAGAGGGCAAATATTTTCTCCCACTCTGTGGGTTGTCTATTTGCTCTAATGATAGTTTCCTTGGCAGTGCAGAAACTTTTTAATTTGATCAGAATATACATTTTAAATGATCATGTTAAGTTTGAAGGACAAATACTGATAATCCCATGTACTATTCTCCCCAGAAACATATGTATAGCAGTTGGGAAAAATTTCTCATGCCTTCTAATTTAGAAATATTCTGGAAACCACTCTTGATTTATAGAACATATTCTTTATTTAGGACTATAATTTATCACAGCTTTAAACTGCCCATAATGTCACAATATCAGAATTGCATTACATTTCAGGTAATATTTAAAACTTCATATTACTTATTGTTCAAAATAAATCTTAAAGTTAATCCCCTTGAAAATTTAAGTCCATTGAGCTTAAATTCAAAATTTGACAAAGTTTGAGAAGTAGTAGCTAACAGCTAGCAATCATTGTGTATTTTATATAAGGTAGGCATACTTTTTAATGCATTAAATTATTTGATCCAGGACCAAACACTTATCACTTATTTTCTAGTTAACATAATTATAGAATGATTTCATCAATATTAATTTTAATATTAAGAAAATTTTACCTTTTAGAAAATATTTTGTAAAATATACATTTGTAATGTATATTTGATTAAAAAACTACTGTTTTCCAACATAAATGCTAATTGAAAAACTTATTTATATGATATGAAGAAATTAATTAAATTTCAAAGTATATAAATCTCATAGAAAATACAGATAGATTATAGATAGATATCAAAATATTGGTTTTAAACTAAATATATTAGATTCTAACACATGAATTTTAGAGATAGTTAATAATTTTAATATTAATTGGTAAATTTCAATTAATAATATACTTGGTTTTTACAACTATTTTATCTTCTTGCAAAGACCTAAAACATAAACAAAACAAAACAAAAACCTAAGTGTATGTTATTATTTTAAACCATTCTTTTCACTACTAAGGCAACAATAGTTATAAAGTAAACTTACTTAGCACATGTTTATTTAGAGCCCACTATATGTCAAGCACACTAATCAATGAGACAGCACTTTTAAGAGCTTATAGTTGATCACAGTTTGAAAGTTAAATTTCATCAAGAACTTTTTTTTTAGATTTCAATTAGAATTTTATTTATTTATTTTATTTTATTTTTTATTTTTTTATTTTTTTATTTCAGTATATTATGGGGGTACAAATATTATGGTTATGTATATTGCCCATGCCCCCCTCCCCCCTCGAACTTTAATAGTTCTATGGATTGTATAAGAAATGCAAACATTACATTTTTTGTGTGATAATTTCCTCATCCATATAAATTTTCCCTCATAAAATTTATCTTTTGAAATGCATTCCAACATTCATTTGATAATTTAGCAAACAGTCGATGATAGCAACCAGCAGATGATATTAGTAGCAACCAGCAGATGATATTTTGTTTTCTTTCTTGATAGAATACCAAAATATAAATGGACTATATAGTTTAGACTCAGGCATTAGGTCTCTTTAAACTGACTTCAAAATGATAGATTGTTATAACTTTTTAAAAATACAATTGAAAATTGTCAGAATATTTTCTTCTATATGGCAGTATGACAGATTGGTGGTAGTAGTATTTGCAAAATTGGCACTTCAAAGAAAAGCTGTTCATTTATTTATTCCATTTAGCAACCTACTCTGTCTATGATCTTATCTTATACATCCCATCTCCTCTCTTTAAAGTTGCAACTATAAATTCTCTTTTCCACTTTACCCTCTTTGTTTAGTATTACTCCAGTCTAATGTCCTGGTTTCTTCTTCTTAGTTGATAATATGGCTTCAAATTCTATCAACAAATGTCATTAGCACTTTAGTTTAATAAGATTTGGTTAGTATAGAAGACAGTAAAATTAACCTTTACTGGCTACTCAATGTACTGTATAAAGAATGCTTGCACAAATTTGTTTTCTCTCTCTCTTTTTTTTTTTTTTAAAGAAAACTGCAATCAATAAAAACAAATACTAACAAACTCTTACCATCCCTAAAGGCTTGTGCATTTATTGGAGAAGGTTAAACAGTTTCTGAAAAATACATTAGAGGTTAAATAGAGGAGTGCAGAAAATAAAATAGCCTAGAGGAAACTAGGATGAGAAGGTCAGTTGATTTAACCTGGTATGTCGACTCTGGAGCTCTGGAAGAGGGAAAAGCCCTCCAGTAAAAACTTGCACATATGTTCACAAAGACTGAACCTGCAACTCATGTAATCTCATTTCATGACTTCCATTTCATTGTAATACTCAAGAGATTGATATGATTCGAACTCTATTTTTTTTCCTCTAAGTTATAACTGTGTGCTATAGGATTTATGTTTTCAAATATAAAGAAATATTCCAATTGTGAAATAGTGCTAAGGTATGGTAATCTGAAAAGTGCTAAACCTAAATATTAAGATGTTTAAAACAGAAATGAACCAAAAAAAACCAAAACAAAACACAATCACTCCCAAGTAGCAAACAAGTTATTTTTCAATATTTACTAATATAGATGTTCTTTGCAATCTACAGAAAATTATCAATGAAACAATTTTGATAATGGTTAGTCTAAAATGTTAAGAAGGCTAAAAGTTAAAAAATGTTATGTCTATAAGCCTATCACACAAATACATTTGAATATTAATATAGTCATAATACATCAATGTATAATATATAATAAAAAATATTATGATAATATATTTGTGGAACTGTCAAACAAAAATAGCAAAGTATTTTCTTTTTAAGTTATTGCCATTTCTTGATAAAAATTTTTATTTTAATATTTTTTTAATTTATTCATTTATTTTTAGAAACAAGGTCTTGTTCTAAGACCTCAAGCAGGCTGGAGTACAGTGGCAAGATCATAGCTCACTGCAGCCTCAAACTCCTGGGGTTCAAGGGATCCTCCTGCCTTAGCCTGCTGAGTAGCTAGGAGTATAGACACATGCCACTGTGCCCAACTAATTTTTTAAATTTTTGTATAGTTGAGGTCTCACTGTGTTGCCCAGGATGCTTTTGAACTCCTGGCCTCAAATGATTCTCCCACCTCAGCCTCCCAAAGCATTGAGATTATAGGCATGAGTCACCATGTCCAAAGATGAGAAATATTTTAAAAAGAGGATGGTAAAGTGTGTTTATGAAATTGTGAAGAATAATAGTCATCTTTTCAAGTACTTTAGACATTGATACCACCAATTATTTATCAGTAGGCGGACTTTTGCTTCAAATTCACCTTTTTTCTTTCTTCTTGAAATAAGTTTTTAATCATTATAAAAAATGACTCACAAATAGAAATAAAAGAGGCAAATTTATTTTTCTTGTTGAGCCTATATAATAGCTAAGAGAGAGGGAAATATGAAATATGATTTTGAAATATTTAAAATGATTATTAACATATTATTAAGTTTTACATGATTCATTGATTCTGTATTATAAAGTAGGTTTTATTTTTCATAAATAGTTATATTCAGAGTTTCTTGTTTCATAACCCAAAATATTTAATACTTTTAATTTTATTTTTTCTTCTGTATTTCACAAGATGCTTCTTGTATGTAATGAAAAACAGATTTGATTGTTAGTTACATTTTCATTAACGTCATTTATTTCAATGGATTTCAAATTCTTTGGCCCTAAAACAGCTTTTCATTGTTTTTCCATTTAGGGAATATACCTTATCCCTCTGGATCCCTCTGTTTCAACTGTCATTGTTATTAAATAAAAGGAAAAATTATCTATCAGCTGATAATTCCTGAAATTCCATCTTTTCTACAACTCCTTTCTCTATTACTTGTATTGCAATAGCTACAAAGTAATGTGTTACCTTTTCAATTCCTTATAACAACTCTTCACAAATCTTCAAAATATAAAAAAATACACAAAAATATAAAAAATATACACAAAATATTTTCCCCAACTAAGATATTTAGAATTAGTTGAAATAATTTGTTATGGAATAAGCAAAGATTTTATGATGTAACCTGCCTTAAATCTGTCATTAGATTTATATTTTTTCATGTAGTTTTTAACACATACACTCAAACCTTTCATTGGAATGCTCTTTATAGTAGGCAGAATAATGGTCCTCCAGAGATATCCATATTCTAATCCCTGGAACCTGTGAATATATTACTGTATATGATAAAGGGATATTAAGGTAGCAGATGAAATTAAGGTTGCTAGTCAATTAACCTTAAAATAGGGAGATTATCCTGAATTATGTGGATGAGCTGAATGTAATCACAAAGGTTCTTAAATGCAGAAGAAAGAAAAAAAGGAGGAAGTTAGGTTGATGCAAGGTGAATAGAAGTTGACCTGCTGTAGTTGCCTTTGAAGATGGGAGAAGTGGTTAACCAAATAATATGGGCAGCTTTTAGAAGTTGAAAAAGGCAAGGAAATGACTTCACTCCTACAGCCTCCAGAAAGGGAGGCAACCTTGGGGACACTTGGTTGTAGTCTAGTGAGACCCATTTGGGATTTCTGACCTTCCCAAATATAAAATAATACATTTATGTTGTTTTAAGCCACTAAATTTGTGGCAATTTGTTACAGAAATTCTAGAAACTTAATACACTCTCTCTGATTAATAGAAGATGAACTCTGTGTTGAACATAAGAAGTTAGAAAGGATACAATTAAACCAAGATGTTTAAATTAAATATATGATGCTTCCCATGAAGTCATTGTAACAAAGAATGTTAAAGTTTTCATATTTTTCATCTTTATAATTCTAGTGTGAGGACCAAATGTATGTCAGTTTATGGTACTTAGTTGCCAACAACAGAAATGGACTTGAAAATTTTCAGCAGAATAATTTTTTGAAATACATTAGATAAGTGGTCCCTACATTTTTGGCACCAGGGACTGGTTTCATGAAAGATAATGTTTCCACGTGGGGGTGCCTCTCAGGGGAGGATGGTTTTGGGATGATTCAAGCACATTACATTTGTTGTGCAGTCAAACATCTCTGCTAATGATAATCTGTGTTTGCAGCTGGTCCCCAGTGCTAGCATCACCACCTCAGCTCCACCTCAGATCATCAGGCATTGGATTCTCATGAGGAGTGAACAACCTAGATGCCTTGTGTGCACAGTTTATAGTAGGGTTCCTGCTAGTATGGGAATCTCTTGCAGCTGCTGATGTGACAGGAGGTGGAGTTGCTGTGGTGATGAGAGGGATAGGGAGCAGCTGTGAATGAGGATGGAGCTTCACTGGCTCACTCACCACTCATCTCCTGCTGTGTAGCCTGGTTCCTTGCCGGCCACAGACCAGTGCTGGTCCATGACCTGGGGTTTGGGGACCACAGCATTAGGTGACTAAAGAATAGATAAGATTTTTTGTCAATCTCAGAGAATATACAGGAATTAACAGAAGCTAGGCAATGTGAGGATGGAAAATCAAACTACCAGACATCTACCTTTTGATGCTACCTATTGCACGGCCACAGCTGGACCATCAAAACCACTCCTCCACTCCTCCTGGATACTCCTCATTGTCCATGCTGATAGAAGAGTTTTTTCACTTTCTCCTCAGTCACTGAGATACTGTTCAATATTCAAAGTCAGGTATAAACATCTGGAAGGCCAAATTTACTGCATGTACACACTTTATATTCCAGGATTGTGGAGAAAGAGCAACAGGTGGATTTGACTTCTTTAAGAGAAGGTTGGTCCCTGTCTATCTCCAAGACTAACAGAATGAGAGCTCCTCAAATAGAAGAAGAGTTTATATGCTGAATAAATAATGTTCCATTAAATTAAAAAAATATATATATATATATAGTTTATAAACATTATCATCCCATGGTAGAGATGAGGAAGCTGAGGTTCAAATTAACATTAAATAATTTGTCAAAAATCATTTAAATAGTAGTCATAAACAAAAAAAGCAAACTTCAGATGCCTGATTCTCATTTTCTTCGAGCATAGTCTCCAAAATTCAGCATACATGTAATGTAATAGAGTAGGAAAATAACTATTTTAAAATTCTAATAATAATTAAAGATAAACAGTGACTTCATAACAGCAAACGTAGATTACTTCAACAAAATTAATTTTTATAATTGAAAATATTTTTAATGTTACATTTTAAGTATGTAAGATACTTCAGTGGGTACATTATCATCATAGTATAAAAACACTAGAGCTCCTTAGTTTTAAAAATGAATTGAATTTTGTAACCCCAAATTTTGATGATAGCAAAAAAACTTAGCTCATCAGTAGAAGGTAAATATTTTCTGTTTACCTAAGGATCAAGTCTCTACCAAGGCTTTATCTTTTCTCTCTGCATGCATTTCCAAAATCTGTGTCCACCTGGGAGTGAGGTCAACAGAGGGTGTGGGTACACACAACTTTATGCATATCCTTGCACTGACTGTATTCTAGGTCCTTGTGGCCTCCAAGAGTCCACTCATCCCACATTTAACAGATGAGAATTAATTCAAATAAGAAATTACATAATTAAAACAATCTATTTTATGTATTTTATATAGTATATACAAAGAAAAATCAACTTTCTCTATTTTGTAGTCTGGAATAATTTTCAAAATCTATACTTTGTTTAGGAATAAACTTTAAGTTCTGAGAGCCTACATTAGATTCTATCACAAGGAAGTATGAATATGCATTCTACAATGTCTTTTCTTATGCATCTGTAAAATTTTCTTTATTAAGCACATATAATACTTAAATTGTAGCCCATGTAAGAATTACTGAAGCCAAAATACATACATATAAAACACTTTTAGCCAATCAGTCTTTTAGGGGTCTTAAAACAAATGCTTCTATAAAACTCTACCATATTTCAATGTTGATTCCATCATACATGCTTCATACTCTTTGTTTCCCATAAAGATTGATTAGGTTTCTGTTACAGTACAAAATGAAATTCAGATTTGTAATTTAAATAAACATAGCTTTCTTTTTGTTCCTTCTGCTTGGAGTAAGAGCCTCCACCCTCATCCATAAAATCTTCCCTAAAGATGAGATTCTATTTCTCTGTTAACTGAGGGACATTACATTCTCAAAATGAGGGTCTTAGAAATGAAAAACAAATCTTATCAATGCTGGCAAGGCCCTCCTGTGGTATCTGGAAAACAGGAAATCTTCAATGAAAACAATTACAAAGACTAACTATTGGCTTAATAGAGTCCAATTTCAGTAACATGAAATTCTCAGAATGAGTTTTCTTGGGTGTACTGCCTATGAGATCAATGAAATAACAATTAACCAGCCAAACCTCAAAGGCTTTTTGAAAGACTTTCGCTACCCAGACACATTACTCAGAATGTTAAGGGTTCTATTATGCAAAAAGAACAAAACCAACTTCCTTAAGGGCAGGAGTCATGTCTTATAATTTGTTTTCAGGGAAGAAATTGTGAACACTTCTAAAAGGAGAGGGAAAGTGAAGATTTTACCAAAAGACATATGGGAATGGACTCTCATGAATAGAAACTTGAGTATTTCTGTTGACTGATATGACCAGAGAGGAGAGGAGGAAGTGAGAATGCATTTAGCTCTGGAAATCTTCAAGGCAGACCACATTACTATTGTGGGGTGTGTGTGTGTGAGAGAGAGAGAGACAGAGAGACAGAGAGAGAGAGAGAGAGAGAGAGAAAGAGAGATGGAGGGGAACCAGGAGCACATGGACTCTGTGGCTCCCTTTTTACTTCTCCTTATGCAAATCTAGGGCCTAAAGACAATCTAGCAATTGTCTTTCTTTGCACATATCTGAAGTTTTATTCAAAGATTATAATGATCTATAATGATCAAGAAACTGTCCCCATGATCCCCAAAATAGTAAAAAATTAATGAGGTTATGATTTCATAACCTCAACTAGATTTAGATCCCCTTTAAAAGCTAAAAACTGAGACTCTGCCATTTGGGATGACACAGCTAAGTGGAGACAGAAATCTCATGGACTCATTTCCTACCTGAAGCTTTGGTTTGGCCTTTTTTTAATAAAAAACCTACATAAATATACACATTATAGAAGTGATGCCTTAATGGATTTGGTGGGACCTCATTTGCGAGGACCCTGTGTACAACAAACTGTTTGTGTGCTCAGGGTGGCCCAAGGGCAGAAAGGCGACCCACCAAAGAGCCCAACATGTGGAGGGCCCAACCCTTTCAATGACTGGCAGTTTTCAGGCTGGGTAGAGGTTTGTCTTACCCAAATGCAGAGAGTATCTAAAATTCCAAGATGGGCTCCTACCAGGAGCTGCTGGCCCAGGACAGGGCCTTTGCCAAGTTCCTACTCACATACACCAGCACAGACCAAGAACAATCCTCAGAAGATGATGGGATGATGGGCATTAACACTCCAGGGAAAGAGGCCAAACAAATAAAAACATGTCATGTTGGTGATGGATGCCTTAGACAGAAAGCTTCAGAGATAGCTAGACAGCTCAAGGTATCAATGTGTTTTCCTATTCCATGACAGTGCTTATTAGTAGGACCATGGCATTATAGACAGTAGTCTCCATCCTCCTCATTTGCTGGAAAATTAATAAACTCCTCTTTCCTTCTCTTCAAACTACTTGTCCTCATTCTTCTGATGTGACCTTGGGGAAAAGTACCAACCTTTTGATAATAATTTGACACTAACAACTTTTTATTCCCTTATTTCTACTAGTATAGTTAATTCTTATGAACGATTGCTAGGAAGCATGGTGCTAAGACATGAATCAATGCCATACTATGGTTGTCTCAGATTAAATAAATTCTCATATTGATTCACATAATTTGATTTACATATTCTCCATCTACATTGCCATATTAGAAGTTGATTTCTAAATTACAATGTATTTATGGAATTTAGTACACATGTGGAAATAATAGGAACTTGAAACATATGATATCGTGACTAGTGAAGATAGACTCATTGAGATTGCATATTCTAAGTCCTGTTTTAGAAATACTATATTGTGACCTTGGCAATATTTGATTACAATTACTAGTCCACTGGCCTATATAGGGAACTGTCTTTCCTGCTATGATCTTTTGAGGGTAAAATTCTGGTTATGTAGACATATTTTCCTTAATGATAAAAAGGTGAAGATTTATCATCCATATTTTAAAAATTAGAAAGTTCACTTCTACATATTAGGTTAAATATGAATTATCATTTGTTTATTGTTATTTTTGATAGGAATTTCTTTCAATGATCATTTGCAGCAATATGATATAATAGCATATTTAATTTTTTTAAAAAATATTAAACTATATTTGACCTATGCAAGAATTTACCATTCTTAGAAATCAAAATATATGGCAGCACTTAAGTTTGTTTATAAGATGGATAAAGAAATATTATGTTTTTCTGCCACTAAAGAATAATGATTTTTTTGTAAGTAGAAATATGATTTTAATATAAGCAATAATAGACACAAATGTTTTTATCATTTACTCTAAAGACACTGAATATTGTGTTTTTATTTTAACTTAAAACAATTCTCATTTCATTTAGGTAATTCCAACTATATGTATTTTTTAAATCCCTTAGTATTAAGATTACATACATATATGTATGTATGTATATATATGATCAACTAATATTTAGATGATGCTTATTATTTGTTGGATACTGTGATAAGATCTTCATATATATTGTTTTATTTAACTAACAAAAATACAGCAAAGAAGCCAGTATTAATTTATTCTTTTATAAAAGGTAACTGTGGCTCAGGTTAGTTTTATAAATTATACAAGTTTTCTCAACTAAGAAATAATAAAAGTCTAGTTCTGAGTCCATGATTTGTTAATATATTCATCATAGCAAGCATTCCAATACCTTTCTTTCCTATAATTTTCCATTTTATTATCCATATATCTTTCATTTTTTTCTTTATTTCACACTTAGCAGAAGCTCATGCTCTGAGGGAGGAATTTTATCAAGTGGATATGAACAAAAAATAGCTTATAAGAGTTTAATGAGAAGATAAGAAATGTAGTTGTGGAGGCACTTTGCACATGTGGGAGCATCAAGATTCTACAGACATGAGGGACTTAAGTTTTCTAGAATGAAAAAGCCAATGGAGAGAAAAAGTAATATCCATGAGAAAGAGAATTATTTAATAAAGAATCTACTGAGTAAATTGATAGGTGAAGTGATTAAAAAACAGTAAAGTAATTAGTGTAGAAAAGCCTAGGAAGAAAGGAGACAAGAGAAGGAGAGGTAATGTTTTAGAAAATTACAAGATGGATGAAAGGTATCAGAAAAATAATGAGGTAGAGAAAAGAGAAGTTGAATAAACACAAATTATAATACTTTGCACCCAAAAGTAAATCAGGAACTAAAGCCATGTGCAAAAGTAAAAAGCTTGGAGTAGATTTTTAAGACCAGTGGTGAAAGGTATGAATTAGGCACTAAGGTGAAATTATGCAGCTTAAGAAGAATAAATAGAATGGGGCGGATGAGAAACATAACCAGACAGAGTTTCTCTGCAGAAAAGACAGCTTCTAGAAGATATTAGAAGAAAGAAGCAAGCAGACGACCATCCATCGAATGGGGGTTGGAAGGAGGGGTACTGGAGACTATCGGAGACTCCATGGGAGGAGGTTGCGGAGGAGAACTGGGAGAAAAGACCTTCCAAGTGAACAGTTTGGAGACCAGAGGCAAGGGTAGGTGGAGCAGTTAACTTTCCTCTCCCTTGCATCTCGGACTGCTGGTGGGCTCCCCAGCAATTGGAGAGACCTGCGGACACCAGCCCAGAGACGGCCGCCGCCAGTGAGCGGTAAGCCTATAGTGGACATGGCACCAGGCTCCCAACATCCTCGGGGCACCTCCATGTGCACAGACCTGACCGCGTGGCAGGCGCCATATTGCTGCACTCTCCCCTCCCGCATCCCTATCCAAGGCTCCCAGGAGAGACAATACAGCCACCAGCCGGAGGCATCTCCAAGGAACAGGCCCTTCCCTTTTGGGACCCTACAGCTGACTGAGAGGTACTCAGACAGGGAGCTCCCTACCCACCAGCCCTCCCAGGTGCTGCTGGCCTGGTGATTCCGGGTGAACAGGACAGACCCTGAGGCTGAGAGACATCGACCCAGCTTGAGCTCCCCAATGGGGAATTAGGACTGGCACTACTCTCCATTGCCCAGGGCACAGGAGAGATATTCGGAAGGAGCCTACTAAGGTGTGTGTGCCTTCAGGGGCAGGTCAGCATGCTTGAGGGCAATCCTGCTCCCAAAGGGGGGCTGTGTGCCCAGCCCAGGCAGCGACCCAGCGCAGGGAACCACCCGTCCAGCAAAACAGCCAGGGGATACATGGTGGCGTGACATCTGGCTGGCTGGCAGAGGCCCAGGGGAAGCCGCAGAATTGGGGAGGGTAGAAAGGAGTGAGGCCTGCTCCAGACTGCAGGTCTCAGAAAGCCCCACCCCCACACATAGACTTTCTGACTGAGTGGGGCAATCCCAGCCCCTCCCTGACAGCTTTTTCTGGAGCAGAGAACAGGACTTTGACCCCTGCTAACAGCATTTGTGGTGCTTGAGGGCAGGCTTACCCAACCCAGCTCAACCCAGACTCACTCCCAGACCAGCCCTCACTGAAGTGGAGAATAAGGACACACCTGGAAATCCCAGGGCCCCACCCACCACCTGAGGCACTAGAGTGCCTCTCCAGAGGAACAAGAGCTGGTTTCAGGACCCCAAAACAGCAGTGTAGCCTGCTCCTCCAAGCAAACACCACCTACTGACAGGGAGGACATTCTGCACACTTTTTACAACACCTACTGACTCATCGTACAGGGTGTGGTCGAATCTCACCCACAAACACAACCTACCGGCTCAGAGACTAAACAGGGCGTGTCATTGTCCGAACAAAAACCTAAAAGTAAGAAGCAACAACTAATCCAGATGGGAAGAAATCATCGAAGGAACTCTGGAAATATGAAGACCCAAACGGAAAGCACACCACCAAAGAGGAACCCCAGCCCCTTAGAAATGGACCTCAACCAAAATCAGACCACTAAAATGACAGAAGAATTTTGAGCATGGATCGTAAGAAAATTCAACAACTTGCAAGAACAACTGGATAACAAACACAAAGAAAATGCAAAAAGATTCCAGGACATGGGACAAAAATTCACTAAAGAAATTAAAACAATGAAGAAAACTCTAACCGAACTTCTGGAAATGAAGAATCAATTCAGGGAACTACAAAACACAGTGGAAAGCCTCAAGAACAGGGTAGATCAAACAGAAGAAAGAATCTCAGAGATTGAAGATAACATCTTCCAATCAAATAAATCAGTCACAGAGAAATAAATAAATAAATCAGAGCAGAGAAACAAGAGAAAAGAGATGTGGGATTATATGACGAAACCTAATGTGAGGGTTACAGGGTTACCCGAAGGGGAAGAAGAAAACACTGAAGGGTTGGATAAGCTATTTGAAGATATAATAGAGGAAAATTTCCCAGGCCTTGGTAAAAATCTTGATATACAAGTTCAAGAAGCTTAAAGGACCCCTGGGAGATTCAATGCAAAAAAAAAAAAGGTTTTGCACAACAAAATAAATTATCAAGAGAGCAAACAGACAACCCATAGAATGGGAGAAAAATTTTGCAAGCTACACATCCGACAAAGGCCTGATAACTAGAATCTATTTAGAACTCAGGAAAATCAGTAAGGAAAAATCAAACAACATTGTCAAAAAGTGGGCAAAGGACATGAACAGAAATTTTTCAAAAGAAGACAGAATAATGGCCAACAAACATATGAAAAAATACTCAACATCTCTAATCATCGGGGAAATGCCAATCAAAACTGCAATGAGATATCACTTATCACCAGTAAGAATGGCCTTTATCAA
>VBSM01003176.1:50297967-50309833 GCA_008086735.1 Cheirogaleus medius
CGGCCTCCCAGAGAGCTAGGATTACAGGCGTGAGCCACCGCACCCGGCCTGGCAAGTTGTCTTGATCACTCATTTCCTAGTTTTTTTCTTCCACGTTTTATAAAATCATTAGGTATATATAAAGATGTATTGACTGAAACCTGCTTTATATCATCTTTATGTAACTTAGGAGAATTTGTTGATTTTGTTATATTGGGGAATTTGACATTTGTCATCATTTTATAGGCATTTAACATGTTTCCCTGGGGCTAATTGGGAATAGAATTTCAAAATTGCACTGTTAAACCAGAGACTGGTTACAGTTTTAACCACCTTAGATTTAGGATGTATTTTAGCTGTTCAGTGTATTCATATGCCACCTATCTGTCAAATTTAAAAATGATCATTTACAACTTTTATTAGTTTCAGTTCAGAGCCTTAGAGGTGAAATGTTAAATTTTCTGTTAGCAATCCTACCACCATCATAAATCCTGCAGCTTTGCTAAGAATCGTTTCTGAAAACATTAACCATATCAGTGATCATATGTTGAACTTTAATTATATATTGATTGATTCATTTACTAATTGATAGATCTTGTTTCTTTTGTGAGCAAATTAACAAAATTCTTATTTTCAAAGATATAATTTTTAAAAATATACCAAGAATTATAAGTAGAAATTTCTTTCTTCTTGTCAATGAAAATACTCTCACGACTGGATGTGGTGGCTCTCACCTGTAATCGTAGCACTTTGGGAGGTCGAGGAGGGAAGACCACTTGAAGCCAGGAATATAGCAAGATCTGGTCTCTACAAAATATAAAAAATTAGCCAGGCATAGCAGTGCTTACCTGTAGGCCCAGCTACTCAGGTAACTGAAGTAGCAAGATTGCTTGAGCCCAGGAGTTTGAGGTTGCAGTGAGCTATGATGATGCCAAGAGTGAGATCATTTCTCAAAAAGAAAAGAAAGAAAGAAAGAAAAGAAAAAGAAAAACAAAACAAAACAAAAATCAAAAAAAAACCCCTTAAACTATATATTTGGATACTGTGAGAGAAAATGCTAATTGGTTTTGATTTTTTTTATTTGTCCCTTCTTGTGTCTATGTCTTTATCTTTTTCAAGCCAGAGGATACATTTTAAAATCTTGAATAAGTACATATGAAAGAACACTAAATATGGATTTTTTTAGGGTTAAAGTTCCATTTGAGATACTGTTCACATAAACAACTGCTTCCAAAAGTGACTTAAAATGACAGTTATTCCACACTCAACAAATGAATACTTATTTTTCTTCTCACTTGAGATGCAAGGAGGGCGATGACATAATCTCTATTGTTATCACTTAGTAGGTAAAGAGGATGGGAAAACAAATAACTTCAGAGCAAAATTACAAATGATTTGTGTATGAAATGTTCTCAGAGTACAATAGAGAGAATGATTAGAGACACAAGGGTAAAATAAACGAGGAATTCAGACAGGAAGTGACATTTGAGAGATGTTCTGAAGCATGTTCAATGAGAAGTCAACAGCATGTACGATAAGGCTTTCCAGACAGAAGAAAAGAGCTTTAACAGAGATTGAGATGTAAATAGGATAATCAAAAATTAGTCATTAATTTAGAGTTTCTGGAGTGTAGTATACTTAAATTGGAAAAAATCTGGAGGGCAGTTGGGGTAAAAATTGAGTGTTAGTATCAGGTAACAGGATAAGATTAAGACACATTTAGGATTGGAAACATTAAATGGAACTGGATCATGAAGAGCTTTTTTTTTTTTTGCCCTTCATATTTTCAATCTTATCCTTGACATAATTGGAGGTCACAGAAAAATTAGCTATATGGACAAAATATGTTTCAATCTTAAAGTATCAAGAAAATAACTTTAGCAGGGTATTGCTTTCATCTCTTCTGTTTGTGTAAAGAAAACATTGCAAATGTCAATTTCCTTTTATCATTACCAACCATATATCAGTATCTCTCTATCTGTGTTTTTGTCTCTCTTTTCTCATAGAAGTTTATTATTGCCATACTATATGATTTCTATTTGGACCACTGTTCCAAAGATTTGGTGCATGTTCTGAAACAGTACCTACCATGCTTCTGGGTACTACAGAGAACTGTAAATGCATGCATGTGTATGAGGAAGGGAGTTCTAATAGTTACATTCAATAATCTGTTGAAAAAATATTTGTCTCCTGCACCCAGAGCTTTCCAGTCAGCTGGGTTTCTGGACTCAGATTTGTGACACAAAGAAGGACTGCTTCATCAGAAGTTGAGCAATCGTTCCAAAATAAAACTTCCACACAGTCACTTTGAGGGCTTCCGCTAATATTAAATTTCTCATAGACGAATCCTGAAAAGAATAGGCAAAAATAAAATGGTTCATGATATTAGCTTGGATGATAGATTGTAGTTATCAGTAAGAAACAGGGCTCTTGTTACATCACATTGGATATTGGATGGACTATAGATGAAAGTGGTAATCTCATTTTCTTTCTCATATTTTCATTTTTAGTTCTAAATATCACACTGGATAATATAGCCTTCCTCTCTAAAGGCAGAACAATCAAAAACAGAACCCTTAAAACAAGAGTTTGAGTTACCCAGTGGGTAAAATATTCCAACTATCTGAGAAAGGTCCCGAAGACCATAATGCACAGTGGAGAAGGTAGTGAATAAATCCTGATATGTGCAGATGAGTAGTTCCTAGAAGAAAAATGTGAAAGTTATTTATATTTCCAGCTTTGTAATATTTCTTCCTTTTTCTCAAATAATTATTTATATGGTATGTTCATCATGGACAACTTTAACATTAACTCCATAATTTGCAGATTAACACAATTTAATCATGAGTGAAATACAGAACAATGAATCTTCAAGTAAGTATATGAAAAACACTAAATATCATGTCATTAGAGAATTCAAATTAAGCCAAGGGATACCACTGCTTACCTATTAGAAAAGGTAAAATCCAAAACACTAATAATATAAATGTTGTTGGGGAAGTGGAACAACAGGAACTCTTCTTCATGGCTGGTCAGAACACAAAATTGTATAGCCACTTTGAAAAACAGTTTGGAAGTTTCTTATAAAACTAAACATACTCTTATCTTATGACCTAGCAAACATGCTCCTTGATATTTACCCAAATGAGTTGAAAACTTATGTTCACACACAAACTTCCACATGAATATTTATTTCAAAATATAAAAGCAATAAAGATGTCCTTCAATAGTTTAATGGATAAACAAATGAATTCCATTCATACAATGGAATATGATTCAGAAATAAAAATAATGAGCTATTATGTCATGAAAGACAGGGAAAAACTGAAATGTATACTGCTATGTGAAAGAAGCCAGTCTGAAAATGTTGTATACTATTTGACATAAGACATTATGACAAATAAAATTATGTGGGCAGTAAAAAGGTCAGTAATGGTATGACATTTAGAAGGAAAGAGGGAGGGATGAATAAGTGGAACACTGGAAATTTTGGTACTGATGTTATTTTTCAAAACCCATAGAATGAATAGCAGAAAGAGCAGAAAGAAATAGCAGAAAGAACCCTAGTGTTACTTTGTACATTAGTTGATAATAATGTAACAATATTGGCTCATCAATTATAACAAATGTACCATACTTATACAAGATACTAATAATAGGAGAAACTTGGTGTGTGTCAGAGGTCGTAGAAGTGACAAATCATTTAATATAAATGAAATGCTCTGTATTTTCCACTTATTTTTCTGTAAACTTAAAATTGCCAAAAAAATTATTAATTTTTAAAAGTGAATCTTAAAGATGCTACCCAAATGTCTTTTGTTTAAAGTTAGATGACTATGGGCAATATTAGGAGTTCTTTCCCTTTAGATAAAAGAGTATCTGCTTAAGGATATGTGTATTATTATTTTACTTAGAAATTTTAAATGGGCAGAAGAGAGTTTCTGGATTCGAGCAGCTTAAGTGTTGAAATAATAGTGACCACTTAGAGAGGGATGAATAGGTGGGGCACAGAGGATTTTTAGGGCAGTGAAACTACTTGTATGATACCATAATGGTGGACACATGTCATTATACATGTGTCCAAACATAGAATGTACAATACCAAGAGTGAATGGTCACATAAACTAGGGACTTGGAGTGAAAAAAAAAATAGTGACCACTTGAACTTTTGCTGTTTAGCTTCAAACAGCCCCCTTTTCAATGAGTCCCAGTCCCACATTGTGGGAAATGATAACTTAGTTTCTGAATCAGACACCTGGAATAATGAAGCTGAGTCAATTAGATTCTCAGATCTGGAAGTTTGAATCAAGAGATTTTGATGCAAAAATAAAAAGAAAATTTAAATTTGTTGATACCAGCAGTGACAACAATGTTGAGTGGAGACAGAGGTTCTAGAAATTTCCTGGGTGGATTTTCCTGTTGGCAAGTGCTAGTAGAGTCTCATTTTTGGTGCAGTTTCCTAGCCTGAGTCTCCAGCCTGTAACCAATACAGTGATCCCAAAAAACACCTACAATCAATTAAACTCTTGCTTAAAATAGACAGAGTCAATATCTGTTGCTTATAACTAAGAATACTAATGTCATTTTTATTATTGTTTTAATGTTATTTTTATTCTTGTTTTATTGTTTTTATTAACAATTAATTTTCAGCCTTTGTAAAAGGGAAGGCAAGAAATAAAACCTAATACACCAAGAAGGGCAAAAGTTCTTCCCCAGTTTTTTGTTCAACAACAAATAAGTAAGCCACTAAGAAATATAAATATTTGGAAATGATGATCTTTATTTCCTCAGTTTAAACATCCTCTGTGTTATGAATTGAATGCTCATGTCCCCCTCTCCCTGACAAGTTTACATATTGAAGCCCTAACACTCAGTGTGGTAGTTTTTGAAAATGGGGCCTTTAGAAAGCAATCAGGGTTAGACCAGGTCATGAGGATGGGGCCCCTATGATAGGATTAGTGTCCTTATAAGCAGAGACACCAAAGAGCTTGCTCTCTTTTTGTATTCACCTGTGAATCATGTGGGCACACAAGGTGACTATCTGCAAGCCAGTAAGAGAGCTCTCATGGAAACTACTCATGCTGGCACTCTGATTTCATAAGGTCTAGCCTTGAGAAATGTAAGAAAATAAATTTCTATTGTTTAAGCCCCCTAGCATATGGTATTTTGTTATGGCAGCCTTAGTAGACTAACACAAAAAAGACATAAAAGTGTGCATTCCTTTGTAAAGTTAATAAAAATCATTAGCCAACATATTATTCAGAAAGAAAAAAAAATCAAAAGTTTTCTCATCAATAAAATTTCTAAGTCAGATAAACAGGGCTCTGTGGGTAGCTCTGCTCATTAACCTTTTCATAGTATGTACAGCCCTGAAAGCCTTGCCATTTTACTGTTAACATATCTTCATTACAGAGCTGTCAATGTCTGCACACACAGAAGTCCTTTGGATCCTTGGTGGCAATTAAAGTGCTGTGATCACAAAGGGGAAAGGGTGAGAATAGACAGGCGCCTTTATCACTTGAAGACATTAATGCTTACACATAAATACAATATTTATTTGAACTAATTTAAGTTATAAAAATACCCAGCTTATGCCACATTGACCTACTGAATGAACAAAAATGAGGCTTAAACCTATCTCCCTAAATAAGAGCAAGTATACAGAATGTATTTGTCTACTTGGACATATATATAGTTTGTGGTTTTATTAAATAAATGCTTTATACCATTATATGGAAATTTCTACTTTATGTGGAAGGCACAGGAAGAGACTTCATTAACATAACTCCACGATTCAAAGGCAGCGATTAGAATGAGGGAGATATTATAATAAAAAAGCAAAAAGTTTAGTGTGCTATAAAATCCTAAAACAAAAATTATTGATGTTTGAGACTATGCTTACACAAAATAATTCTAAATTTGTGTAAATATAAACTCAAATCTTTATCCTTACTTTTATGCTGTCCAGATAATAATAGTGTCATGTAAAAGGTATACAAATGAAAGCATCTTAACAAAAAGCAATATGTGAATAACTAACAATAATCCTGCCAATTACATATTAGTTATCTGATGGAGACCTATTATATTGTTTTTCTGGTTGAAATAATTAAGACATTATGGTGATTTTAAAAATGTATACTGCTTATTTGTTATTAGCAAGTGCTGTTTTCTCTAAGAGTGGAGGAAATCTTGGAGAGAATGGCATTTTACAAGCAAAATGGTGAGAACTGTGAACTAGAAAAAGTCCCTGTGTAAAAAAGGAATGGCACAGAAAGAAAAATACTGCATGATCTCATTTACATATGAAATCTAAAAAAAAGTCGAATATATAGAAACAGAAAGTAGAATGGTGGTTACAAGGGAAGGAAGGGGGGAAAATGGGGTGAAATTCAAAGGGGGAGAAATTCAGAGTACAAAATTCAAATTTGGAAGATAAATAAATACAGCAGGAGGACTATAGTTAACAATGGATTGTATATTGAAAATTTGCTAAGAAAGTAGGTTTTGTTGTTCTTACCACACACACATACACACACAAGAGGTAACTATGGAAAGTGATGAATGTGTTTATTTATTTACCTATAGTAATCATTTCACTATGTGTATGTATAACAAAACATCATGTTGTACACCATCAATATATACAATAAAAGGTTAATTGAAAATAAAAACATCTATAAAAGGGAAAAATTGAAGAAATGAAAAATATTGTCTCTTAATAAGACATAAAATGGAAATTTCTTTTGTTTTCATTTTTTAAATCACAAATACCAAGGAGTAATAATCTCATTGCATTTTGAATTACAACATAATTCTGTGGAAGTAATGACTTTTATGAGACACAAGCACATTTGATGAAGATTTTTTTTAAAATATTGAGAAATTCTTTTAATTAAATTTTAAAAAGCTACTTGGGCTGCTGCTAATCGCTTAAAAATCCTTTAAGATTTTCTGTTAACATTAAAGACTCGCCTAAAGGTTAGTCTTTTTAAAATTTTTTTAATTTAGCCTTTTCAAAAATGTTTAAAGCCAATGAAAGGTTAGATGGTTGAGTAAATGGACAGTATAATACTACAGTTGACCCTTGAACAACAAGAGCTTGAACTACAGGGGTACACTTATACGATAATTTTTTTTCTACTTCTGCCACCTCTGAGATAGCAAGACCAACACTTCTTCCTCCTCAGCCTATTCAATGTAAATGTGAGGAGGATGAAGACCTTTATGATAATACACTTCTGCTTAATGAACAGTAAATATATTTTCTCTTCTTATGATTTTGTTAATAACATTTTCCTTTCTCTATCTTACTTTCTTGTAAGAATACAGTATATAATACATATAACATATAAAATGTGTGTTAATTGTTTATGTTATCTGTAAATCTGGAGGAAGTCAAAGTTATATGTGGATTTTTGACTGCACAGGGGTTGATGCACTTAATCCCAGAGTTGTCCAAGGGCCAACTATATAATTCTACACAGCTGAATAGAATTTTATTGAGTTGGTAGCATAATTTATCAATGAATATTTTTAAATTGCTTAAGTCCTTTCCAATAGTTTGGAAATTTTGAAAATGTAACTTTTATTATGTTTGAATTTAAATTTATTATGCCAATATTTATTTTTAAAGTATACAATCTGTTTTCTGTTAGTCTGTTCTATGCCTTTCTCACTTTGAAATATTTGACTGTTTTTGAACTTCATTTCAATTTACAATCTGAATTCCTTTTATTTATTTACCTTGTTTTATTGCAATCTAAGACTTTTAATAAAATGTTTACAAATAAGGATGAGATTGAGCATCCTCTAACAGATTTTAGGGAGAAACAGTCCATATTTCACCATTAAGTACAATTTCAGCTAAAGAGTTTTCAAAAACGCCCTTTATTACATTGAGATATTTTCCATATATTCTTATATGGATGAGAGTTTATTTATTATGTAAATTATTAAAGCAGGCATCATTCAGCAAAAAACTTTCTAATTTTTGATAGAATATTTTCATAGACTTGGATATTTTATTTTTCTGGCAAAAATTCTTTTTAAATAATGTGTCAAATCAAAACTTTCAACATGGATTTGGAGCAGGTCAGTCCAAGTGCTATAATTATGATTGCATGTTTATATAAAGATTTTATAATTATCTGATTAACCAGGTCAAATAATTGGAACTGATATCAATACCAGGCATCATCTTCAATGACTAGGATTTTTAATCTTTAATGGCTTAATAAATTTATTTTTTAGGTAGAACAATCTGAATTATGACTCTCCCATTGTGTTTTTATTTCACTTCCCCCCTTACTTTTATTCCCATTGACTTTCAGGCTTGACTAGCAAACTTTATAAGGCTTTAAACAATTGTAAAGTGGTTCATAGAAATTTTCATTTATAAATTCAGTTAACAACAATGAGAGTTAATGAAGACATATCTGTTAATGTAAAATTTTGATGAATATGTCACTCTTACTATTTTGGTCTTCTGAGTATCTTCATAAAGTTATCACTGTTACACTTCACTGACAAAAATGATTGCAAGTAGAAGAATATGGGGGAATTAAACTTTTCATTTTTAAGAGTGCCATAATTGCAATGTAAAGTTTTATCCCTTTTATATCAACATTTATCCCCTACAGCAATTTTTAAGACCTCTGCCAGGACATGTTTTTTTGTTTTGTTTTGTTTTGTTTTCAGAAATTTAAATGATCAAGTACATATGTCCAGATCAAGTACATTTGTCCTCTCATTTCTGCTTCTACAAGACAATAAAATCATCATGATCAATATAGAATGACTGTACTATGCAAAATAAATTTTTACATTTTAGATATATTATCAGAGATGGTTACATAGTTTGAAATAATACATTGCTTTTAAAAATTGAGAAAGAAAAAAACCTTTTTCACTGAGGAACACAAGCCCCTTTAAATGATCAGGCCCAGAAAAGCATTTGCATTGTAATAGCTTTCAACTCTCACTCCTCTTTGAGCTAAATAAATAATTACCTCTTTTTTTTTTCTCTAGAGACAGGGTCTCAACTCTGTCACCCAGGCTGGAGTGCAGTTTGGTGATCATAGCTCACTGCAGCCTAGAACTCTTGAGCTCAAGGAATCCTCCTGCCTCAGCCTCCTGAGCAGCAGGGATAACAGGAGCACAACATGTGTCTTGCTAATTTCTTTTTAAATGTTTTTGTACAGATGGTTTCTCACTATGTTGCCCAGGCCAGTCCTGAAGTTCTGGCCTCAGCAAGCCTTTCAACATGCTGGGATTACAGGTGTGAGCCCTCATGTCTGGCCCACTAATTACCTCTCGAAGCCACTTGCTATGTGGGTTCTAGACTAAATGACACCAAGTAGCCATAAAATGCCACTCAACCTATAGTTCAACAATGTACAGCCAATCACTAATGAATGTTATTTCTATAAACCAATGAGAATTCCTGATGATCAACTTTTGTAATTTCCCCCTCTCCTGATTTGTCCTTTTTCTTTAAAAACTTGAGCCTCAACTTTGTTCTCCATGCACTCCCTAGGGCAATTTGGATGTGTGTCTGGGCTGTAGTCCTCAACTTTGGCCCAAATAACTCTCTATATTAATTTTGCCTCAGCTTCTTCCTTTTTAGGTTGACACATGAAGCAATAAACATGTGAACAAAGTTGCAATCAGTCTATAAAATATTGAGATATTTGACATTTAGTGTTACTTTGTAATTTCTTTTAGTTTTTGAACATAAGGCCATGCATTACTTTTCTCCTTAGATTTATTCTATTTTTAAGTATGTTCTGATCTTGGCTGGATAATCTAAATCCAAGCAGCCATCAGAATAGCCTTGAGAGATTGGGCCCACCTCCAGTAATTCTGAGTGAGTAGTTTTGAAGTGTGTCCCATTAATTTACATTTCTAACAGTTTCCTAATTGATGCTAAAGATGCTGGTTTTCAGAGCACGTTTTTCATAGCATGTGCTATATCAACAACGTACATCATAATCATTCTCGTTTTATTCAAAGAATCTGAAATGTTTCTTATTAAAATAATTAAAAGAAATTTGTCCTAATATGCTATAAACTAAGAAATTGTGTCTGAAGTAAAATTTTAATAGGAATAAACTCATAAATACAAGATGGTAACTTTCTTGTGAACATGAGGATTTGCCTTCTTAATTACCTTGGTTGAAACCACCAGATATTCTCACTCAGTTTACTGCAAAGTTCTTTCCTACTGGCCTTTCTGACTATGATCTTGTCATCCTCTAATTAAACATGCATATTGTTGCCTGATTTTTCTAAAATACAAATCTGACCGAGTTATAAGAAACTTTTCTCTCAGGATAAATTCCAAACTTCGAAATATGGATTAAAATAACTTTTGTGTCCTGCCTCAACTCTGACCAAGCATTGAACATCTTCTCTGCTCTTAACTTTGAAGAACCAATTACATTTCCATAATTTACTAGCCAGGACTTTGCTTATAAAATTCCTTACTCTGTTTGTACCCCCATAATATCCTGAAATTAAAAAAAATTCCTTAGTCTGGAATCCTTTCCTATTCCTCAACACTCACTCTGCTAAACTTGTCTTGAGAAATCTTACTCATCTTCCAGATATCACTTTCTCTAAGAAGTGTTCCCTGATGCTTCAAGACTACTAAGATGTGCTATGAGTTTCTGAGACACCCATTTATAACCCTAACTTTGCAATTCTCAGGCTATATTACAATTTTCCATTTACTTGTATGAATTGGATTGCCAACTCCTGGAAGGCAAGGGCATTTTTATTTTTCACTATTGCATTCTCAGTAGCTAACAGTATCCTTGAAAATAATGGACATTCCATAAATAGTTGTAAATGAGTGAATGAATGTATGAACTGACCATGCATGAAGCATTGGAAACATTGAGATATTGAAAATTAAATAGGGTCAAATTAAAATATGAAAAATTAAATATGGTAAAATGAGAAAACCAGCTCTTTAGGACTTTGCCATTATTCCCTACTATCTGCTCCTCAGATTTTAAGCTTTATTAATAACACATTTTTCATTAATACTTCAAATTTGGCTTTTATTAAATGTTCTTTCACCCTGAATGTAAACTTGAGTTAAATACACACACACACACACACACACACACAAAGCAAAACTATGATTGTAACCTTCAATAATCTAAATCTTCTTTGAAATTTGTGTTATATCTTTCAAGGTTTGAAGTAGTACCACTTTGTACTATGATTTCTTCTTCCATAAAATAAAATGTATCATTTCTTAGTATATCACACTCCCTAACATGATACTTGACATCTTGTAGGTCCTCAATTGTGTTCTTTCATTTACTTCTTACCATCAAATTGTCTGTCATCTAATGATATAAAGCCATAGTTAATATTTGTGCATTGATTTTAACCCCCTTTATTTGAAAATGTAAAATATCATTTCATCAAATTTGAATCCTAAATATAATAAAACATAATTTTTGGATAAAAGTAACAATAATTTAACATTTTTTCTAAATAATCGAAGTACTTGTTTGAATCCGAAAGACATTCTCTTGAAATATTGTGTCTTTACCAATGTTCTATGAGAAGTCTCTATATTCAGGTTGAATGGATTTCCCTGAATACAAGTGGCATTTGTATTATATGCTATAGGCACAGTTGCCAATTAAAATACAAAGCATATTTATGTTATATACAAGAAGTAATTTGAGAAGAATCATAATTAATAAATTTATTTCTATATTTCATTGGGTTAAAGAAAAGGACTCTATAATATGGTATTCACTCAAGAGAGATGAAGGGGATAGCTATCCAATGGTGAAGGTGAAGATTCTATTTTTGTCGGAAGCTGTCCCGGACACGGGTAGAGTTGGGGTACGGCTGCTGCCCA
>VBSM01003176.1:50320251-50336807 GCA_008086735.1 Cheirogaleus medius
ACAGGATAACATAAACGGTGTTAGCTCACTGTCGTTTCTTAGAATTGAATAATAGGGTTTTTAAAGTTCATACATTAAGGGTAGAGATTTACTAAATTATATTTCTGTTGCTCTAGCTAGCACTAACCCTTCTAGATACTGCTTAATTTAAACAACATTGATCTACAAGGGTTTGTTCTCGTCTTAAGTATGTTCTGTATAGTTGCTATGGTTGCCATTTTTTCTGGGAATTACTTCTATCTATGTTGCATCTCTAGGGCCATATGAATTCCAAATTTCACTATTTAGAATAGTCTCTAGTCTCTGTATTTTTATAGTTTGGTCTTATGAAATAGAGAAGAAAAAGTTTCCAATTTGTATAAAATTTTTAAAAATCTTCCCATAGGGAAAAACCTTTGAAATAAGAAGTAGCCAGAAATGGTTGCTTAAACACTTCAAGCCCTCCTCATGTGAGGTTTAAAGATGCATATTTTTTGATCTGTAGGATCTTTTCCAATAATCATAAATGCAGTGTAGATCTTTATTTTTTACTTTAGCATTTATGATGCATAATAAAAATTACATATTTCATTAATACATATCTAATTACAAACTCAAAATACTACTTAATCGGCTAGCAGATTCAATATTTCACTATTTGGAAAACTTTTGACCTAGCTATTTAACATATACTGGTTGAGCACCTAAAGCATGTTAAGCACTAGATTTAAAGTAGTAAGAGAGAAAAGCACCTTTTCAGCTTTAGAAATTTAGAGGGAGTTCTACAAAGTTTTGAATTTATTCATTTAATTTTCAAACATATATTTCATACAGGCACTAGGAGACAAAAAACCCCTAATCTTCACAACTGCTTATCTTTTATGATTTCTATTCATTATTATTTTTCATTAATCCATTTGGCTTATTTTATCTATGTTCCCCTTAAGGCAACATTTCTTAGTCAAGGTTATATTTTCCTTTGTATCAGAGACCCTCCTCACAGTTCCTGTCCCATATATACCACCTGATTCATTATCTTACTTTTTAATGCTCTAATAATTCTAATCTGTTCCAGGTTAATAATGTGCAGCAGGTGTTCCTCTAGCCAGAAAGGGTAATATCTAAAGATTATTTCTTAAATTAACATATAGAAAAAAGGTAAATAATATGCATTGCTTGGATTGTTAGGCTTTTAGGGGTCTTATGAACAAGAGAAAAATGTTTAAATTCTTCTATTATTCCTCTTGTTTTTTCAAAAGTGAAAAAAGAATGATAATGTTATTTAATTTTTTCACATAATTTGTTTTGCTTTTATGGGACTAAGGTATGGACATTGTAATAAATATTTGTTCTTGATTTATGGCATGTTATCAGCATACCCCATGTAAATTTTCTTAAATTATTTATTTAATCATTTATCAATTTATTTGTTCATTTTTTAAATTTATATTCCTTAATTCCATTTCCTTTCTACTTCCACACAGTAATCACTTATAACAGTTAACATCAAGGAGATTGTTGTCTACAATGAGAAAAATATTTTATAGCATTAATTTAAAAAAAAAACAAATTAAAACTGATTTAAGTGGGTCTATAAGATACTTACTGAATAATTAATAAAATAATAATTTGGACATTGGGATTTGAGGATTTCTTATGAAAGAAAATATTATAAAATGACCATAATGAGAGGAAAATGGAGATTTTAGGAAAAAACAAAAGATTTAAGCTGAATTATTGAAAGTAGATGAATTTTAGTGAGAAATTGGGGCATTAGGAATAGGAAGGTAGGCCACGAAAATGTAAAGTAGAAAAATATATGCATAGGATATATGGAGGTATTGAAATGGTTAAGCGTGTCTAATCAAGATAAATTAAAACAATAATTCATTTTAAAACAGACTGAAAAATCTAATAATTTCTAACATTATAAAAAAGTGGAATAAAATACACACACTAAATGGTTTCTCTAAGTTATTCAGTCATTGATATTTGATTTGAAAATTTTGAGATTAATCGGGTAAATGTTAATGCCTGTTAGTTTTTCTGAGAATAATCCTCACAGGAACTATTTGAATTTTCAAGAATGTATCTGCAAAATCAAGTGGTTTATCTGTAAGAAATTATTTAAATTGCAAAATGTAGCCTATGGTTACATAATGTGTCTATATTTACTTTTATGCTTATTTATACACATAAATCCACCTCTAACAGGATATCCATTTTGTATGAAGCAGCTCCAGAATAATAGATGCTAAATATTCTTACTCATTGCAACATGAGGCACTAGACCGCCTTAGTAGACCTCTACAAAGGAGGTCTGTTTTCATAGCTATGGTCACTCATTTGACTACACACACGTGACCTATAATTGGAAGAACAATTTGGAAATTAAAAGGAGAGATTTATTTGGAGAGGTTTTTCAGTGTGTCATGAGTCCAGGCTCTATCCAGCACCCCTCTCCATTCTCGTGAAGGAAGAATGGTGAGTACTACCCCTGCCTCCTTTCTGCCCTCAAGTCTATCAAGAAAGACTTAAGCAAGCCCCTTGTTGGGGTAAATTTGTAAACCCTGCACTGGTGGTGGGGGGTTTACTGGATTACAAACTTACACTTGTGTAGGGAATCTAAAGAAAAGAGACTCATATTGACACATCAGAAGAAATTGAAACAAACAATAAGTAATAAAGAGCAAGAGATGTCAAAAGAAAGTGAGAGGAAGGAAAAGGGAGGGAGAGAGAGGCCCTATAGTCAGGGGCAACTTCACAGGCTATGACCAGTACAGTCTCACAAGCCCACACATTCAAAAGGGACTTGAACTTGACTTGGGGCTTAATACTCTGTGATTAACAAGCTGAAACTCTTAATAATTATATCTGTGTTTTTAACAGGAAGTCCATAGGACAATGGAGTGTGCCCCAGGGATTTGGAGCTTCATATGTGGCCCTGCCTTCCAATGCCACCCTGAGATGTGTTGTTGGCATCAGCCAGTGGGAGTCTGGCTAAAGCCCACCCCTGCCCAACTCCCACTGTCACCCTGTGCCTGGAGTAGTCTTCAGTTCATATTGCAATGGGGAGTCCTGTGGTCTGCCACTGCTGGTTGTCCTTCATGGGGACCTGGGCATAGTCATGGAAATTGCCAGGGTTTGGTGGATACATCCCATAACATCTTAGGATGGGGCATGCCATGGATATCCCTGCTCTGAGCTGTCAGAGCCAAAGCACATTCAGATGGTGATGAAGGTATAAGAGCTCTTATTCACCCCCAATAAAAGGACTTACTGTAGTTTGACAAGGAGATTGCAATTCTTTGGTGGCTCCTTGTCTGCCATGGGTAGGTATGGTGAGTCCACTTCCAGCCAGACCACTGTGCATCTGTCTGGAGCTTAAATAGAAGGAACCCAGCAGCCAGTGGGCTTCTGCTTGAGTTGTGTGACAGGCCCCCAGGTACATGTGAGGATCTATATGCAGCCCCTACTATGCTCAGTCTTGAGGAAGCTTGATATATAATAGCAAATAAAAAAAGTGACCGGTGGAGATAAAGACTGTGGAAGAAGGGACTTTTTGTTTTTAATTAGGTACCTTTATCAGCACTTTTTTCTTTTCTTTTCTTTTTTTGTTTTTTTGTTTGTTTGTTTGTTTGTTTGTTTTTAGAGCAAAGGTTCCCATATTTAAATTATGCATTTTAGTCAATCTTTACCTGCTTGTATCTTCACTGACCGCAGAGAAAAGGATGCATGTGTTTTCTCCATTTTCTTCTCTATTCCTGATGATTTGTTTGTTTGTTTTGTTTGCCAAATATTTATCACATATAATACAACAAGAAGCTATAGGCATTCTAAATCATTTTCATGATGTTGCTTGGAGAGGGGATGCCCTTCAACCCCTAAACAAATAAATAATAAGGTGGCCAGAATGCCAAATTTCTCAAGGCTGAAAGAAGATTTGTAAGTAATCACCAGGAAGAAAATGTATTGCACATGTCAAAAGAAGTCTAGTCAAATGTCCCCAGTGGGTGTCTCTAAAGGAACTCACAAATAAGCTCCAAAAAAGAGAGCTTGCTTTTATTATCTGCCAAGGCAAGGATGTGTTAGCCTGGCGACTGCCAAGACCAGATGTAACAAACCTAATTACATTGATTCCATGGTGGAGGGCCTTTTTGCACCTAACCTCTTCTGCTTTGCTCTTTCTCCTTTTAACTCTGAGGTCACCTGAGTCAGCCACGTTAATGAGAAAGGAGGACTTAGGAGAACTAGACAGGTAGAAAGAGAAGAAAGTTCCCCGGCTCCCTTTCCTTCCTCAAAGCTTGGCTAGCTCTACATTCCAGCTGGACCAGGCAAGAAGATTTAACTTGGAATGAAGCAAGAGGTTCAGTTATTATATTGGATTGGACATATTAATTAGATGGCGAATGCTCTCGTAACTGAAAATGACCAAAGGATTTTTCATTACTTGAAAGGAATTGGGGGACTTGTTACATTTGCACTAAATTGTATCACAGGAGCAAGTGTCAGAAAAACAGGTCCATGAGGACAATCATAGTAAAGATGAAGTTGTACACTCATAACTTTATTTATTTAATTCATTATTACATACTTCTATGGACTTCTCTATTAGTTATCATATTTCAAAGTAAAAGCTATATTGAAAAAATGTAAGTTTATAAATTCTGTTTTGGAGATTAACATAATTTTTACTCTTTACTTATTTCTGATATTGATAAGATTATTTGTAAGTTGATCTTAAATAACAGATACACAGTGGTGAATGGTCTGTGAATTCATCAAATAAACATAATTTTTATAAGTTATTACAATAAATACTAAACTATAAATTGCTATTTTTAAAAATATGAAACAGTTGATAATACAAAATATTACACATTGATTTTTAACTTTCATTTATCTATATAAAGTAATCAATTTATCATTTATCCAGAGTGAGTTTTACGTTTCTCTGACCAGGTCTCAGCTAATATTTTCCAAATGAAAACTGACTCTAAGGAGATGCTAATGGGAAAACATTTTCTTTTATCTACTCAGGAACTTTAGCCACATTTAAAGAATTTCCAAAGTGTACCTGGCAGCTAATCCCCCTGCTGACATGGATACTTTTCAACATGTTATTTAGAGTCTGTAAATGTATCTCTGAATAAGATTTTAGGAATAATTATTCCACTGGAATAAACAAACCCTAGGGCTGCTCAAATAGCTAAACATTTTGGGTGAAACATTTGCAGCAAAACTATAGATTCACAATCTGTATCCTGATCTGCAATGGATTTGGATGTTATCCTACCCTGGCATCAACTTTCCAGGAAAGAAAACTAATACCAATTGGAAAAGACTCTCTTTTCTCTACAGTCTATGGATAGGGTAAGGCTAAGCTTGTGCAGCTTCTTAAGAAAATAGAAAAATAATAAGAATAATGGAATTTTATATTTCATATTATATTACATAAACAGAATATTTACTGGAAAATAAAAAAAAAAAAACTCATTCAGAAGGTACCGACCACATGTTCAAGTAGCAGATATTGGAGTGGAAGTGATTGACACAAAAACATTTTAAGTAACATGTAGATGGATAAGCATGATATGAAAGGCATGTACAAATTCTTTTGGATATGTAAGGAAAAATTACTGGGAATATAAAAAATAAAGAAAGAAAAGGATATGTTTAAAAGAAGAGAAGACTTTTATCAAGACCTTAAAGAATGGAGACTCACTAATGAATACAAAGTACATTGTAAAATATAAATAAACAAATGAACAAACAATTAAATGTACATCTTGATTTCAATTAGGCAAATTTTGAGAACATCAATTTGTGCATAATATTTCAGTGTGGGGAAGATTAGAAATCTAGTTAGATTGCCATAGGTTATGTTCATGCTAATAATAGTTTTCTACTTTATTATATGAACCAATCAGCTAAGTTTTTTCAACAGATAACTGAAAACATTTAGCAAATTATTGTAACATCCCAGATGAGAAAAATGCTATGAAATAATATTATGATGTATAAAATGGAAAGAAAGGATGGATTTGAGACATATTTGATTGGTGGTATTGACAAAATTTAGAAACCAAGGAGATGTGAACAAGAGGAGAGTGATTAGAAAAGTCATAATCATGAATAAGATTTCCCACTTTTGTTGATATACAGGACATTCTATATTGAGTTAAATAAAAAAGGGAAATCCTCTCATTCTCACAACTATCTAAAATATTATCTAATCTCCTCAAAGCTTGGAATTTTTTTTTACCATCCCCTAAATTTCAGGAGGTGATATTCTCTTCTATTTCAGATTGTCACTTTGTTGAAAGGACCATCCTCAGCTTTCTGTCATCAGTCGATGACCAAAAAAGGTGTTAGTCCTCCTATCTTGTTCTAATCCCTCTACCTCTTGAGTCATCTCTCTGCTTGCTTTTCAATGTGATAATTTACTCCTTACTTCCATATTATTATTCTATTCCTTTCTATATATGCCATCTTATCATTTAAAGTTGTTCAACTTTCTCTCATTTGGGAGTGGGATGGGACACCCCATTCTGCTTTTGCCTTTATCTCCTTATTTTACTTCATGACCAAATATTTCAAAAAAATGTGTCTATATTCTTTGTCTCAATATTTTCATAAAATGTTTATTTTCCAACTTCTTTAATCCATTTTCCACCCCTGGAACTATGAACATAGTCTTCATGTTACTAAATCCAAAGGATACATTTTAGTCTAATATATTAATTCATTTCTGCATATTGCTGTTCATCTTTTCCAATTGAAAAATTAGCATAATAGTCCTAATGATAGCAGATATTTTTCTTCAAACTTTGCAGGGAATATTAGTCCAATTTGAAAGTTTTTCACTGACACATTTCTTGAGTCTTGGTATTTATCAGTCCAAGGCCCTCTTCTCCCTTTCCCTTCCCTCCTCCTTACCCTCATGCCTCTCCTTACATAATGATGCAAAATATTGCTTATGAACAAGAACTGGGCTGAAGATATGCGTCTGACACATAGTATTTTAAAATAAAGCTTTAATTTCTCTTGTGTAGAAGAAGCTGCTCAGCACTTGTTCTCTACTCTTCTTGGAAGGAGTTTTCCTACTATATAGTGATGACAGAATGCAATGCCTTTCCTATCAGCCAGAAAGGAGATACAGAAATCACAGGAGAGGAATAGGAAAAATCATAAGTGGGTAAATCCACTCTGTTCCTGCTCAGTAGCATCTAAGGCAGATGATATTTGCCCTTGGTTTACCCAATCAGATTCTTCCTTTTGCAACTTTGAATATAGAGTTAGGGGAATAAGAATGGATCTAAGCTGATGTCAACAGTTATGTTGGAGCTGTTATAAGCAAATCATTTATGAAGGTATCTCCTAAGATCCCTTCATTTCTGTACATTTTCTAATTTGAAACCCTTTTCAGTCTCTCATTAGTTCTGTAAGGATAAATATTATTACAGAAAATTTCCTTTTCACTTAAGACATTCAGAGACCATTTTCGTCCAACAGTTCATGTAAAAATATAGACTTTTGGCTTCTCTTCAAAACTAGAAGATCTGGTAATTCCTTAGTTGGATTCCATCTGGCTTACTTAGATGGGGCATGTGGCCTTCACTTCCAAACCTTCCTTATTACTTTTCCATCTGGGAAGCTTTACTTGTTTTCACTATCTAAACAACCAGGGAAGGCATTTGCCTCTGTGAACTCTAATTTACACTTCTTCCCCAGACATCTCATTTACTCTCACTGTTTTAAGTGCCATGTATGTGTTAGAACTTTATAATCTGATCTATTAATCACAGATCATATATTTGAGATGCAAATTTATTTTTACAGTTGCCTTTTATATATTCCTTTAAAGGGGCTAATATTAAAAATAAAACCAGAGATCATCACTCATCACAAAAACCTTGCTATTCTTTTTGTCTTCATTTATTAAATATAAACATATACAAAGTTAGAAAACTGGAATGCATCAACTTCCCTCTCATTCCTATGACTAATCATGACAATATCTCAATGCTATATATTAAATATCTCTCACATTTGTTTATTATCCTGCCTTATCCCATATGCCTGGTTCAAGACAAAATAATGTCTGTTGTCAACTATTTCATTTTAACTTCCCATGTGGTGTATTTACCTCAAAACTTGATTTCCAACAATATGTTTTTCACATTGCCTTTAGAGCGCTCTTTAAAAAGAGGGATATGTAAATAAAATCCCATTAAATAACTTCTCTTTTTTATCTAATATTTATAATTCTTAATAATATCCAAATATCTTTATCTCATAAGCCTCATCTCATGAGACTCATTTTTTTTAGTCTCCATTAAATGTATAGAAACAGTTTGGTATTGGTACATGAAGCCCAGAAAAATAGATGTAATCTTTATTTCTAAATCACTAGGACTGAAGAAGTCAAACCTAGATTGGTTGTGGCATCCATTTATGGTTTCAGGTAAAGAAGAGGAATGTTATTATTTGCCCTCAGAATAAATAGAGGATTAAGAGTGCAGACTTAGATATCTAAACACTAAAAATCCAAGAAGCTTCCAAAATATTCATTAATTTAAAGAAGTTTAGGAGAGAGAGAATATTGGTGTATAACTGGGATGTTAGCTAAACTAACATTTTGAGCCTTGTGGTGTGTAATACTTGCCTATATCCCTGGCATCAAAGACCTCATGAGTTAAGAGTAGACACAGTAATAAAAAAATACACAAAAGTATTATAAATGCCATGTAATTTGGGTATTCAAGGAGCATATATCACTTTATTTTTCCATATAAAACTTGTATATCCACCTACCTATGTGGTGGACTATATGTGATTTTTCTTAAAGTGCGATACCACTATCACTAGGATATGTAAGATAATTTTAAAAGTGGCCATCCCAGTGGCCCAGTTCTATGTGCAGTGACACAGAGCCTGCCATGGACTGAGAGAGGTAGACAATAGGAGGAGATGAAGTCAAAGAAATGACAAGGGATGAGAATATGCAGAATATTTTAATCATTGTAAGACTTTGGATTTTACCCTGATTGAAATGGGGAACCACTGAAGTTTATTGCAGAGGATTGGCATGCACTGCATTACAATTTTGAAAGACCATTATGGTAGCTGTGATGATAATGGACTGGGGGAACTGTGGAGGCAGAACAAGGTAGATCTAAGGAAACTAGGGAGAAAACTATTAGAATAATTAAGATGAGAATGATAATGGCTTAGATTAGTTTAGGGTAGTAGCAGTGAATAGAATTAAAAAAGTGGATTCTGGACACACACATATATGAATGTCTATATATATGCCTATAAATATACTTCAGAATAATACATTTTAATTTTCATTTTTAAAAAATAATTTCAGACTTTCAGTTATGTTCTTAAAAAAACTACAAATTTTCCCAGTTACTTCAAGAAAATTTTCCAAATGTAAATATTTTACTAATGTGCTTTTTTCCCATCTTTCTATTTTTTCCTCTCTCAATATCTATATTGATATCAATCTATATGTTTATACCAGCATTATTATTATTATTATTTTTCTGAATAACTTGGGAATAAATTGTGAACATAATGGCATTATGCCTAAATAATTCCATGTATTGTTTAAAAAATGTCATTTTCTTAAATAACCA
Source organism: Cheirogaleus medius (assembly GCA_008086735.1). Classification (NCBI taxonomy): domain Eukaryota; kingdom Metazoa; phylum Chordata; class Mammalia; order Primates; family Cheirogaleidae; genus Cheirogaleus; species Cheirogaleus medius. The sequence goes on from VBSM01003176.1 coordinate 50,329,878, forward strand.
GAGTTTGATAATCAAAATCATAAAATTAGCTTTGATACTCTATTATTTTCATCTCTGGATACACTTGAAGGTAGAGCCAACAGGATTTCTTGCCAAATTAATACTGCCTATGAGTAAAAAAGAGGAGTCAAAGATGACACCAATGTTTTTCATCTAAACACATGAAAAGACAGCATAACACTAATGAGAATGAGAAAACTATGGGTGGAGCAAGTTTGGAGTGGAGGAGAAAATCAGTTAAGTGTTAATCATGGTAAGTTTGAGAAGTCTCTTAACATCCAAGTGAAGGTGTCAAGTAGGCAGGTGAATAAATAAGCCTGTGGTTTTGGAGAAATGTCTGGAAAGATGTCCTTGGAAAGGAATGGAGATAGTCCTCCCTAAGGAAAAAGTAAGATAATGGTGAGCAATGATGTAAAGTAATTCAATATGTAAAAGAAAGTTAATTTATTAGAGTCACAAGAGGTGATTCCTATTTTCTCAATGAAGTAGTCACTGAAAATAAATTTTTAGGGGTAGTTTTGGGAGTTGCTAACCATTTGGAATAACTAACAAAAGAACAAGGAAATAATCACAAATGTGTACAGCACTTATTTTTCAGGGCTGTGTGAGAAGAGAGAGGTGGGGGTCAGAGTGGATAGTCAGAACTGAAAATCCTGGTTAAAGCAAGGCCTCAAAGTGTACAGTTGAGGGAAAAGAAAGAAAAGAGTAGAGGAAAATAGAAACATGAGAGCAAGAATAAAAAAGCTAAGAAATTGGAAAGGCATAATAATTCATGAGAATAAAAATAGTGAAACTGAGAGATACGTAAGGATATCCGAGGAATATGTTCAGAGAAGTATGGAGTTCTATATTTTAGTAATGGAACAGTTCAGATTGAGAACAATGTCTAAAGTGGGGAATCATTGAAATGGAGATGAAATTTGCTGAAATGGAAGATGCCCAATTTAGGGAATGGATGTAAGAATACTGGCAGGGGCATATTCAAAGAAGAGCTAGTGGCATAGTTTCAATTCTATGTGACTAATTCATTTAAAACTTTTTCCCTGACAGAAAAGAGCCTAAAATTTATGACATCTACTTTCTTATTTATTTATTTTTGTTACCTTTTACCACCTCTTCTAGGATATTTCTCCTTACATCTGAAGAGAATTTTCCTTCCTGCAAGATTAAAAAACTTCAGTTCCTATTCATTTGCTTCATTTCCAAGTGGAGTTTATTTGTATTCTTCATAGTCACTGTGAGTCGATAAATAGAATCAAATTTCAGGTTGCTCTCATTTCACCTAGCAAGTATCTCTTTCAGTAAGATTATAAAAGTGCTTGTCTCTTATCTTTATAAATTTGCATGCATTACATTTACATGATAAGCTGTGGTTCTCTGATAAGTCAACAACTCTAAAATTCCCATATCTTATCAAGGCTCTTTCGGTAACTGAATCTCATAACTGCTAAGAGAAAAAACATAAAAGATTCTACCATTATACTAGCAGCCTTATATATCATTGAAAAGATTTCTAATTTGGGTGTGTTATTTTGAAATAGACCTTTTTATCATGTTTTCTTCTCACCGGTAATCTTACAGTGGTATCTTCATCTGCCATGAGTAAAAGTGCTATTACTTGCTAGCACATCATTAACGTCCAGCAGGAGTATAATAAATTACACCTTTTCTCTGCAATTTTACTCTAGCACTATTTCTTGTTGAAATGTATAAAATTGGGGAAAAAAAACTTGGACTTTTACTTGACACAGGAGCACAGAGGCACAGAGATATTTTTCTGCCAAGGTTACTAACACTTTTATGGTCAGAGTTATCATATTGTTTTTCGGTCTACTTAAAGAACAGGGCAACAAAAGAATCCCCAGTTAAATGTAGGGTAAAAACAGAATATATGTGGGGTTATGACATGGAGCATTTTTGAATATATTTGGTAAAAACAGTGCAGTTTTGACATCTACCAACTTTAGAGTGATGGAGCCCAATATTGTTAAATTACTTAATTTAAACGTTCAAAGTAGAAATAATCACACTGATGTGGATCATAAGACATTTCTTTTTTAGTGACCGTACAAATTTTCTTACAAGTTTTCTTTTTGGCCAGTATGACAGTATTTTTGCAGGTAGTGTGAGAATACATGATCAATTTATTATACTTTACTTCATCTGTAGGTCATAAAAAGGAGAACTAGGGGAGAAAATATTAAGTAGAATATCTGAGACACATTAATTCATTTTAGAAATATTAAATTATTTACTAGTAGTCATCTTTACTCCCCTAAAGTGTCAAATAACAGAAATTTTGTGGGGTGCCTAATGTAAACTTTTAAAAAATAGTACATTATATTCCATTCTATTTCAAATTGCTTTCAGACAAACCACCTTTTATTCTCAGAATAACTGTGAGCTAATATGCACATGCCTCTATTCTCTCTCTAACCTGGTACATATAATCCATACAGTTAATCACCAATTCTTATCACCTGATACAATAAGACAGATCGATCTTATTTTCCCTCAGAAAATATCCCAATACCTTCAGTTAAATCTGGAAGCATGAATTATGATTGAGGTAGCTCTTGTGCTTCCTATCTAATGCATTATGGACGTTTGAAACATGGATAGACTCCAGTATCAAAAATACCAAAGTTAGGTAAATGTATTCATCCTTTATAGAATAGAGTCAATCTAAGCTAATTGATTTCACAGTACTTTTAGTACAGTCTTCATTATATTATTTTGAAACTGATTACTTACTTTTCTGCCATAACAACTGGTATGTGATTTGTTTAAAGGCAGCAAATAATGAATTTTAAATCTTTATTATGCCATCAAAATTCATGGCATCTTTTTGGTAATAAATTTTTGTATATGCGCAATCTTTTCTCTTCACTTCATGTTTACTAGGGGCTTTTTAATTATCTGGAAAATCTTCATGGAAATTTCAGTTGACTCAAGAATATTGAGAATTCCTGTTAAAGGCAATCAAAAACCTGGAAAGAAAAAAAGATAGAATAGAATGAGCAACTTATACTGCACTAGGAAACACTTGCAAAGTTCTATTAATTCTTGTATCCTTTCTCTATTTCCATCATCAACAATGCCCTGTTTCAACAATGGTGCCTGCAGAACAGAGACTGTACCATATTCACAAGCCCTAAGTGTCTGACATAATTTTTGCTCCCTGGCTCTTACATATCAAATCTGTCAAGATTCTCTATTTTTAAACTATTCTTTTGTCTATTCTAAATATTATATTTATGTTAACTCTGGATATTTGATGCTTTGTATTTGGATTAGATCCTACAACTCTTTGATACAGTCCAATTCTTTCTGGTTTAGAATGTCAAACTCTACTTGGCTGCATCTTTAGATTTAATTCCTATGGACATCCAGTATGGGTACAACAGACAAATGCCAGGGCATAAAATAAAAGCAACATCATACATTTGAATGAAAGTAGTATCAGGTTATGTATGTAATATTTGATGCATCTTAATCAATTTAATATTTTCAACTATCATATAGTGGTCAGTATTATTCATTGACTAAGTATGTAAATCAATAAATGATACTTCAGAGAATGAAGAAGAATTACTTGGATCATCCATTGATACATTACATACAACATATAAATGAAAAAGAATAGTGTCAAAGTTAAATTTTAAGTACATATATTAAATGAAATAGGAGAGCTTAGTACACAAAAGGAGTGCAATAGATTTTAATATGCTTTACAGAGTTGGATTCTAGTTCTCATAAATTGCTCCGTGTTTATTTCAGTTGATCCTGTCTGTAACAACATTCATGCTGTCAAAATAGTGATTCACAAGGTGTTTCTTATGGTGTCCTTTAGTTAATGGTGTATAAAATGCTACCAATTAGATCAGAATATGTACTTCTAAATTTTTATAATATAAAAATGATTCAGTGCCATTTTGAATTAGTACTTTTCTCTCACAGGTAAGGACAAAAAGTCGGATTTGTGAATCTTTGAAATTAGAATTTCAAAGTGAAGAAGAGTGAAATTTCCATCTTTTGAATCACAAAAGCCTTTTTCACAAGAGGATGTCATTAACACCCCATGGTCCTTTGAAAATTATTTTCAATATTAATATAACAAATGACTGATGTTAGAGCTTCATAGTTTCACCTTATTAATAAAAACAATAAAGTAAGAATTAACCCTGTAATACTACCCTTTCTGGCAGCCATTTGTTCATGTACAAGATGATGTTTCTGTTCTAAGCTCAGCGTCTATAGGGAGTAACAGAACAAGGAGTAAGGAGTGAACATAAGGAAATTCTGGTGGTATAGATTTTGATCAGCATTATCTTTTCTTAAATAACTTCATAACTGAGTAGATATTAAAAACTATTATAGGATTCCTGAGCAGAATGAGTTGCAAATGAATGAACACATTTAGACATGTCTAAGCTTTCTGTCTTTCTAGGTTCATTTCATCATTATCACTCAAGACACTGGCCTTGAGGTTCTCAGACCCCCTCTCTGATTGCTACTGTGAATACTTTTATGCATTAATTGGAGAAGTAGATTTAAAATGAACGTGCAAAATGTGCAGACAAATCATTTCATTTTAAGACTTTAGGATTAAGTAACTCACAAAATCTTCTTTCATTATTTATAGCATTTAATAGCAAAAATATCTTATGATAAGGATTGTTATCATAAAATATTTTATGATCAAAACATATTAGTTTTTCAATACATATCACATTTCAGTGTCATATCTTAATATCAATGAATTGATGTTTTTAGGAAAATATTATATAATGCTCATGTTCCTTTATTTTTGCTTAATTTAAAAGATATATATATAATGCTTAAGACAGAAAATTGGGTCACCATATCAAATTTTATTGATGAGACAGTCATTTTGTATAGAATGTGTGTATTTCTCTTTCTCCCCTTCCTAAACAATATACTTTTATTTGGTAACTAATATCATCTAATTGGTGGTGTAAATTTCATGGTATCCAAAGAAAGCTTATTAACATTACTTACTCTAATTCAAATTCAAAGTGAAATTAGAAATGTTTTGATACAGTATTAAGTTGAACTCAAATATAATTATGACTATTTAGGGGGTACCATTAGTAGTAGTGTTCTCCATCTTAACAATAAAAGTGTTAATATGTATAAGGACAATGGGAAAATATTTTTTAAAGGTGGAATTTAAGTACTAAAGGAGAGATGACCAAGGGAGATAAAAGTTCCAGTTGAGACACTTCAGGTGTGCCTTGTATGGGAGTTGAACTCTCAGCTGCACCATAAAAGCATGGTTTCTTGTTTCAGATTTCATGGCATATAACAGAATTTATAATTTACAAAGACAGGAAATACATAAGCAAGCATTAGGTGATTTAAACATGTTTGGAATAGCTAGAAGTGCAGGTTCTTATCTGAACTTCTAGGAATAATTCCAAACGACCAGAATTCACTACCTAATTGAAGGGAAATTGTTGTTTTCTAAGAATATATTTATTAACTTTCTTCTTCAACTATCAGAACCTATGATAGGTTTCTTCCATTAGTGCCTACCAAAGATTACATAAAACATACATCTGCAATAGACACTTTGAATACAAACAGACATGCTTAAAGCTCTGACATGGGCAGAGCAAAGGCAATATATGTAACCTAAACATTTGTACCCCTGTTACATATGCTGAAATAAAAGAAAAATTATAGAAGAAAATTTTCCTAATCTGATGACAGTCATCAGTCTTCTGGTTGAATGGCTTTATGGACTCTTTCCAAAGGACCAAGTATCAGCTGGCCATTCACCTGGCACACCTGCAAAATAAAAGATAATCAAGTATTGTCATTTAATTTTTCAAATAAAATCATTTGGACTCCAAATTTTATATTTAACTAAAATATTTTTCAGATGAGAGAGAGAAAATCGTGTGAGTAAGAGACATAAAGAATTTCTTTTCAGACACTCGATGATTCTTTCCATGGACAAAAAAAGAACTGAAACTTTCCTGCAACCACCACGGCTAAATACATCACATATCTTAGTCAGTGAAAGAAAATGCTTTTCATTCAAAGTTAATCTTTAAAAAATTGTCTACCATGTTGCATTTGTTTCCTATTTTCCTCTAATGTTCTTCGTTTCTTTGTTCCTCTTTTCCCATTTTCTTGGAGATTAATTGAATTAATTTGGAATTAATTGATTAATTTGGAATTTTCAATTGTTTCTCTTAGTGAGTTTTTAAGCTAGATATCATGGTAGATTTAGATGTTATAACATATATCCTTAACTTCCCATAGTTATCTTTGACTAAATAGTGTATCACTTTGCATATTATATAAGAAGACTCCCACAGTATAATTCCTTTCATCCCTATCCATCCCTTACGCAAGAGCTATCCTATGTTCTACATCTAACAGTCACAAATCCCACAGTTATTATTATTGCCCTGTCAATCAACTTTCCTTTAAATAATTATACACATTAAAATAATATTTACATGTTTACTCATTCCAATGTTTATTTCTTTTATTGACCTGGGTTTTTAGTTTTAATTCTGAGAATTTTAAATCTCAAACTTTGCAAATAAAAATACATTTATCCCTCTGAATTGTTTCTTCATTGATAGCTGTAATATTGAGATTCATACATTGTAACAAAACAAATCAGCCAGACGCAGTGGCTCACGCCTGTAGTCCTAGCACTCTGGGAGGCTGAGGCGGAAGGATTGCTCGAGGTCAGGAGTTCAAGACGAGCCTGAGCAAAAGTGAGACCCCATCTCTACTAAAAAATAGAAAGAAATTATCTGGACAACTAAAAATAGATACAAAAAATTAGCCAGGCATGGTGGCACATGCCTGTAGTCCAAGCTACTCTGGAGACTGAGGCAGAAGGATTGCTTAAGCCTAGGAGTTTGAGGTTGCTGTGAGCTAGGC
>VBSM01003176.1:50336907-50349235 GCA_008086735.1 Cheirogaleus medius
TCCAGGATAGCATAAACGGTGCTAGCTCGCTGTCGTTTCTTAGAATTGAGTAATCTATTGTGATCATATACCAAATTTTGATTATCTACTCGTGAATTGATGGACACTTGGGTTGTTTCCATGTCCTTGCAATAGTGAATTGTGCTACCATAAACATTCGGGTGCAGATGTCTTTATAATAGAATGTCTTATACTCTTTTGGGTAGATGCCTAACAATGCTATTGCTGGATCGAATGGTATTTCTATTTCTAGCTGTTTGAGGTATCTCCAAATTCTTTTCCACAAAGGTTGCACTAATTTGCAGTCCCACCAGCAGTGTAAGAGTGTTCCTGTCTCTCCACATCCTCACCAGCATTTGTTGTTTTGGGATTTCTTGATACAGGCCATTCTCACTGGGGTTAGGTGGTATCTCATTGTGGTCTTGATTTGCATTTCTCTGGTGATTAGAGATATTGAGCATTTTTTTTACATGTTTGCAGGCCATTATTCTGTCTTCTTTGGAGAAGTTTCTGTTCATTTCCATTGCCCATTTCTTGATGGGATTGTTTGATTTTTTTCTTGTTAATTCTTTTGAGTTCTAGATAAATTCTTGTTATTAGACATTTATCTAAAGTGTAGAGAGCAAATATTTTCTCCCATTCTGTGGGTTGTCTATTTGCTCTAATGATAGTTTCCTTGGCTGTGCAGAAACTTTTAAATTTGATCAGATCCCATTTGTTTATTTTTGATTCTGCAGTGATTGTCTTGGGGGTCTTCCTCAAAAATTCTTTGCCTAGACCAATGTCTGAGAGGGTTTTCTCAACATCTTCTTCTAGGATTCTTAAGGTTTCATGCCTTAAATTTAAGTCTGTTATCTATCTTGAGTGAATTTTTGTGAGAAGTGAGAGGTGGGGATCCTGATTCAATCTTCTGCATGTAGCTATCCAGTTTCCCAACACCATTTATTGAAGAGAGATTCTTTCCCTCATTGTATATTTTTGTCTGCTTTATCAAAGATTTGGTTACCGTATGCTGATGGTTCCATCTCTGGTATCTCAGTTCTATTTCAGATATTGATGCTTCTGTTCGTGTGCCAGTCCCAGGCTGATTTAACTATTATTGCTTGATAGTACAGCTTGAAGTCAGGAAGACTGATGCCTCCCAGTTTGTTCTTTTTACTTAAGATTGCTTTGGCTATCCGAGGTTTTCTTTGGTTCCATGCAAAGTGAAGAATTATTTTTTCTAGATCTGTAAAGAATGCTGGTGGTACTTTGATGGGGATTGCATTAATTCTGTAGATCACTTTAGGTAATATTGACATCTTAATGATATTGATTCTACCAATCCATGAACAAGGTAGATTTTTCTATCTGTTTACATCATCTGCAATTTCTTTTTTTAGTTTTTGTAGTTCTCATTGTATAAATATTTCGTATCTTTTGTTAAATATACTTGTAGATATTTAATTTTCTTTGGGGCTATAGTAAAGGGTATTGCATTTTTTATTTGAGTTTCTGCTTGATGGTTCTTGGCATATATGAATGCTTCTGATTTTTGTATATTGATTGTTGTAACATGAAACTTTACCAAATTCATTTATCAAATCTAGGAGTCTCTTGGATGAATCCAGGGGGTTTTCTAGGTATTATATCATATCATCGGTGAAGAGCGATAGTTTGATCTCATCTGGTCCCCACTTGGATGCCCTTAATATCCCTCTCTTGCTGGATTGCTATGCCTGTTTATTCTTGCTGACTGTTTTAGCCTCTGTTTTGTTTCCCAGACAAGTCTGTTTCTATTTTTTAAATGAACATCATTTTGTTTTCTCTTTAGTATCAATGTTGGGGCCCTGATTTTTATTATATTATTGTCTGACCATATGGTCATTTCTGAAGTGACAGACACACATATCTTTCTGTTCATGCTTTGCGTATGTTTGTCTTGAAGATTCTGACATCTTCTGATAGCTTAGAAACTATCAGATGATAGTTTCTTAGTATGATACTAAGTCATAAGAAGATGAATTCATAAGATAAGTGGCTAATTTCTATCTAATACAAGGATGAAAAAGTGCTCACATCAGATATTAAAATATTAATTACATATAATCTGATTATTGTCTAAAACTCTTAATATTTGTGTTGTTTGCATACCTATGTGACCTCAAATCATTACAAAAAGGCTAAATTAAAAAAAATTACTTCTGGAGTGAAAATGAGTTCTTGGTTCAGGAAACATGTCAAGGAAGTTTTTCATGTCTAACTATCCATTTTAACCTAACCTGCTGCGACGGACTCATGAATTTTGTGGAGATACAGATAATTATTCTTTCATGTACATTTGATCAGTAGCTAATGTTGAAAAACTAAGGCTCCTGATTCTCTGTGGTTTTTTATTGGAGGTGTGTGTATTGCATGTATGTGACTAACATTTGAAGAAGACTTTCTCTTCCTCAAAAAGAAGAAGATAATTACTCTTTAATTATCCTAAGTGAAGTATATATAACAATTCACTTTTAATTTTAGCTCTTTTGTGTCTGTGGATGGCTCCTTTCTAAAACTTTTGTACATTAATTGATCATATATATTTTTCATTGGTGTGCATTATATAATAATCTAAGTGGAACAGATTTATCATAAAGCGGGTGAAAGTTTTAAAGATTGAAACTGTTTTTACATGGATTAGGGAACAGAGAACTCTACCAAATGTCTTTTCATGGCTGCGATGAAAATTGTATGAATGAATCTGAATTAGTGTCAGAATCAAATGCACATAAAATGAGACATACTTTTGGTTTGTGAAATGCTCTTTGCCTGTTTTAGATGACAGAAGAGTTCTAATTGTGTGACTTTTTCTCTTTTCCTTGAAAAAAAAAAAAACAACAACAAAATGAAAAAGCCCCATAGAAATATACAAAGTCTAGGCAAAATGTTTAGAACTCTTGGTCTCCAAATTTTTAAACTTTATCTTTACCTACAATTTCTCTAGACTCGTGCTTTAATAAACAACATACATGAAACAGTGTGATATATTCTCTCACTCTAATTCTTTTATCCTGAATTTTCCTGTCATTTAAAGTTCATATTATATGAGTTAAATTTTTACTCAGGGCTCTAGTCCCAGATAAAATGTGCTATAAGCTGCAGAGAATGACTCTCCTCAAAATTCTTCTAGCTTGTTTGAATAGTTAATAAGATTTATCTATTGTCTTACATTATGAAACTTTTGGTGTGCATATGTGTGTGTAAAATACTTTTTAGCACTTCAGATTTTTATTCTTATCATTATTATTAAAAGTAGCATTAACCATTAGGATATTCTCCCCCTAAACACCAGCACAGCTCAAAAATAATCATACATATGTCCCCACCCATATCACCACCCAAATATGGTGCCTGCAATAGCCTTTACCTGGTTCTACTTCGGGCTGTTTGAAGTCAGTAATCTATATAAAATTCTCAACTCTTTAGAGAAAAGGGGATTAAAAACAGAGCCAATATTAACCAGTGAGTAAAAGCCTTGATGTCCTGATGTGCACAAAATTTGTCAAAGAAATGTTTTCTTTTTTTAAAAATTTTACTAGGATTTGAATTCATGATAAAAACAACTATATCAAATTTACCTTTCAATCAATTCTGTTTTATGACTTCTTTCATAAAAATTCAAAATCACCTGCATTAAAGAAGAGCAATTTGAGTTTAGTTGCACAGATATGCTAGAATACTGCTCTGCAAATACTAAAAGCCAAAGAACATTAACAATCTAAATGTGGTAAAAAAAAAAAAAATAGACAAAAAATCATTGAAAATCAAAGTGAATGTGTATAAAGACAAAATAAGCTTGGAAAGGTCAGGAAAATTGTTAAAAACAAGCAGGAGCATGTAATCTTGAGTATGTGAGAAAATGTTTGTAATTTTGATGAGTAGAAAAGCAGAGTATGAGATGTGATCTATGAGAATTTCAAATGTAGTTTGTAATGACTGTAAAGTTATTGTCTGGCTGTCAACAACATGAGCATGGGAAGGAAAGGCAATGAGAATAGAATAGAAACCTAGACATAGAATTAGGGGCAGGCAAACATTTATTCTGAGCAAATTGTCAAAAATGTATGAATGTAACAAAAAATAGGCAGGAGAATGAAGCAGTATCTTTTAAGGAATCTAAATTTTGAGTACATAGACTAGAAAATAAAAAAGCAATAAATAGTAAAGGAAACCAAGAAAAATGGCAACAAATTGTAGTCAAACTGATAACAGCCATTCTAGCAAACACTGAAATAGTGATTGTTGGACAACAGGGGTGATATAATAACTACTTTGCCATTTAATCCTCTCTCTCTTGTTCCCTTTTCTCATACCTGTACATAAATACAGTCATGTTAAAAAATGCTCATATACAATGACCTAGCAATTTCTGTGTAAATACTGAAATTACTGTGATTTGTTTCCAAATAGATCAGCTACAAGTTAGTTGTAATTTGCCAAATGGCTTGAAAAACTTTTTTATAGTTTCAAGAATCTCTCTTTTAAGGGACAAAAGAATTATTTCAATTCATCTGAAATCAAATTAATTGTCAACTTGCCCATGCAGTTTTTACATTATGAATAAATTCAAATAACTGTTGAACATTCATTTAGCACAACTTCTTCTCCAGGAGTAATAGTCTATAGGAAGAGCTGGTAGAGAGAAGCAAGTTGCTGTTCTATCCTACAAGGTAAACTTTTAGTATGTGCATTTACACTTCCCTTTCCAAAGGAAATCTGCCTTTTCAAACATAAAACCTATAATGGTTTTATGATCGTATTTTTGGAAATTATTTTTCAACCGACAAGATTGCAACGTTTAGCATACATATTATTTAATTCAAAAATCAGTTCTGTACATATCATATTCTTTTATTCAACAACTGCTACCTAGGTACATTGAATTCCTTTCTTACATGGCATAGAAGACTTATATTTTGCTTTTTTGTTGTATGTTGTACTGAATAATTTTTTTTCTGATATATTCTACTAAACTGGCAATATCCGAAAGGAAGACATTGGGATTATTTCCACCTTTTCACTATTATGAATATTGCTGGTATAGACATCAATGTACAATCTTTTGTGTGGATATATATTTTGATTTATCTTGGGTATATACCTAGAAGTGTAATTGCTGAGTCATATGGTAACTCAATGTATAATTGTTTCAGAAAGTGCTAGACTTTGATTTCTCTGCAGTCTCACCAGCACTTCATCTTACTTTTTTAATATAGCCATTTAAGTGGATGTGAAGTAGTAACTCGTTGTGGTTTTGATTTCCATTTTCTTGGTAACCGAAGAAGTTGAGCATTTTCATGCACTTGAAAGGCATTTGTATATTTTCTTAGGAGATATGTCTATTCAGATCTATTAGCCTTTTTTAATTGGGTTATTTGTCTTTTTATCATTAAGTTGTAAGAGTTCTTCATTTATCATAAATATAAGTATTTTATAAAATATATGATTTATAAATATTTTCTTCTCTTCTGTGGATTGTTATTTTGTTTCTTAATTAGGTACTTTAAAGATCAAATATATATATTTTAATGAAGTCAAAAGTGTCTATCCATATACTTTTGATATCATTTCTAATCCATTAGAAAATCTGAAGTCATGCATATTTATCCTTATATTTTCTGCTTATTTTTATAATTTCAGATTTCACATTAAAATAATTGATTTATTTACATTATATTTATATATGATGTGAGGTAAGAGTTCAACTCAATTTTTTTTTTTTTTTTAGCATTGGGAGATATTTATTTATCCCAGTACCATTTATTCAAAAGACTATTCTTTCTCCAGTGAATGGTCTTGACACCCTTGTAAAAAATCAGTAGAACATAGATACACGGATTTGTTTCTGGACTCTTAATTCTATTACATTGATCTATACATTTACCCTTATGTCTCTAGCACACTATACTGATTATCATTACTTCATAGTAAGTTTTAAAATCAGGAAATGTATTCTAATTTTGTCCTCCTTTTTATGATTGTATCGATTATTCTAGACAACTTAAAATGCAATATGAATTTGTACTTGACTTGTCAACTTCTACAAAAAAGTTAGCTGATATTCTAATGGCAATTACATTGAATATGTGGATCAATTTGGGCAGTTTTATTGTCTATACAATATTAGGTCTTTTGATACATGATTGTAGATATTTTTGTCTAATACAGACCTTCTATAATTATTTTCAACAATGTTTTGTAGTGTTCAGATTTTAAGTTTTGCCCTTATTTTGTTAAATTTATATCTAAGTATTTTATTATTTTGGATGCTATTATAAATGCAATTTTTCTCTTTATTTTATTTTCTGATTATTCACTGCAAGTGTATAGAAATATAATCAATTTTGGTATATTGAGTTGTATACTACTGCCCGGCTGAACTCATTTATTAATGAGTGGATTCCTTTTTAGTGGATTTCTTAAGAATTTCTAAGGTCATTTCATCCACAAATAAAGCTTTACTTCTTCATTTCCAATCTGCAAATCATTTTTTTACCTCTTTCCCTAGCTAGAACGTCCAGTAAAATGTTGAATATAAGTTGTTAAGCAGATATCCTTTTCTTGTTCTTAATATTGAGAAAGCATCTATTTTTTTTTACCATTAAATATGATATTATGTATGGGTACTTATTAGATGTCCTTTATCAATTTTGGGAAATTCTCTTCTATTCCTAGTTTGTTGAGTGTTATTATTTAAAATGTCTTTGGGTTTTGCCAAGTGTTTTTCTATATCTATTGAGATTATCATTTGATTTTTCTTTTTATTCTATTGAAATGGCATATTAAATTAACTTATTTTTGTATGTTGAACCACTTTTGCATTCCTGGAATAAATCCACTTCATCATGATGTATAATTCTTTATATGTCACTGCAATCCATTTGCTAGTATTTAGTTGAGTATTTTGCATTCATATTTATAAGAGATATTGGGCTCTAATTTTCTTTTCTTATCATGTCTTTGTTGATCAGTAAGATACCTCATGCAATGCATTGGAAAATGTTCCCTCCTATTCTATTTTGTGGGAGAGTTTATGAAGAAATGGTATTATTTCTTCTTTAAATATTTGGTAGAATTCAACAGTGAAGATATCTGGGCTTGAGCTTTCCTTTGTGTGTTATTTTTATTCATTCTCTTTACTTGTTATGGGTTCATTCAGATCATCTCTTTCTTCTTGAGTTAATTTTGATAGTTTATATCTTTTTTAGGCATTTGCCTTATTTATCTAGGTTACCTCATTTAGAGGATATAATTATTCATACTATTGCTTTATAATTATTTTTATTTCTCTAAGGTCAGTAGTGTCCCCTTTCATTTTTCTTTACATTAATTTACATTTTGTCTTTTTTCCCTTGATTAATCTAGTTAAAGGTTTGTCCATTTTGTAGACTTTTTCAAAGAATCAGCTTTTTAGAAACTTTATTGCTTTTCTATTGTTTATCTATATTATAATTATTATTTGTATATATAGCCTAAGCAACAGGTAGGTAGGGCCATGATGAAAATTACTGAAATTCTGCTTCTCCTGGGAAGACAGTCCTTTGGTACTTGGAGGGGAGGTATCTCTTTGTTCTTGAATGCATCGACATGGAGTGGAGTTTCTGTCTCACTGAATGAAGGAGGGCAAGGAGGGAGATCTCAGTTCAAATAGCACAAACTTTTGCTGTCCTTATCTAATTGCAGTAAATTCTCTTGAATAAATGTTCCTTTGTTTGCTAAATATACTTAGGACCACTTACAGAGACTTAAATTTTAAAATACATAATTTTTACCAGTTTAAGAGGGGACTGTGTCCACGGAGCTCCTCACACTGTCATGCTGGAAACGCCTCTCTCATGAAGCAATTTTAAATATTTATGTGTTAGCTCATCTTCACAATAACACTACGTTTATTCTCATTCTCATTTTACATATGAAAAATGTAAGGTTCAAAGAAGGTAATAAACCTCTTCTTATTTCATTATCTTCATTTCTCTAATTTGCACAAATAAAAAGTAGTGGAGACAGAATTTTAACCTAGTGAAATGGTTAATTTGATGTGTTAATTTTACTATATCACAAAGTGATCAGATATTTAGTTAAACATTATTTCAGGGTATGTCCATGAGGGTATTTCTGGAAGAGACTGGTATTTGAATTGGTAGACTGAGCAAAACAGACTGCCCTCCCCAGTGTAGGTGAGCATCATCCCATCCACTGAGGGCCTGAGTACAACAAAAAGACCAAAAAAGAATTCTTTCTCTCTGCCTGACCGATTCAGCTGGGATATCAGTCTCATCCTGCCCTCACATCAGATTTACACTGTAAGTGCTCCTAACTCTCAGACCTTTGGACTTGGAATAGAACATTTGCCATCAATTACCCTGATTTTCAAGCCTTCGGACACAAACTGGAACTGTTGACTTGCAAATAACAGATTGTGAGACTTTTCATCTTCCATAACCAGTGAGCCAATTTGTTATAATAAATTTGAAAATGTGTGTGTGTATGTGTGTGTGTTTGTGTGTGTGTGAGACAGAGAAAGAGAGAGAGAGAGAGAGAGAGAGAGAGAGAGAGAGAGAGAGAGTGAGTTAGTTCAGTTTCTCTGGAGAACCCTGGCAAATATATCCAGTCAGTAGGCTCAAAATTTGTTCCATACTATACAAGCCTCATGCTTTTCAAGTTGCAAAAAATCTTCCCTCTTTTATCACTATATTTGAATATAGTGGGCTAAAATAACATAGCATAGTACAAAAATCACAGATTTTTGTGATCATATTTCCCTGGAATCAACTGCTATATTTGTCACTCAGTATTATGTATAAGCAGATACATAACTATAACTTATATAAATGCAAAATAGGAAAAATAATCATCTCTAATATAACCGTATTGAGACCCAGTTTTATACATCATATATAATCTGGTAATATGGTTTCTGAGATGTAGTGTTTGCTGAAACAGCTCCATACTAAATAGATCCTTATAGAAAGATATGTCAAAAGATTTATGATTTAAAGATGCAGTATTCGCTGGAAAGATTTTGTCATATGTTACTATACACAAGAGGACTTTAAGTGTCATTCTACAGAAACTAGGTAAATTACGCATATACCTTAATTCCACCACATAAAGACTTTCAACAACTTTCTTCTATTTATATATTCCCTATGCCAATACGTGTAACCACTGACTTCAAAAAATAACCTCCAGATTATTGTGCCAGCCATGTTTCAAATTGTGCAGTGAATAATAAAATCATACTTTAAAATCCAAATTTTGTAATGTAGGATCTACCCTTTGAAGATAAAGAGGCAAAATAAACTAAATAGTAGACAGCATGAAGCCGTTCTGTTTGTGAGACTGTCACATATATCACTCTACTATCCCTTTTCCTTCTCTACACTGGACTAATTCACTATCTAGGACTTCACTGGCTTATGAATTAGTGAGTACTATAGCTGCATTTAAATTTTAATATTCATGATAAATATGGAAGAAAATATTTTAATCTTGTCTTTATTATGGGGCTGCCAATCTTTGCATATAAGAATACACATAATTTTTCTAGTAACATAGAGAGTAAAATTCTAGTGTTCTTTTATTTAAAAACTAACAGTTTTCTAAATTGTTAAATACTAATCTATCTATACACTCTCAAAGAATTCAGAATTTATTATAAAGATAGTTTTTTGACTAGAGCAGAATTAAATTGAGGGGAAATGAAGCAAAAATTATTCTTTTGTAATTCAATTACTTCAATTGATTTATGCAATGCATTGTGGCTGAGGACGTACACATTTCAAGAAAAAACAACAATCAAGTACTGTTTTACTTCTATAATCATACTTCTTTCCCAAAATCTATTGGGTTGATAGTATATACATGACATGTTTAATATAAAAACAAAGTAGTTCTATAATGGTTTTTAAAATACTAATATATAAATATGTCCGAATCTTATCTGATGAATGTTGAAATCTCTATAGGATTAGGTTGATGCTAGATTAAAATTTGATAAAAATATTTTTTTTTTACTGTAACTCACTTAAAATATTCTACTTCATTTTTCTGGTAAAAGAGAAGCATAGTCTAGTTCTCTGCTGATTAGATTCACTGATTAGGTTTCTCTGGCTGATTAGTTTTCTTGGGCTAAATGCAGGTCAAACTTGCACTAGCAGACCTTGTATCATTTAAATATCACTCTAATGCAATTAAGTATAGGGCGTTATTTTATGTTCCATGGTGTGAATAACTTGAAATTACCAGATGTATCTATGGTAACAAACTGGTGATTAACACTAGATACCAAAATTTCTATAGAAACATACTTCAAGTAAACAGATTTCGTATTTACAGATGCCCTCGTTATCAGCATAGCTCAACAAGCATAATTTGTTGCTTTTGAGTAATTATGTTAAATTTCGGGTTTATCTTTAGAGATTTTAGAATTCTTGATTATTTGGAATATTTTTCTCTAATATGTGAAGGAATCATTTCTTTCATACATATACATTTTTGAATTTAAAATTATATAATATGTTTAGTAAAGTATCATTAGAATAATTTCTAAGGTGAGACCCACTATTACCTCATTCACTACAGTTAAATATTGGCATTTTTTGGTTTTAATTTAGTACAAAACTAAAAAAGAGTTGATCCACTGTGGAGAGAAGAGAAATGAAGTACTTTTTATGATAGGGAAAGTTGGGGATAAAAGTTGTAAAAATTTGTTAGCATAGTATTTTTTCAGTTTTATGTTATTTTTAATTGAAATAATGATTGTATATATTCATGGAGTAAAATATGATTACAATATATGAATAGTATTTTTAAATTTAAAATGTTTTTTCTCAGTGCCTACAATGCACCACATATAAATAAGAAACTAGAAAAGCACTTAAAAGGTTCTCCATTTTATTAGTCAAAAGACAAATGCAAATTAAAAACCACAATAAGATATCACTCCATATTTACTGAAATGGGAAAAATAAAACAATACAACGAGAACACAAAAACAATACTGACAATATCAAGTGTTGAGTAGGATGAAGAACAACTGGAATTATTATATATTTCTGGTGACCATACAAAATAGAACAGTCATTTTAGCAATCAATTTGGAAATTTCTTATAAGCTAAAACACGTACAGAGCTTAAGTTCCAGAAGACTTACTTATAGGTATTTATTGAGTGAAATTAAAGTTTATGTTGAGATAAAACTCAGTACATGAATGTTCATAGTAGCTTTATTTATAACCACCTAAAACTGGGAAAAATCAAAATGTTATTCAACTGGTGAGTCAATAAACAAACTATAGAATATCTATATATTAAAGAGTAAAAATATGAATGAATGTCAAATGCATCAATGTTATATGAAAATAGCCAAGCTCTAAAGTGTAAATATAATATGATTTCATTGATACAGCTTTGTGGAACATGAAAAACTGCCAAGGACAGCAACAGTCGTTGCCAAAGGCTGTTGGTTGAAAAGAAATGACATAGAGTAGACATGGATAAGTTTTGGAGTGATTGAATAGTTTTATATCTAGATTGTGGCAATCACAAACTGTTTTTCAAAACTTGCAGAACTATATGCTAAAACTGGTGAACATTGCATATAAATTATACCTAATAAAATGACAAAATATTTAATAAAAAACAAAGTCTCATGAGTAGATTTGTTTCTTCCATGGTTGCCGTACTTATATAATCAATGAGTACACAAAATTCAAAAGTGGAGTAATTCTAATAATAAAATAATCTCTTGAAATTTATCCTCCAAAGTGCATATAGCATGATAGTCACTTTATAAAGTCAACTAAAACTAAGCAGCATGTTTTTTTTATTTTAAGAATTTCTATAGTTGTTACTCCGGTGTACGTGTATGTGAGTTCATGTGAGTATGTGCATAAAGTAAGGAAATGGTCTACTTAGGAGTCAAGATACTGATTTCTTCTGTGTAGTCACAGGGTAATAGAGTGTGTAAATTTATTTTTAATTTGACTGGTGAATATATTTTTTTTCTTTTTTACAATTTACAATATGTGTGCTACTTTCTTTGAATGACATATTTATCAAACAATAAAATAACAGCTCTTTATTAAGAACATTGAGGTAGGTACTTTAACCATATTATCTTATTTAATATTTAAAAATAAGGAATGGAATCAGAGAAAAAATCTACATTCAGAATTAGACTTTTTCATTTAGCTTTTGTGATCTTTGACAAAATATTTAGTTGGCTTCAATAAGCAAAATATTTTTCAGTTAAATAATAAATTTTAAATAACATTGTATTTTAAAATTTCTTTTTTTTTTT
>VBSM01003176.1:50349335-50369907 GCA_008086735.1 Cheirogaleus medius
TGAGTGATCTGCCTGCCTCAGCCTTCCAGAGTGCTAGGATTACAGGCGTGAGCCACCGCTACCAGACAAAATTTCTTGAGAAAAAAAGTATTTTATCCTAAATAGAATAGCTGAGGTGTCTAATTACTGAACAAGTATTAATAATTCACTGATTATAGCAGTCTTATTAAGAAGTTAAATTCTACTTTGGCAAACAATAGGAAAAAATGGCAGTAAAGAGCTTCATTCTCATTAAAAGTATTTTCTGATTTTTAATATTTTTGTTATAATGTATTAAATTTAAAAATCTCATTTAACCAAAATATTTGAGGCTGTCTAGTCATAAGATGTTTACTGAGAATCAAATTCTTTGTTCATATTAAAAGAACTAATACTTTTAAGCATAATATAGCTTTATATATAAAATAATTCCTAAGGGAAATATGAACATATTATTTCAAATTACATTTTAAGTTTATGGAAATCATGAAAAAAGTTGTCTTAGGCTCTTTGGAAATTATATAGTTTTTTCCTATCCCAGTGTTTCATCTTGTCTAACATATTTGTCCTTCTTTTGTATCTCTTATAAAACATAAGATTATGAAATGACGAGGTAGAAGGAAACTACCCTAGTGCCAAGTTGGAAACCACTGTTTCCTGAAAAATAAGCTCACAAATTAGGCTTTTAACACCTGGAAAATGTATAAATATTCTTTTGTGGCTTTATCTTCTGTTATCTGAGATAAAATACTCTTATGGCATATTATTGATGCTGTTAAGAAAATACTTGTTAAACTTGAATGAGTTTTACATTCACAAAAAGATGCTTTAAATATATATATTAAGTGAAACAAAAGTAGATTCTTAGTTTATATTTTTTGTTTCCCCCTTCCCCCTATCTTAAGAAATAAGATAATTTCTTATTATCACAGTGTTTAAACAATTTGATATATAATTTTAGTACTAGATTAGTAGTAGATTAACCATTTTTGAAACAGAAGTGTCTAGACAAAATTATGATAGATTTAATGGGAGAGATTTTCAACTATAAAATATTAATTTCCATATCCAGAATGTGTCATTTTGCAAAATTTTCCTTAACATTTCGGGTCACTTCATGTTCAAGTGAGTAGTAGATATAATGTGATTGCTTGTGGAAGATATGGTCATTTGTTAAAGAAGTATTTTAATGATCCCTAAGCAAAATACAAAAATGAAGGCATTCTTTTCCACAAATACACTGTTGTATCAAATGTGTTAAAACCTTGATGAAAATTGCTTTGAGGATTTACCATGAAAAATCTAAATAATTACTTCTATTCTCTGATGCTATTGTTGTGTGCTTAATTATATACCCTTGTTTCTATATTATAAATGTTTCACTTTTTTGTTCCCAATTTCACAGTCTCACAACTCTGATACTCAATACTTAAAAAAGATAGATCCCAATTCTTTCTTGAATTATTCTGAGAATTATATCTATACTCAAGCAGTAGAAATATACATATAATTCTCTCAATTATGTACAATGACATAACCAATTGAACTGGTGGCTGAGGATACATGAGTATCTTTCTGTAATTTTTGATAACTTTTGTTGTTCCCACGTGCGATATTCATGAGCAAAATCTAGGCAACATTTACATCAAATTAAGAAATATGTTTCTTTTGTATGTATAGAAGGGAGAGAGCATAAGGTGCTGTATTTATCATACTATCTGAACATGAAGAAGTTATAGGCTTTTGCCATAATGTTAATTAAAAGAAGATCAAAATAGTGAAACAAATTTTTTTGCAATTACTTAAAGTAGATTGGTTTTAAATGTATATGTTTTTGTCTGTTAGGGAATTGGGGATTGAGGCTCATGGATCATTTAAGTCTCACCCACTACTCCCAAACAAATCTGAAATATATATTTGGTAATTTTGGAGTTTGTTGTAGGTCCCACCATGTTTAGTCAACTCAATTCTTTCAAGGCTTATGAATTTAAAAAAAACAAAAAACAAAATACGGTGAAGAGTTCACAGGATAGATTCAGATGCAAGGCATTCCAATAAAAAAACCAATGTTGTCAGCAACAATCTATTTCTTAAGTTTGCCTCCAAATCCCATCCTCCTAAATAGATTTGTTTGAGATCATAAGGTTTGTTCTAAAAGAGGTGATATTTATGGGAGGAAACTTTGGAAATTATTGTAAAGAATACTTTGCAATCCACAAACTTTGAAGAGCTTGATATGGATTTTCTGACTTAGGTGGTATAAGAAATGTCCAGGAAGAAAATATAATATTGTCATATTCTATGCCTATTGATTATATGTTACTCCTTAACCCATTGACTGCCACACTAGAAAAAAAAAAAAAAGATTTTTCCCCGGTGCCATGGTGTTTTATTAAAACAAAATGATGTGCAACATATGGGGTATGGTCATGCTTGAGGCTCTGCCTCGAGGGGGGAGGGGGGCGTGGGCAATATACATAACCGTAATATTTGTACCCCCATAATATGCTGAAATAAAAAAAAATGCCAATTTTAAAACATTAAAAAAAAAACAAAAACAAAATGATCCTTTTGAATTTGTTATTTTTTAATTTTATATTTTATATATTTTCAGTGTGTGAGTTATGTGTAATGCAATCCACGTTTTTAGGATTAAATTGTCAATATTAATTGTAACAATAACATCAACAAATAAGATTTTCATGAACCAACTGCAGGGTTTTGCTTCACATGGCCCAGGGCTCAAAACTAGCCTAAGTTAAATACAACTCACACGGCAGTTAATGTGTTAATCATAAAAATTATATAAAATAAGGTTGGCTGTAACATGCTTATCTGGATTGTGATTGATGAAAACTTCTTGGTAATATTTCAACTGCGTATTTATGATGTTTACTGAAATGATATAAACATTACTGTTGTTTTTGGCAAGGTTAATTTTCCAAAACAAAAAGTGTCTGCATATTAAACGTAGGAAGAAGTTTTATTACTAATAATCTGCCACAAAAGTTAGTAGTAGCTCTATTTTAAAAATATTTCTTCAATTTTTTACCAAGGAGAAAACATTCTTATACACTATCAGTGAGAAAGAAGAAATAGCAGTCTGAATCATTGTAAAGTGCTGAAAAAATGTTTGAATTATACAGATTTCCTAGTAAGTCTTTGAATATAAATTTGTACACTTAGAAACACCATACCTTCTCTATATGGACAATAACCCAAGAGGAAGCCAATTATATTATTTCTCTTCCAGCCCCATCTATTATTTTAAATTTGTCAGTCAAACAATGTGGACTCTTAAAGAGAACCGTTTGCCTCTGACTTTCAAAGTAAAATAGCCACATGAAGGTAAGAAAAGATCACTTTTATATAGCAATTGTCACATTGGCACATGATAGACATTGTCGTAAGCATTTTATATTATTATCTAATTTAACTCCATCAATAAATCTATAAGGTATGTAGGTATCATTATTTTTCTCATTTTCCAGATTAGGAGACTGAGACACCAAGAGGATAAGAAACTTGCCTAAGGTATTATATTAACAAGTGGCAGAGTTGGGTAATGAACAAAACCACTCAAGTATCAAAAGTTTGGGTATTCAACAAAGTACTATAGTAAATTTTATCAGAAGAAATGACATTTCTGGAGAAAGTTTTTAAGAATGATGTCCTATCTTGTTGCAACACTGTAGTTCAGGTACCCAGCCAAGGATTTTCAAAAATATATTAATAGCTCTTTTGATATATTTTACGGTAAAGTAAAATAACTATGTTCTAGAGCCTGGATTGTCACACTTGTAGAAAATGAGAAAGTAATTATTCTTGGATTTACCTACAAACCATTGATTGTATAACCTAACACAATAAGAAGGCTTTTTTTCTTTTATATATGTATTAATGATGCTATATGTTGAGTTACTATTGAAGCACAGTGATTAGTAAAAATAATATCTCTAACCATGCTGATTAATACTTTTCCTATAGAAGTCCAGACCCCAGTGACCTGACAAAAATCTACCTAAACAATAAGAGGTTTCAACATATAATAATAAGAGGTGCCTATTCAAGAGTTACACCAATTAGCAGACACAATCCAGAATGATGGATATTTAGCTGTTCGTAAGCACTTTGTTGACTTTTCTTTTTTCTCTTTAAAAGCAAAGTGGTTCAGCAATGCATTTGGGTAAAAAGTATACTAATGATATTTTTATACTCAGTTCAAGTTTATTTGGTCAATTTAGGTGGAGTGCTTTTACTTAAGGTCAACATTGGGCTTTTAATATTTCATAATTTTATTATTCCTTTTCAGCACTCAATTATACAGACATCCCAAAATATATCTAGATTATTTCCCTTGCTTTTTGTGCTCTAAATATGTTGAACCACCATGGTTCTTTTTTTCAACTACACATATAAATATAATTCAACTTTATTTTCCTGGTGACTAAATTGTATATTTCTTGTCTGGTTTTTTTTTTTTTGACTATTTTTTTATTTCAGCATATTATGGGGGTACAAATATTACGGTTATGTATATTGCCCATGTCCCCCTCCCCCGTCGAGGCAGAGCCTCAAGCATGACCATCCCCCAAATGTTGCACATCTCACTCATTATGTTTGTATATACCCATCTCCTCCTCTCCCCTCCCACCCGCCAACACCCAAAAAATGTTATTCCTGTATGTCCACTTAGTTGTTGATCCGTTAATACCAATTTGCTGGTGAGTACATGTGGTGCTTGTTTTTCCATTCTTGAGATACTTCACTTAGTAGAATGGGTTCCAGCTGTGTCCAAGAAGACACAAGAAGTGCTATATCACCATTGTTTCTTAAAGCCGAATAGTACTCCATGGTATACATATACCACGTTTTGTTGATCCACTCATGTATTGATGGGCACCTGGGTTGTTTCCACAACTTTGCAATTGTGAACTGTACTGCTATAAACATTTGAGTGAAGGTGTCTTTTTCATAGAGAGCAAACAGACAACCCACAGAATGGGAGATAATTTTCCCAAGCTACACATCCGACAAAGCGCTGATAACTAGAATCTATTTAGAACTCAGGAAAATCAGCAAAGAAAAATCAAACAACCCTATCAAAAAGTGGGCAAAGGACATGAACAGAAATTTTTCAAAAGAAGACAGAATAATGGCCAACAAACATGAAAAAATGCTCAACATCGCTAATCACCAGGGAAATGCAAATCAAAACTGCAATGAGATATCACTTATCTCCAGTTAGAATGGCCTCTTTCAAAAAGTCCCCAAACAATAAATGTTGGCATGGATGCGAAGAGATAGGAACACTCCTACACTGCTGGTGGGACTGCAAACTAGTTCAACCTCTGTGGAAAGCAATATGGAGATACCTTAAAGTGATACAAGTGGATCTACCATTTGATCCAGCAATCCCATTACTGGGCATCTTGTCTGTTTTTATTTGCTTTGTAATCATAATCAAAGTGTTATCTTTCACTAAGAAAAAAAGCTACACGATTAATTTTAATTTGGATTATATACAGTGAGAAATTGTGAACATGGCAAATTGATTATATGCATGTATATCATTATTAATCATCTTTCCATTGTTGTTATTTTGTAAGCAACCAAATTAATAAAAATTTAGAATATCTATGTCAAATAGAAGTAACTTCTAGTAACACAAAACAAAACAGATAATTTAAAAGCTTATGTATAGTTTGAGATTATACAGAAGATTTGTCCTAATTTAAGTACCAACAGGTAATGGGAGTAATATGATTAACTATGAAGCAATATTAGGTAGTTCTGAATCAATTGCTTTTCATTTTTTTTGGCTTTTTACTAGATAATTAAAATTCTTCATCAGTTTCCTTCCCTTTTATCACAGGCTCTTTTTATTTCACAGCCCATTTCCTCAACTTCATGGTGTTTTTCATCTAGTGGTTTATAACAAATTCCCAAAATAAATTTGGATCCATTGTAACATCCAATTTCTTGCCAGAGTGAGCCTGACCTATCCTATTCTCACTTATTTTGCTCAGCTATATTATTTGCAACCTTTCCATCTGGAGTGTCAAAAAAATGTATATAAGAGAAAATGCCCTATAAATGGCTTATTGAGAATAAAGTGATGAATAGAAATGATATGAAAAATATCAAGTTCCAAATACTCAGGATAAATGTTAATGAGTGAAACATGAGCTGAAAACCCATATAAATTTCACATAAATCCAACTTATCTTGTACTTCTTACTCTCAAATTTGATCATTCACCAATATAGAGTGTAGATCACTAGTTCAGAAGTACTGAATAGTCAATGTGAGCAAAAATAAATAAAAAATTGCATCTTTTATGCTGTCCCACTAATGTAACATGGATTATACCTTTCATTGATTGATTGGCTTAATATTTTACTACATAAAGATATGCAATTTTGTTTAACTACATAGGCATATGTATATATGCAAAAACTTGTCACATCTCATTCAGCACACAGGACAACTTGTTTCACAGAACATGAAAATTCAAGAATAATAAACAAGAGATCTATTGTACATCATGGTGACTATAGCTAATAATAATATATTGTATATTTTTATTGTACTTGAAAATTGCTAAGAGTGTAGATTTTAAGTGTTCTTATCACAAAAAAATGGTTAAGTATAAATATTATACTTATAGTGCATTTAATAGCTTAATTTAGCCATTCCACAATGTATACATATATCAAAACATTGCATTGATCTCCATAAATATATACAATATTTACTTGTCAATTAAAAAAATAAATAATATAGTGTGAAGGTTTGTCATTTTTATGCAATAACAGAGAAAAGGGAAGCAGAGTGGAGTTTCTGGATATTAAGTGATTTCAAATATTGCTTGAATATGTCTTGGTTTTGATTGCTGCCCGAATGTACTTCCACCGGCATATTCACACCTGGCCTCATTGAACCAAATTTTACTAATATAATTTAGCTCACAACCATGTTTATTTACATAACTAGGTGATGCAATTCTTTTTCTAAGGTTAATAGAACTTAATCTGCTATGGCGATTAGTAGCAGTTGAGGAAGAATATTGCATGAGTTACAATCCTTGACCCTTCCTACCACCTAGAAAGTGCAGAGCCCCGTGAAGAAGGAATGAACTAGAGAATGGAAACTATAGCCACAAATCCAAAGGACTCTTCCTCCTTTCTCCTTCCACTCTTTCATTTGTAGGTCCTTTGCAATAATGGTCAATCACACTAGCTAGCTCTGTTCCTCAAACTCTGCAAATGAACTTACAGGTCATTTTAGTTTTAAAGGTGATACTTATCACCATAGAGAAAAAGACAGAGGCTAATAAAACATAATGAAGTGAGAGAGTTTCTGTGTCAGTCAAGATAGACTATGTTATGCCATAACAACAAACAGCTTTCCAATTTCATTGAGCTAATACCTAGGTAAATCTCCTTGCAAATTTATATGATCAATAGAGCGACAATCTTTTATGAGCCAGTCTGAAAGAGACTCCTCCATCTTGGAGATATATATCTGGGCACATTGTCAATGAGCAATAATATTTTGATAGAATTTTTTTTTCTGAGTGGTAGGTCTTAATAGTGGGCTCAAAATATTCAGTAAACCATGCTGAAAACAGATTTCTATTATTTAGGCTTTGTTGTTTCATTTACAGAGCAAAGATAGAGTATAATTATTAGGGGTTCTAGGTTTTTAGAATGGTGTATGAGCGTTTTAGCTTAAACCCATTAGCTGCATTAGTCTCTAACAGGATAGTCAACCTTTCCTTTGAAGATTTGAAGTGGAGCATTTACTTCTCTCTAGCAATGAAAGTCCTAGATGGCATCTTCTCCCCGTATAAGGCTTTTTCATCTACATGGAAAAGCTGTTGCTTAAGGTGGCCACCTTCATCAATTATCTCAGCTAGACTGTCTAAGTTGCTGCAGCTTCTATATCAGTGCTTGCACTTTTATGTTATGGCAACTATTTCTTTCAATCTCCTGGAACAACCTCTGCTAGCTTTGAACTTTTTTTCTGCATCTTCCCAACCTCTTTCAGCCTTTGTAGAATTTAAGAAAATTAGGACTTTGCTCTGGATTAGGCTTCGGCTCTGCAGCTGGTTTATTCTGTACAGACCATTCAATATTTCTACATATCAGAAATAAGGCTGTTTTACTTTCTTATCATTTGCGTCTTCACTGGAGTGGTGCTTTACATTTCTTTCAAGTACTTTTTCCTTTGCATTCACAACTTGGCCAGCAGTTTTGTGCAATAGCCCATCTTTCAGCCTATCTCAGCTTTTAACATGCCTTCTTCACTAAGCTTAACCATTTCTAGCTTTTGATTTAAAGTGAAAGTTTGTGACTCTTTCTTTCACTTAGACACTTAGAGGCCATTGTGTGGTTACTAATTGGCCTAATTTCAGTATTGTTTTGTCTCAGGAAATAGGGAGGCCCGAGGAATGGGAGAATGGCCAGTAAGCGGAGCAGTCTGAACACATACATTTATTGAATACATTTATCATCTTATATGAGCATAGTTCATGGTACCCCAAAATAATTACAATGGTAATGTCAAAGATCACTGATCACAGATCCCTATAACAGATATAATAATAATTAAAAAGTTTGAAATATTCCAAGAATTATCAAAATGTGCCAAAAAGACACAAAATGAGCACATGCTGTCGGAAAAAAATGTTGCCTATAAACTTACATAGCTTAACATGGGCTCGCCACAAAACTTCAATCTGTAAAGAAAAAAATGCAATATCTATAAAGCATAATAAAGTATGATAAAAGGAAATGTGCCAGTGTGTGTATACACACACACATTTTTTGTGTGTGTACATACATTCATGCGTCACTTAGCACACGATACATTCTGAAAAATACATGGTTAAGCAATTTTGCTATTGTATGAACATCGTAGAGTGGACTTACACAAACCTTGAGGGAATAGTCTACTACAAATCTAGGCTATCTGGTACAGCCTATTGCTCCCAGGCTACAAGCCTGTACAGAACACTGAACACTGTAGGCAATTGTAACACAATGGTAAGTGATTGTGTATTTAAATATCTAAACATAGATAAGGTACAGTAAAAATGTTATCTTAATCTTAAGAGATCACTATTGTATATGTGGTTCATCATTGACTAAAACATTGTTTTGTGGCACATGACTGCATGTGTGTGTGGGGGGGTGTAAAATGCTTTTTACATTCTAGCTCCAGTCAACCATCCTAGCCATACCTGTCTGTTCTCATTCAGACCATGTGATTTGATAGTCACGTGTGAGACCTCATACTTGTCATTTCCTTTTATTATGTTAAAATCTAATTAGAAACCGTAGATCAAGGAGCTTTTAAAACTGGAATTGCAGCAGAAATTATCTCAGGTTCCTTTCTACACTGGATGCAAAGGATTATTTTACTGACATTCTCCCTGAGGTCAGCATTCTTATATGACCTTTGGCCAAGAAAACGTTAGTAGAAATGACATGTTTTACTTGCAGGCAGAAATATTTAATTGCTAGCAGTTTTGAATCTTTCATTCACTCTTTCTCTGCCCCACATTTGTATATCCAGATATATGTCTCCAAGATGGAGGAGCCTCTTTCAGACTGGCTCATAAAAGATTGTTGCTCTATTGATCATATAAATTTGCAAGGAGATTTACCTAGGTATTAGCTCAATGAAATTGGAAAGCTGTTTGTTGTTATGGCATAACATAGTCTATCTTGACTGACACAGAAACTCTCTCACTTCATCATGTTTTATTAGCCTCTGTCTTTTTCTCTATGGTGATAAGTATCACCTTTAAAACTAAAATGACCTGTAAGTTCATTTGCAGAGATTGAGGAACAGAGCTAGCTAGTGTGATTGACCATTATTGCAAAGGACCTACAAGTGAAAGAGTGGAAGGAGAAAGGAGGAAGAGTCCTTTGAATTTGTGGCTATAGTTTCCATTCTCTAGTTCATTCCTTCTTCACGGGGCTCTGCATTTTCTAGGTCATAGGAAGGGTCAAGGATTGTAACTCATGCAATATTCTTCGTCAACTGCTACTATCCTATTGCTGTAATCTCATGATAAAATTTGAATGAATGGGGAGTTACTTCTTTCAGATGAGCCAAGAAAAATGGTTTCATGAGACAGAATCTGCTCTTGGTGAAGTTGTGAACATTATTGAAATTCAATAAAGGCTTTGGAATATTATGTAAATTTAGGTGATAAAGCAGTGGCAGGGTTTGAGAGGATTGGCTGTAAGCTTGAAAGAAGTTCTATTGTGGGTAAAATGCTATAAAAGAGCATCACATGATACAGAGAAATCTTCTGTGAAAGGAAGAGTCCATTGATGTGGCAAACTTCATTGTTGCTTTATTTTAAGAAATCGCCACAGCCACCACAACTTTCAGCAAACACTACCATGATCAATCAGTGGCCATGGAGGCAAGACCCTCCACCAGCAAACGGACTCAGTAAAGGCTCAGATGATCTTTAGAATTTTTAGCAGTAAAGTATTTTTATTTAAGGTATGTAAATTAGTTTTTTTAGACACAAAGCTATTGTACACTTAACAGACTAAAGTATAATATAAACATCACTTTTTTTTAAGTACTGGGAAACCCAAAAATTTCTGTGACACACTTCATTGTGATTATTGTGGTAGTCTGGAACTGAACCTGCGATATCTCCAAGATATGCCTGTATGTGTGTGTACACATATATATACACAAACCAATTATGTACTATGTTCCAGGGGTAAGTTGGGAAATGAGACAAAGTAAGCCATTATACATATCTAGCTCACAGCCCAGTGAGTGATAACATATGTCATATGCCAGACTAATCAGGTTACAGATGATTTTTTTCAAGGCTTCTTATTTGTGAGCCATCCCAGCTTTACATGATATACGTGACAAAATAGAGATAATTTTAGCCCTTGTAAGGCGATCAGAGTAGGTGGAACAGCTAGATGTGGAGACTTAGGCCAGCAGTACAAGTTATTTTAATACAAACAGTGACTTATTAAACTTTCTGTATCCATGTAAACAAATATTTACATAGGCCAGGAGAAATGACAGTTCTCCTTGTCAAAGAATGTACTTCAAGTTCAAAAGAGGTACTTTTCTATTTTAATGCTGCCTGAGAAAATTGAGGAGTGCCCTTTACCATCCTCTTGGAAGAAAGTGAAGGCATCAGGGCAAAGGTGTTAATAACCTCATAGCCTGCTTATGACGACTGTTCTAAATATGTATTATTACACAGTATTATTCTTCCACATTTTATCTATTTTTCCAGTAAAAGTCAACTCGTTTTTTTCCCTATGTCCTGATTTACGTATGTACCCATACATATACATAAATATAAAACCCTGACAGACATTTTTGCAATGTACTCTATAGACTTAGGATTAACTGTAGTAGAATTATAAAAAATAGCTTAATGGTTTAAGTGAGAAAGGAAAAAAAATAGCAAACCAAATATAAGACGCAACCTCCTCTTGTTTTAAGGAAAAAATAAGCATTACAATAGGCTTCTAGTAGAGAGACTCTGGCAGAAAGCCTGTCAGGACTCTAGAAGTTTCCCTTGAGAACAACTTGCAATTTAAAGAAGGTTTAGGAAGAAAACTTCTAACTTCAAACCCAAGATAGGGTTTGAGGATTTAGACTCAGGAGGGTTTAAGTATTAGGATTCTGGAGGTGGGATAGGTGCTGCTGGTAGATTTCCCCAGGTGAGATCACTCCTTACTCTTGCATCCACACTTTAATCAAGGCCTCCTGTGGCACTTTAGCTCAGGTGCTGCCTAGCAGATAGCTTACACCTGCAACAGGTTAGGAGACTATGACTCTTCATTTGCATTGCAATTTGGGACAACTGAATGAAAGCCCTGAGAACTGGGTCTTCTGTGCCTGCCATTGATCATGTGATTTATAATCCTATTACCTACTAGAGTAGTTGGTAAGGCTTTGGGAAGGGAGGTTTCAACCTTTTCAAATGTAATAAGACTGTATGGTAATTGCAGGAAATGAAAAAGGTGGGGTAGTATATAGATAGATCAATTCTCAGGATGGCAAACTTTAATCTATCTTTTGGGCCCTGATAGTGTAGCAAACCCTGTATCAGAGCTTATATGGCTGGCAATAGCTGAATATCAAGGCCACGCCGGCCTAGTAAGCCAGTCCACATTCTAGAAAACATGCAAGTATGCAGGGTGGGGCGAATGCCTCTTGACATGGAGAATTATTAAGGATAACAATAAAATTAGTGGAGTCATTGTAAGCAGTTGGTGACCTTTTCTGATGTAGGAAAAACGTGGTGGTAGGATGTGGCCATCCTGACCATAATGGAACCAAAAGTAGTCCCAATAATACAAGAAAAAAAAATGTGGAGAGATAAAACTTCTGCTTTTCTACTTATATTGCCTTTCAACCTCTGACCCCTACTACCACTCAAAATAGGAGAAGCTCAACCTATTTGGGTTTCTTTTCTCTGCGAGTTCTCTCTATTTGTTGTTTTCTTTAAGAGAGAAAAATGTACTCACACATACCCAAATTTTATCTGATCTTGAATCAGTTGTTGTTGATTTAGGTAATAAATTAAAGGGATAGTAACCTTAATTTAATCCAAATTATTGTTTCCACTTGTCTTCAAGCCTGAGCCACACTTTGTAATTTGTTTTCACACATTCCTCTTGGCTTTCCTTTTTCAAAATCAACTTCCTTCATTCTTAAGGTGTTAGATTTGCTTCCTTATTCTTTTTAAAATTTTGAAATTGAATGTTTAAATTATTTATTTTCAACATTTATTCCTTTGTCTTTAAAGCTGTTAGTTGAAGTATAAAATAAATACTTGAGTGTATATAAGAGTGGAGCTCAAATAATTTTAACTCACAGACTGCATTGTGTAACCAACATCCTAGATCAAAAATTATAGCATCTCAGAGGATCTTTAACATTCCCTTTCAGTTTCTACTCTATTCCAAAGTAGCATTCTGTATGGGATACTACAGTGTGCTTACCACATAGTGTATATTCTTTTATGTTTTGCTTCTTTCACTTGACATAATAATTGTGATATCCATCCATATTGCATGTGGTCCAGATTATTCATTCTTATTCTTGAAGAATATTTCAATATGTGGATATGTTATAATTTATTTTCCATTATAATATTTTTGGACACCTGGATAGTTTCAAGCTTTGGATCAATTAAAATAGTGCTGTTACTAACATTCTAGTATAAATCTTATGATTTTAAAACATCTTGTCATTTATATCTATTTTTTCTCTATTCCATGGTCTATTTTTAATATACCAAGTATACTCTCTATTTACAATACATACAATTCCATAAATATACCTACTTATCAAAATTATTCATGCAAGCCTAGACAATCCCTTGTTGTTACTAATTCACAACAAAGAATACCAATTATAAGAGGTTAAACATCACAGAGTCAATGACATTAGCAGTGAAAAGGACATTACAGGCAAAAAAATTTTTTTTGATTTTTTTCTTCCTCAAGTTTAAGGGCAGTATTGGATCTGCTATTAATATGCATTCCAGGGTTGAAAATCTTTGTTTTAATAGGTCTGACCTACAATCCAGTTCCATTTGATG
Organism: Cheirogaleus medius; assembly: GCA_008086735.1. NCBI lineage: Eukaryota > Metazoa > Chordata > Mammalia > Primates > Cheirogaleidae > Cheirogaleus > Cheirogaleus medius. Next base: position 50,362,933 of record VBSM01003176.1, read on the forward strand.
CATATCCCTGTAGTCTTGTTCTCTTGAGTTTAATAGTCATCTCCATAAGTATGCAATAAATTAGATCCCAAGATGTAAGCAAGTGAAAAATTTATTTGTAACATATCCTACTTTAGCTTGGGAGATTCTCCACAAGCTCATTACCCTTGACTTTAATTAATGTTGCCCCCAAATAAATATAACTTAATATCAAGCCTGTAAAATGTATTCCTTCAAGCAGTAATACCCCACTGGCAAATTAAATTTATTTAATGGTGTTCATACTTGTGAAGTAGATAAAGTTGCATTGTGTATCTTGCAGTTTAGACTTTCTCTTACTCTTTATCTTCCCCTCACTAAGCATGAATTTTCATCTCTGGGCAAAATCAGCATGTTGTTCTTGAATTTCCTTATATGTTTCATTTGTATTTATTTTGGCAACTAAGATGTGATCTTCATGTTAAAGTTCAAATCAAAGTAACATAAATGTGAGAATCTGTCCACTTTTTAATGAATCGTCTTCTGAGATTATATTCTTGAGCTAATTGTAAGTTAAAACTGTTCTTCACTGAGGTGTCTATCCCAAACAGTAGGTTCAGAACATATTTTCTCAAATGTATGGGAGGAGAAGAAACTAGCACTTAGGAGACCAGCCCCTATGGTAAAAATTTTATTGTGCAGGGAATGTGATTGGTATATCACACTCCTGACCTTGGTCATCTGTAGTGAGTGACTCATAGAATATTAAATAAACAAGACTATAGAGGTTATTTCACTCTCAAAAAGTAAAAATCAAGCAAAAACACCACCACCATAATAATAAACTCATACTATTTCCATATTTTATAAGTGGGGTTGTGTTGTATTGTTACTATAAAAATCTACAGGTTTATTTCTTAGTTTCCCCAAAATGTGAATTTGGAATTCATGGGTTGAACTAAAAAATATTGGAAACTATATACAAACTGTGCACAAACCAAATACATGATTTAGAACTGTATACTCTACCCTCATTATGAAATTTATAATATAATAGACACTAGGCACCTAAGAAGAATTAATTTCTACAAAATGACAATTACATGTGGATATTTACTAATTTGTCTTTGAATTTTAAAAACTGTCCTCTAATGCTTTTCTCCTTTTATAACTATTTTACAGACATGTTCTCTAAGGTTTTTTTTTCATGACTACAAAATGGAACAGAAAAGAGAGACCAGATATAACAACATTGAAAGGGTAAGTGACACATGACCAGAACAGAAGACAATGAAAAAGAGGATAAAATTATAAAAATATTTATCTTCTACAGATGCCATTAAAATTATATATCAAAATATTTATATGCATAATTTATTAAAAACATAAAAGCCTACCAACCACATAAGATGCATAGTTATCAGATGACTTTCTCTCCCTGATATCACTCTAGATATTTATCTTATTCATTTTCTAAAAGCAGAATGAACTTAAAAACAATTACCATAAGAATTTTAGTAATAGAAGCTTTTCATCTTTTCTGTATCACAGAGCATTGAAAATCCAAATGGTAAGAATATACAAAATGGCACATTTTATTATGCCTTTTGCTGAATTTCTTTCTTTATTAGTTTGTTTTTCTATTTACCCAAAGCTTTCAGTTGTTTTAGCTTCTGGGAAATATTCTCATATAAATCCACATATAATTTAGAATGATTGACAGGCTCCAGTGAGGAGGGATCAAAACTGGACCAGTGGGGGATAGCCATTTCAACAGTGATGCACAAATGTATCCCAAATATTCATAGAATTCTTTTATATATGACTTATTAGGCATATAGTTTGCATCAATGCCTAATTTGCTTAAATCTGGGAAAATATCTCATGCACTGAAAAGAGTAAATAATGAAGTAAAACTGAAAGGATAAAATGCATTGACTAGCAAAAGCACAATTGATGACAGAAGATGTGCTGCTCTGAAAATGAATAAAACAACAGAAGATTCTTTCAATATTTCTTGAAAGATAGCATGATCAATAATAGAAGGCTTTGGACCACTAAAGGATAATGGGGAGAATTAAATAACAGAATAGAATATGAATAAAAATAATAAGTTTTTGTCCTGAGGTTATCATGAAGGAAATCATAGACAAGGTGTCTGAATTGAAAGCAAGGCTTCGAAGAAGCCACATGAATATTATCTTTAAAATAAACACATGCAGTTTAAGACAAATATTGATGGACATGGTAAGGGCTTCTTGATCATAAAATACCTGAATAAAAGTCAAACATAGTTGTAAGAAAAGTTATGAAATCAGATGACTGTGAATTAATAAAGTAAAAGCACAAGTTCCCAATTGATGTGAATATTTAGAAAGTATTTCATATCATCCCTGCAGTAATTACATGTAGAGATGAACAGAGGATGTTCAGGATAGTAAAAATTTCTGTGACATTTTTCTTCATTTAGAGCTCACTTTTTAAAAACATTTCTTTATGAATACTTTCCTATTTTTAATATAACTTTGTGATCCTTGAATGTGAACTCAAACGTTTTATAACTCACCAATGCCATCATGCTATGGGACTTGTATCTCAGGCAAACTTCATGAGTTTGGGGGCTGTGCAGTCCCCTAGCACTTATACTTCGAAGGGTCCCACACTTAGGTTAATGTTCTTTAGTTGCTGACTGAAAATTCTTAATTTTTGAACAAGTGACCCCACGTTTTTATTTTGCACTGGGCACTGCAAATTATGTAGCTGGTCCTACATGCCTTCTTTCAAAGCTGAAAATCTATTTTGCTCTCTTTTTCCACTTCTCCACAGAGGTACATCTAAGGAAAATTCCATTGCCAGTTAAAGTATCTTGAGGATGGATCACTATTACTCTGTCCCTCATCTCCTCTGTGTGGAAAATTTCTGAGGGATATTCTAAATTGTCTAGAGATGTGGTATTATATGATTGTTTTTATTGCCTAGGGATTCTTCCTTATTGTTTTCTCAAGTGTTTTATTGCCATAGATTAAGTTAGGAAACTCAGGGGCAACATACATTTGTGAGAAAATAGACATGATGCATTAAAATTATTATGGGGAATTCATCAGGAAATTTCCAGGAGGCATTTGGTGAAATGATCTGGAGTTTAGGAGACTAGCTTAGGATGGGAGTTATCAGCTTTTATGTTTTCCATGAAGTCATTACTGTGAATGTCAGCATTAAGGTTGAGTGTATAAATTGAGAACATCAAAGCCAGATATATGGAAAATGCTGACTTTCGGGGTTGCACTGAAAAGTTCATAGTAGACAAAAATAGTATACAAAGAGGTAGAAAGAAACAAACCAACCAACCAACCAAACAAACAAACCCTTAGACAATGCAGAAACAAGATTTAGGATATTTCAACTCCTTTATATTACACATGTCTTATGCTATTGTCAAATTGGGTTGTTCTCCAATTTTGAAAGACATCCTGTTTCCTCTAAATTCACCACTTTTCTTGTCAAAATCTTGTTCACATCAAAGATTATACTCAGATATCACTCTTTCTGTGCTATGTTCTCTGATTTTTCAGATGAGTTGTTACCATGTTAATATCTCTAGAACTTTCTGCCTCTTTTATTTATCTCTTAGTTTGTCATGCCATAGGAGTTTTGTGCTTTACTTATCTTTTCTACTGCATAGTAGTTTTTTTGCATGATCCTTGTGCAAACATCCATCTATTTCCATCAGAAAGTAATATAGGTCAGAGTGCACATGGATATTCCTACGAATATATGTTGAATAAAAGTGAATGGTGAGAGTCAAGCTGAGCTGGCTGAGTGGAACAGCCAGTGGCCCTAGCCCAGAGCCTATGAGTGCCTCCAGCACTCCATTCTGAGACCTGTAGGGGCTGGTCTCACACAGGCATGGCATAACTGGAGCAGGTACCTTGGGAGACCTAACCCTTTCAGCATGTCAGTGCAAAGTAGAAATTAATCCCTTTCTCCCTCACCCTTAGGACCAGATTTTCAGGCCTGAGGCCCAGAGGGGGCTTGCCTACCACAAATTCCTCCTGCAATCTGGCGGGCACTATATAGTCTGCTAAGATATCTAGATCAAAGCTCACTGTGGATGGCCTTCTAACTTAATTGGGTCATGGAACAGCATGCAGCAAACAGCAATAGTTCAACAAAGAAGATTATTGTACAGGCTAGACAAATTCTGCATCAGGACTGTGGTATTCCTTGGTGGTATAAGTCAGGGTAGGCCTGGTAATCACATCAACTTCCGATTTATCATTATTGAAGCTGTCCCTTGTGGATAAGGCCAAACCATTATGCAAGTACCTATATCTGGAACACAGCATTTTTAGCAAATAGAGTTGATCTTGTTAAAATAGATCAAAATCTAGGAGAAAAATATAGGATGGAGGCACAGAGGGACAGACTTCACAGGTTCAGGGCCAATAAGGCCAGAGTCATCAGATCATCATTCAGCAGCTGCAGACACCTGTCAGTGCCAGACAGACACAGACATGGGAGCAGATTGCTATCCAAGGGCATTGAGTAGGACAGACCACAATCTACCAGCCAGTTAATGAAGTTGATACCATTCTGTAGCAAGGCATGACCACCATCTCAGCAGCCAGTTTGACAGGGGCACAGACTTATCAGACAGGAGCCAATACCAATAAAACCAGCAGTAGACAAGGGACAGTCATTGTAACACTACCAGTGGCATTATGTAGTTTATTTCAGGAAGGATGGTTATGATGGTGCCAGGGCTGGCTCTGTGACTGCTACCCAAAGAATCTTTCACCTGGGACAGAGGTGCTCAAAAAAGAGCTTCTCAATATGAATGGGGATGCCATTTAGTGACATTGCCTTTGTAGGAGGAGACAAGCCTGGACAGATATAGAAGCATAAGGGCAATTCCTTTTCAGCACCTTGTGTTTACCACTCCCTTATCAACATTTTTTCTTTGCTTCCACAACTTATCTTTCTCCTAATTTCCTCCCTCTTGTCTTCCCCTCTACTACATCCTTTAAATTCTAGGCTTCCTTAGTCCTTTTGGTGCCTTTCATTGTTCTCTGCTGCTGGTATTTACCAACATTTTTACACGGTGGAATTTATATAAAATAATAATATTTGTTTGGACCATTAGGTTAAAAAGAATATTGATTAATGTGAAAGATGGCAAACTCAGGGGATACTATTACCTTAAGCTCAATGATGGCTGAAATGAGCAGTACCTTGGCACCACTAACATCTTTTTAGCACATTTGTATCCAATGACAAACTAGTTGATGAGTTTATTCATAGTTTTCACTTATTAATCTTATTGAAATCCACATATACCATCCATATGCTATCAGTTTCCAAATATGTATCTCCAGACATGAACTCTGAGGGGGATAGCAAAATCAGCCCATGTTTGAGAATTGCTTTACTAAAATGTTCAGAAAATGAAAGCCATTTTCATGTGCTCTTTATATGTCATCTTCATCATTTTAAGTGTCTACAATGCATTTAATAAATAATTATGTTTTATATAGTCTTAGTTATAGAATATAGAGATAAATAGACACACATGGTCCCTGATACCATGGATCTCATAGTAGATGAAGAAAGATGCCACTAAATAATTCCTTAGATCAGACTACTTTATGAACATATCACAGACAAATTTACCAAGAAGATATTAGTTGTAAATAGCCTGGTAAATTGTGACACTCTTAAGCAAAGGCCTAGAATTAACTAGGTAAAATAAAAAGGTAATTCCAGGATAAAGAGATGGAGAAAAAGAGGTGGTAGATTTTGAAGACATTAAATAAATCAGTTAAAACTGGAACATATGAAGTGAGAACACACTCGGCACTATATGACACAATTCTTAGTATAGTATATTGTAGTTTCATTTTGCAAATATTCATTAAGTGCAGCTGTGGGTGTAAGTTGTACTCACAGAAATAGGCAGGTTCTCCCATAGTGCTCCTCACATGAAAACACATAAATCAACCATTCAGAATTATGTAAGAGCTATGAGTACTAAACGTGCATAGAAATCTGAAATGAAATATAGTCTTTGGTGTTAGGGAAGGCTTCCTGAAGGAGGAAGCATCTAAGCTAAGAGTGACTATTGGGGGGAATTAAAAGTACAGGACTAGGTGAAATAATGATCATATACAGGGTATAGCAAAGCATGCAAGTGCACTGAAAGAGATGTATAAAAATTCATCTGTATATAGTTCAAGATTCTGCAATTTTAACTCTGAGGTATAGTATATGAAAACAGGAGGCACATGAGTAAGTCGTGAGAAATATGATGAAAAACTTGGAATGTCCATTCCGTGGAACTTGATAACATTTGCGGAGGTTCTAGAATATTCTGAAAAAAACTTAAGAAGGAAAGTCAGATTTGCACTGTAAAGAGCACATTATAGATGTGGTTTGTAGTTTGTGTACAAAAAATAAAAAGTATAAAGATGAACAATTAAGAGTTATCACAGAATTTATTGTTGATTTATAGTTACTTTGTTGTGCTATCAAATGTTGTTCATTCTATGAAATTTCGGGAGATAAATTATGAATACTTGAAATAAGGCAATGTCATTCTATTTCATGTGGTTGCAATTTATAATAATTGATTGTCTACCAGGATCCATCTTCCTTTTGCACTATCCTAACAGTATCACATTTTGGTTTAGGAATCCACCTTGCCTATACACCCCAGGTACTCTGGAGAAGGTAGACTACACCCCCTGCTGGGAAGAGCAGGTGGGGTTGATTTATATTAATCAGTACTTTGTATCCCATTGGGCAGACATTGAGTAAATACTGGACATACACAAAATTATTTTTCATTCTTACTGGGGATGCTGGAACTAATGGGTTGTCTCTGGGCATGTGTGAGACTCAGAAATGCAACAACCATTACATTAACATACTAAAAATGGTCATTCACATTTAGAAAATCACAAATACTGATGGGGAAAACCGCCGGGCGCTGGGACGCACCCGCCCGCTGCCTCCCCGCCG
>VBSM01003176.1:50370007-50390150 GCA_008086735.1 Cheirogaleus medius
CGCGTGCTGCCCAGTTATTTCCAGCGTCAACACCCAAGAGCTGTTTAACACTACTAGGAGCTGTTAACACTTGCCGCAACAATACAACAAAAGCCATTATTGAACCATGACTTGTCACAACTCATAATTTAAGCCCTTTTGTACTAGGTATTGGCTACTTTCAGGAGAATCCATCCTAAATGTTAATACAAATATGTTTGAAGCCATCTAACTGATTCATAATCACTTTTAGACTATTATTTGTGTTTTCTTTTAGAAGATCTTGTCTCTCTTTGCCCTCTGTAGGTTTTAAAGAATTATTGCATTTTATAAATCTGTGAAATTGAATAATACAAGTTTAGGCAGAAAGGGTAGTATCAACTTTCAATATCCTTGCTTTAGCCTCTTTTATCAGACCCTTAAAGTTATTTTGATATTGTTTTGGTACTTAATTTTTTATAGCATTTGAAAATGTATTTTTCTGCCAGGCCCTGGAGAGAATTACAGAGAAGGCTGACAGATGATTTTGTCATCACTCTAAATGTCATTAGCTTGGCAGTTTTCTCCAAAGGAAACGAAAGTACTTATATAAACAGAGAAAAATTGGATGGCAATATAAATATTTTCATAGTGATTTAATGATATCTAGTCATTTAACAAATAATGTTCTCTACATGCTTTATATTTAATATATAAATTAATATGAATGTTAACTGGTAGTTTTTATTATCTCTATGTTCCATCATAAAGTATTAAAAATGATTTGGATAGCAGACTAGCATGAAATATAATATTTTACTCAAAACCTATGGTAAATGACATAATTTTAATTAGAAATGTTAAAAAAAAGGAGAGCTGCAACTATAATTTTCTACTTAATATTTCACTGATTTAAAACATACAGCAACCATATTTATCAGGGCATACAAGGACCAAGACATTTCTAATTGATAACAGTCTAATGTCCAGTCTAAATATATCTTTTCTTAGTTTCTTTATTCTTTCTTGGTGCAGACATGCTGTCTAAAACTGTAGTTTCTTGAAAAGGCCACACATCATCATTTCTTTTTGCATTTGTTTGTGTATCTCCTTCTGCTTAAAAAATTTTATTTCCTACCTATTCTAACTGGTGAACTGCTTCTCATTTGCCAACCTTAGCTCATATTTTACATTAACGAAGTATCTATTGAGTCCCACAGGTGGCAGAAGTAATAGGCTCCTTCCTGCAACATTTAATGAGATGGTAACTGTATATGAGCAAGTATTCTGACCAATAGTGTTCCCATAACACTTTGTATATATCACAATTATAATGCTCATTATCAGAAGCTAATTTACCATAATGTGAATAAAGTTTAAGATTCAGATCACCTCAGTTTTATAGGCCCTTTGGAAGTGCCTATGCATGTTTTTTAAATTTGTATTCTGTAACATTTTTCTTAAAAGCACCTCCCAAAGTGTATAAGCTTCAAGCCTGTGTACAACTTATTCTTCGCATTGCTTCATAGTTATCTGCCATGAGAGATTTTCAATAAGTCTCTCATCTTATGTATATTTATTTCTTTAGTGATTATCACTCTCTTATATACAGCAGAGAGTTGATAAGGGTCTATTGGACAAGTCATATTATTGACCTCATGATGAAATTGAGTATAAAACTGGAACCAAAAGGGGAGAGAGAGAAAAAATTTCTTTAGATAAAAGAAAAGGTTAATAAATATACTTACCTGCAACACCTACAAGATAGAATCAGAATTGTTAGAATCTAATTGTTATTACATACTCATATCTACATTTTGTGCTAAATTCTGCTTATTAATAAATAATTTTTCTCAATAAATGAAGAAATACAGAATTCAGAGCAAGTCTCATTACTTTATTATTTATGAAAATATGTCTTAAGTGGTTTCTTAATAATGAACTTTATATATATATGCACACATATACATTTGACCCTTGAATAATGGGGGGTTAGAAGCGCTGACTCTCTGCACCAATGGAAAATCCACGAATAACGTTGACTCTACAAAAACTTAACTATTAAGAGCCTACTTTTGGCCAGAAGCCTTACTGATAATATAAACAGTGGATTAACCTATGTTTTATGTGGTATATGTTTTAATATTACATACTATATTATTATGATAAAGTTAAGCTAGAGAAAAGAAAATATTATTAAGAAAATCATTGAGAAGCTAAAACATATTTACAATTCATTAAGTGGAAGCGGGTCATCATAAAGGTCTTCATCTTCCTCATCCTCACATGCAGTAAGCTGAAGAAGAGAAGGAAGAAGAGAGGTTGGTCTTGCTGTGTCAGGGATAGAAGAGTTGGAAAAATTCCACATATAAGTGGACCAGTACAGTTCAAACCTGTATTTTTCAAGGGTCAGCTATATGTGTGTGTGTGTGTGTGTGTGTGTGTGTGCACATTTGTGTATTCACATTCTTTTCCAAGATCTTGGACAATTAAATGCCAATGGATGCATAAGCCTGAACATAGGGGAACAGGTATATTTTGCACTACTACCCTCCCCTGGAAAGTATTAATAATATGCTTCACCAATCTTAATTACTTCAGTGACCTTCCAAATTTAACAGATTCAACGTTCTCTATTTGTAATTTTGCCAGAATAATTGGATAACTAGGCAATGCATGTACCTTAGCAAATTAGGCATTTTAATAAAACTTCATTATTCATAGTTCATTAGACAAAAGTCAGATTTTTTATTATTTTAAATCATACTATAGAGTAAGGCTCAATGTTAAACACTATACTTTGTCTTTTTAGTGTTTAAGTTGTTCACAGTGTAAAATGCATGACAATTCTAAGTCACTGAAAAGATATTGTATTGAAAAGTATTATTTTGAATTTTCTGAGTGTGAAAAATTGAAGATACAATTGATATGAACTAGGTAGTAGAACTAATTGGTAGTACAATTTGAATTTTGTTTTTGCACTTTGTTTTATTTGCATGTAAACTTGTATGAATTTCATGGACTCTAGTTGGATTGTCACAAATGCATAAATGATTCATGTTTATAGAGCAAAACAGCCTTAATGTTTCCCTCAGGTCGAGTAAACTTTAGACAAATTTAGTTCTGACTCTAGGCCCTAACCTCTCTCCCTATTCTTACAGCATTTACTTTAAAAACAAACAAATGACAACAACAAAGCACTTGTAAATTCTTTCTCTGTCTCTTTGAAATGTAAATCTTTTTAATAGTTTTATAACCCAAGAATGTCTTTATCAAGGACCTGGTACTCATCCCTTTGAAATGCAATCATGAAGAATTATAGCACCCTTATCTCCCTATTTCTGTGGAAGAGTAGGAGCCTAACTTCAGTAGACACCCTGCTCCAAGTTGTGAAACTATCTCTTGTTACAAATATATGAGAAAGTTGACTTTCCGTTTCAGTAAGGCCAACTAGCAAATACAGACAGCCCAATATCCACCTCTCCCTTATCAGCTTTTAAGAATCCTTCCACTTTTAGTTTTAGTGAAGTTGAGCTCAGATTGATTTCTGGCATCTGACTCCTATTTCAATAACCTTAAATAAAGTCCTCCTTACCTTTTTAATTTTGTCTGGTGCAATTTTTGCTTTGCCACTATAAATTATTTATTTGTTTTCATGTCTCATTTTTCATATAAACTCCTGTATATTCTTTTGAATGTCTTTCTTGAATATGGAGTATAATTTAATGTTCCTTTATTATATTTTCATTTAATATATGAACTTTCCAAACATAAGGATAAAATCTAGCATGCCTGTGCAATCGTTTTCTCTGTCCCAACTTTTAAAATGATTCTCATACAAGGAAAGAATAACATGTCTATAAACTTATTAACTTCAGATAGTAAGTTTTTTTTTTTTTTTTTTTTTTTTTTTTTTTTTTTTAGAGACGGGGTCTCGCTCTTGGTCAGGCTGGTTTCGAACTCCTGACCTTGAGCTATCCACCTGCCTCGGCCTCCCAGAGTGCTAGGATTACAGGCGTGAGCCACCGCGCCCGGCCTCAGATAGTAAGTTTTTATTGGAAAATTACTATTAAGGAAAGTTTTCAATAACCCTAATAATTTTTAAAACTGATATCAGCATGAAACTGTAGATAAGGCTATATGACAATACAATTTCAAATCATGCAGTTCTCCCCCTTCCCACAATTATAAAAAAATAAAGTGATAAAAACCATACCTGAAATTTTTGTCAATACTTTTTTAAGTAAAAAATGAAAATAGTCATAGAGATGGAGCTTAAAGAATTGAATCTCAAAATCATTACCCAATTCATTTATACCAAGGATCCAGGAAAATTTGATATCTAGAGGACTATTATTAGATGCTTACATTTTACTTGCAAGTGACCAAAACTCATCTCAAACTGGCTCATGTAATATAAAGAACCAGGAATAGCTCTGGCTTGAGCTTAGCTGGATCAAGGTTCTGAAATGGTATCATCAGGACATAGTTTCCCTCCATCTCTTGGTTTTACCTCTCTTTGTTGGCTTCAGGTTTAGGCAGTCTCTCTCTTTTTATTGACAAAATGCATTTTGAAGCTTACACCCCCTCAAATAAGCAATGGTCCTCCTATCTCTGTGTCCTAAAATAGAATATTAATTTCCTAATTTGTTATTCTAGTTAAAGTCCTCAGCTTGATTCTCCTTGGACAGGCTTGGGCCAAAACCAACCCCTGAATGAAGCAATGTGGCCCGAGAAATGGAATATCTTGCCTGGGATATGTGCTTTTGCTCCTGTGTCCTGGGATCCCTACCTACCCAAATCACATAAACTTAGAAAGAAAGATAATATTTAGCTACACATTATAAGAAATAACAAGTAATGCTGTCAGTTTGCATGATGCTCTAAAAAACTTCATGAGGAGGAAATTCTCTTTGAGAAATGACATAGTAAAGACACTTGCGGTGGGCTCACATCAGTGGACATGCTTCTCAAAGGTTGGCATGTTATCTGGTAAAACTGTTGCTGGTGACATCTATTTATTTATTTTTACACAGATTATCAAATCTTTTATTGTCATCATGTAATCAGTGAGAGAGTTCAAATTGGAGTGTGATCATCATGTATTGGTGATGTCTGTTTAGAGTTATCCTCTTAAAAACTCCAAAAATTCTTCCTGTAATATGAGCACTGGATTCCACAATAAATAAAATACAAATATAAAATAAAATCTCTCTCTCTCTCTGTTTCTCAAATATCTGTAGAAACCGTGGACACAATTTTTCAACTTGACAAATATTTATGGGTTTATATGGTCTTCCAGTCACTCTTATGGGCAATAGAATAATAATGATAATAAAATAACACAATAGATTTGGTTGCTGATCGCACAGACTTTGCACTGTTGAGGAGATATAGATAACAAATAATTAAAAGATTGAGCAAAACTCTTTTATTGGGATAGTTAACCTTTTACAGTGTGAGACAGTGGAATGTACATAGGATTACTGAAAAAAGGGGGAATCAGAAGAAATTATATTTAACGTGGATTGGATAAAGACTTGGCCACACATTGTAGGATTAAGCAAACTCAAAATAAATAAGAGATACACACAAAAAAAGAAAACAAAAATCACATCAAACACTAAATTTTAGTCAGCACAACTGTTCATTCATACCTAAATTGTAGGAATTTGAGGGAGAGAAAAGTGATTGCAATTTATGGTCGAGAATGAACCAGTACAACACAGTTTGTTTAATTGTTATTGAAAATATACATGAGCCTTGAGATGAGTTGTTATAGACTGGGGAAAATTAAAAATTACTTTGTGTTAAAAGATAATACTTCCTTATATTGAAACTAAAATCTTTCTCCCTCTCTCTCTTTGTCTCTCTTCTTCTCTTCCACTCATTTTTCTCTCGTCTTCTGTCTTATTTCTCTCGTTTTTCTCTTTCTATATTTCTCCAAAGGAATTTTACTAGTATTGGTTCCTATGTGTTATATTCATCAGCTCTATTATGTTCTTCCAGTCTTCATATCTACTAATAGGATATGGCCAATACAGGGATTTTTATCACTCAAATGAGTATTGGTAAAGGTACAGATTAGGCAAATCATTGACAGTAAAAGTCACAGTCTGACATTGAGAAAAAGGAAATAAAATTAAGAGCCCATACCCCACCTTAGAAAAAAAACATAAGCATGTATTTCTGAAGTATGAGTTTGAGGTAAACTCTATAGGCTTGAGACATGTTGAAAATTTATGACATAGATTCCAGCATCTTAATAACCATTAGTCATGTAAAGGACACTACAAACCAAATCACAGACAACCAAAACTACAAGTTTGTAAGTAAAGCAAGGAAGAGAAATGTCCACTGGCCTCCCTCCAATATACCTTTAAAACCAATTGTCACGGGAAATGATTAACCCACTTGAAGGAAAAAAGGAGGATAGTAGAATATCAATATATCATTATTGTGCTAAATGATGATAATTAATTGAACTCAATACAATTTTCATTATAGTAGATTTCTGAAGTTGATTTTATATATTTAATGGTTTAATACATTATTAAACTTATTTATTAATTTCTCTATAATATTTTTGAAAGGTCAAGAACTTAGTTGCAATTGTTCATTCAAACATTGCCTTTCTTCTTTGCTTGATAAACTAGTTGATACTGCTCAGCTACCTTGAAGGGCTCATTTCTTCCCTACTTTTTACTTAGGTCAACCACAGAAAGACTTAAAGATGGTTTTGAGCTCATTTAAACAAACCATTAAAGTAGTCAAATCTCTGTGAATCCCTTTTGTCAGTCAGAATCATCCTGCAACTACAAAAATACTACATATTCTTTGTTAATCTCTTCCTTGGCTTTCTTTGATTGCTTTTGATGAGGTAGGTCAACATTTAGCATTTCTTCCTCTAATTACCCATGCCTCCTACAGCACTGAGTTTTAAAATTAATAGAAAGACAACTGCATGTGCTCCAAATCTATCAGATTGTAAAAATTATATTTCTATGATGGGTCATAAATATTAGAATTTATTCTATTATATAATATTTCTTTTGATGAATAACAAATTACAAATACAAATAATGAGTAGTTCTGGGAACAGCTTTTGTATAACAAGGAAGAAAGGGAATTGTTATATAGTTTTCACTTTGAGCCCATCACACACTTAAAGTATGAAAAGAAAAGATTTTGACCCTAATGAAAATCCCTGACTGAGGATTATAGTTTGCTTTGACAGAGCAAAACATTTCAGCAGATACAATGACATTTGACAGGCATGCCTCAGAACAATTAAAGCTCTATGAATCACTTCTTGTGACTTGATATAAAAACTTAAATTTCAACAAAATAATTGTTTACAGAATTTATATGGAAAACTATTATATTTTGGCCTAACTCCCCACTAATATTATTTCAGGGAATATATTCAGAAATAAAAACATACCTGTATCTGTTCTCCCTCTGCTGCCTGGAATGAAAAAAAGACATATATACCAATGCCACTAGTGCTTAATTAGGGTACATCCTGAAATACATAAGAGCATCACCATTTTAAATGAGATAACTATTAATCTCTCTGGAAATAATATTTTGTAGAGATATCATCATGTCAGTAAATTGTTGTTCCCTTTGTTTTGGTTCCATCTGTCTTCTAAAGCTTGCATGACACAATCCCTATGGAGTTTATTATGGTAGGAGAAATTTATTTGTATACTAGAGTATTTATGTACTAAAACTGTCTGGAGATGTAACTAAAAGTATTAGAGACAATCTGACTATTGTTCAGAACACATATACATTTAAATATTCATTCATGTAGAGATGAAAGTAAATCAAATAATTTTATGAGTAATTCTGTGGAATTTATTCTTGTTTTTGAACAGAGATGTGGGAAGAGCAAGGGAAAACCTGGCAAGGATAGTTAATTTTGTTCAATATTATGCTATAATGATATTTCAGATGTGGGGACATATGCAAATTAAAAGTAACAAGCTTAATTCTCTCAATTGAAAATAAAGGAAGAGGAATTACTCCCCTCTTTTTTTCTTTAAAAAACTTGTAATTGCGAATACTTTCTCCCTTTCATAACTGGATAGCTTTTTTGGACCCAGGAGTGTCTTTCTCAAGGACCTACAGACTAAGAAGATAGCACCCATATCTCTCAGTTTCTGTGAAAGGATGGGAGCCTAACTTCAGTGGAAGCCTTGATCCAAGTTGCAGAGGTACCTACCACTTGCCAGAAGGATATGAGATGGTTGATTTTCCTGTGGATGAAGCCAATAAAACAGATGGCCACCCCAATTACCAGGTGAATCTAGGATGAACTACTTGTGACAAATGGTGTTGTCGAGTCCCCTTACTTGAAGACTACTTATTGTTTATCTTCCAGGCATGTGTGTAAAGGGTTATTTTGCTTGGCTGTTCAAAAGTGAGATTTTTTTTTCTTGTCTTTGCAATCTCTTAGTGGATTGCCTGTGTTGCACGTTACAGTTTGGTTTAATATTTATTCAATAACAAATCTATTTTTCTTGTCTTTTACCTTTTTGGAAAGGTTTTCTTGGTGGAGAGTTTTTGTTTTTATTATACTTTCCTAATACAGGTCATTTTAACATCTTTGTCTCCCTCCTCCATGATTTGCTTGAGGATCAAGAGGTATGAAGGGATTACTATGGATAAATATATTAACTCTAGTTAAGATTACAGTTAATTCTGTAAACTTAACATCTACAGAAACAGTACTACAAGGCCAGTTATCAGAAATAGCTTTTATGGAATCACTGTAATACAGTTTTGAGTTTGACCTGTAAGGTCTTCAGTCTTTTTTTAAAGATTTTTTGCCCCTATGGAATGGCATGCTGCAATCCAGATAGACTCTTGAACAAGTTACCTTTATCACATTCCAGGCATATTTTTGTCTCATTGACAGGTTATTCACAGTGGTATTATAGTCTTGTTCACCAGCTTTGAAACTCAAGGAATAATTTCTAGCCAAAGCCGCAATGCCCGATGATTTGCAGATACCTTATATACTATGCAAATAATCTATACAAGATAATTTCCTAACCGATTCCCAAGTAACAGAGTGATTTCCCCATAAGAAGTATATCCTAGATGACAAAAACCTCAATAAAGCACTTTAATATTTCAGGACTATTGTCAGATCTAATGTAATCTAAGATTATATGCAGTAAATTAAAAGTCAAACAAGGAACTTTATAACATGGATATTAACATGATCATATAATATTGAAAATAGCATATTCAGTTCTTGGAAATGTATTTTAAAGCACATTTTGAAATGAACCTTTATAAACTTTAGTTCTTCCATAGAAGAACCAATAAGATAGTAAGAAATTCTGAAACTATGTCACATGAAAAACAAATTAACTGTCTTTAAATTAAAATTTTCATCATGTACCATTTACAAATGATATAGAGAATGTTAATATGAGTATGTTAAAGGTGTTTTTTTCTCCTTTCTACAGGTTTTTCAATGCTGTAGATAGATAAGACATGTTCACAAATACCTATGTATAAGTAGATTTATTGTAAAAGGCAAAACAGTCTTGCAATTTCTCCATCAATTACTTCCTCCGTGTCTCAAAAAGATAAAAAGGGGTAGTGGCCAGGGAGTGGGAGGGGGGAGACCCACATCCTTGGGATATGGCGAGCATTGTGGGGGGAAGGGAATACCTCTAACCCTTCTTAGGAAGAGGCAAAGAAATACAATGTAACCAAAATGTCAGAAAACAAAAACAAACTTTTATCGAGTGGTGGGCAGGTGGGTGGGGAGGGGAAGAGTGTATACTTACATAATGGGTGTGACAGCACCACCAAGGGATTGACATGCTTGAAGCTATAGCACAGCGCTGGGGGGGGGGGGGGGGGGGGTTGGCAGGGACAATATATGTAACCCTAACAATATCTATACCTCCATAATATAATGAAATAAAAGAAAAAAAAAGGTAGTGGCAGTTTTTCACCTCCTTGTGTGGTTAATCATTTATTTAATAAATATAACCGGAGATAAAGGAGGTATATTAAGTTTAACATCTTTGATGGATGAGACATGACATAATATGGCACTATACATTCAGATAAAGTTAATGTAAGCTGCAGTAAAAGCAATACCAAAATATAAGTGGCTAAACAAAATTAAAGTTTATTTCTCATTAACATTGAAATTTTTGGATTTTTAAGAGACTTAACTGGGAATCTATTTCTTGTGTGGTAATTCACCATCCATCTCTTTGAGAGAAGGTATCATTGATAACTTACTTGAACTAAAGGTATATCAAAGTTTGAAATTGTTTCCCAAAATATTTCTATTATTTAAAAAATAGGTTATAATTATTAAAATAAAGTACTAGTGACTCTATATTCCTAAATATTTTAATATATTATAAAGCATCATTTATAAAATAACAAGTGCAATATCCAAACCATAGCTGTTATACATGATTAATTCATTACTATTTAAATGAAGACTGAAATAGTACTCATGTTAATTAGTTTAAAAATTAATTTAAAATGAATTTAAAATGAATTTTCCCAGAAAGTATTTTCTAAAATCAAATTTTTCTATTAATGCTTAATATTTTATAGAAATTAAAGGTTTTTCTCAGTCTGAGAATATGGGGGAAAAACCAAACTCAGTTTGCCCTAAACTCTCACTCAACAATCATAATTAGCACAGAAGACGTTTGTGACCAAATATAGAGGGAGGTTCTCCTACACACCAAACAAGCAAGCAATTCTGCAGTGGAAACATGCTATGTGTGCCCTCTAATTGAATTCTGATGCGATTTGTCCAGAGATAGCATCCAATCTTACAGGTTAAAGGCTCAGTCCCCAAGGTTTCCTCCACTACTTCCAATGCTAATCATAAATACCAGGTTATTTTGTCTGTGCCAACAGGTTAAAAATTGGGGTTTCCACAACCCCTTTCTTGGGTTTGATTAATTTATTTGAGTGGCTCACAGAACTTGGAAACACATTTCTCAGCTTATTACAAAGCATATTTTAAGAGATCCAGATGAAGAGATGCATAGAACAAAGCATGGGAGAATGGGTGCAGATCTCCCATGCCTTCCTCTGGTGTGCCACCCTCCAAGAACTTCCACTTGTTCAGGTATCTGGAAGCCTTCTAAATCCTGTCCTCTAGGATTCAAACATTATAACAAGGGCTATTGGAATTCTGAACCAGGAACTGTGGATGAAAACCATTATCTATCTATCTATCTATCTATCTACCTATGTATTATCTATCATCTATCTAGATAGATACATAGATAACATCATACTCAAACATCATTATACTATTTGATTTTAAACTAAATTTGAAGTTACTTCACTTTATTTATCAAAAGAAAAGTTTAATTTTTTTTAAAACAACTTGTTAAATGTTGAAGTGTCTGTGCTTTTATGTTCCTTTATTTCCTGCCAACCAGAAAGTTAGAAGCAGTCATTTAATGAGAACATTATTCACCAAACCCTTTAGGTTCTCACTGGCTACCTTTGTATCAGCTGTAACTTCAGTTTGTTTTCTAACCATCTCATCTCCCATGGGCTATAACTTCTAGCCCATTATGAAGATTGCTTCTGCCCTTGCTGATCTAATACTCATTTATGTTATCCATGATTCAGCTTGGCTTAATTTTGCTAGCAAAAACTTACAAGGACAAACTTGTAACTAAGGCCCAAATACGTATACTCTGGAAGGAATACAATCCATTTATACATAAATGAATTTCAATATTAAAAGATTGGCCTACATAAGAAAAAAAACTTGAAACTGCTTGACTGAATAAAATATTTAATAGTTGAGAGCCCATTAAGTAATCAATGTATTCATTTCTCACACTTCATCACTGCGAGAGTCAGAACAATTGATTTAACATGAGAAAAATGCTCCTAGCTCAAATTTGCCTTGGATTCATTCTGCCTCACACTTTGTGGATGAAAATTGCTAAATACTCCTGTGAGTGGTTTTGAGGGAGCTGTATCGAAATGAAATCTTTATCAATAATGGCAAAAGAGAAAGGAAGGATAAGTGACCAGATAATACAATAGCATGGCTACTTAGACAACATTTAGATTATTATTTTATGTATTGTGTGATTCTAAGACTCTAGTGTACCAAACTCATTAAAGATAATAGAGCAATGCTTTGGAATCAGTATGCTTTTTTTTTTTTTACTAGGTTCAATCAAGTTCATTAATGTGTCATGAAGAACAATTTAATAATCAGCTAAATAATAAAGTATAAGAGACTCTTAGAACAAACATATTTGCATGACAGCACAGTGTGGGAGTGAGAGGAAACTTTTCCTTTGCCCCAGAAGTTTCTCAGAAAGATCAACTCACAATAAGGCAGATTAATAAGAGAAAGAGATGTATTTATTATACCATGCATACAGGGAGAATCACGAAGTGATTACCCAATATCCTGATGGGGTTGGGAAGTTTATATAGCCTCATTTTAGAGGTGAGGAGGAGATGAGGAATACAGGTAATTCTGTTTAGTGGCAATAAATGGTTACTAGGGAGGATCAATAGATTCTTGGGAGGATGAATGGATGGGAAAAACAGATTGACCTGTAAATGATTCTCTTTGGAAATTAAATTAACCTGAGTGACAAGTATTATATTTAAAATGATTTGGGCCTGGTCTGGTTGCATTCTTTTTACTAAAAGTTCAGTACTTGTTCTCCAGGCTGAAAAATGAATAACAAGGGCAAATGGTTTGAGGAAAAGGAAAGAGAAATTTATTAATTTGCTGGCAAGTGAGGAAGGTGGTGAACTAGCATCTCAAAAACCACATCTTGTTTTTAAATACAAATACAGAGATTTTTAAAAGGGAGATATTTGGTGGTTGGGCTCAAGTCTACAGGACTAGTGTCACATGTTATGTCTTCAGGCTATTGTTGTTTTGGTTGACCTTATCTCCAGTGATGATCTCAGGACCCTTGTCTGGACTCAACAATTTCTTACATAACCACGTTGCAATTATCAAAATGACATTAATATTCACCTAATATTATTAACTATTTTGCAGACTCTTTTTTCATATTTCCCAATGGTCTCATTAGTGTCCTTTATAACAAAACTAACAAACAAACAACCTCCCCCAAAAAACCCCCACTAAAATAAACCCTGTATTCAAAAACCCTCAAAAACATATTGTATCCAGCCTTTTTGTCTCTTTATTCTCTTTCAGTCTGGGAAAATCTCACACTCTCATTTTCTTTACCAACTTTTATCTTTTTCATTTAGCATAGGTCATTATTTTGTAAAATGTTCCACATTGTGTCAGTCGTTAGCTTCCTCATGATTTTATTGAAGTTATGCATTTTTTGGCAAGCGTATGGCAGAAGTGATGCTGCATTCTATTTAGTGTTTTATATTAGGGAGGTCTTGATGTTGGGTTGTCTTATTGCTGGATGTTAACTTTGATTACTTGATTAGTGTAGTTTATGCTCATTTTCTCCACTACAGAGTTATTCTTTCTTTTCTGTGTAATTAAAATTATATTAGGGGTGACACTTTATGAGTATGTATGTTATCACATATCAAACTTTTACTCACTCAATTCAACATCCATTGATGATACTTGTCTATATTTTCCAAATACTGATATTTAAAATTGATCATTTCTTCTACATTATCAATTGACATTAAATTAATTTTTTTTCTTAAAAATATTCAAATTTATTGATAGTTTGAAAAGCCATGCCATATTTTTGTTGCAGCTTTACAGTTTAATTGACACACATCTTTTTATGCTGGTGATATATTTGTCAATTTATAAATAAATAAAAAAATAAAAATCATTTTACATACGATTTGCTTATTAATTGTGTGCATGAATCTGTGCCAAATGTTGTACATATTCTGACCTGTTAAGTGTGGCTTCTGATCAAGAGAACTGGCCATTTCAATTCAAACAACAGTGCTGAGGCACAATAAACTAACCTATACATTTCAATAAATCAATATGTCAATATATCCATAATTCAATAAATCAATGCATTAAAGATCTCAAAGAAGCACTAGCCTATTTTATAATTAATCTGCCAAATTAAATTGGCTCAAAGAATATAAGTTTATGAAGTTAATAATTAATTAGTTAATCCAACTACATGTCATCCAATATATCTGGGCAGCATTAATATTCCAATTCAGATTAAACAAGTGATTTGTGAATAAATAAAAACATAAGACCCAGAAATAGTTATTAACTCTGCCAATTTTATTCAGGGAAGATCACTAGGTTCCTTTACTTCAGTGGGCCACAATATACTTTGTACAAAGATTATTATTTGAATGTCAAAATTGCTTTGAAACTGTTGAAAGCTGTACTTACAGTACAGCTTTCAGTAAGTACCCATGGAATTTGCTTTGTTAAATATTTTAGATCTGTGCCATTGTCATGCATTAGCACTTAACTATATATTAGAGAAGTGAAGAATGATAAGCAATCATAAGTAGCTAAGCACATGTAAAGTGTTTTAATAATCTTAAAATTCTATCCCTTCATATTTATAAAAAATCACATGCATACAATTCTGGTTTGGAGTAATGTTTAACTGTGATCAATAATGTTGCATCAGAAATCACTTGAGATAGAACACTTTGGAAATTATACATCTCTGAAGAAGCTTATATAATTAAACTTTTATAGAATGGACACTTCAAAAATGCTAAGAACCATTTGTTCATAAATGAATAATGTACTGAGGTTTTCTCATGTCTTTGAAATGATTCATTATTCTATATAAATAAGGTTGCTCTAACATAAATGTGACAATTTAGATTTTCCAAAATTTAGATTTTTATCTTCTTAAGGTAAAAACCAGTAGAAGTCAAACTGTTTAATCCTTATCCTTTTAAAACTTGCTGCTGTAAAATTTTAGAGTAAATTCCTCACAATGGAAGTCAGGCTATTTTGTATTAAAACTTTAAGAGAAAATAAGAATTAAGTCTGTTCAACCAGGACCTAAAGTGTTCATTCTAGAAAAAAAAAATCAGTTTGAGGGTGTTACTACAGGTCTGATTAGTCTTCTTTCAAATCTATGGTTAATAAGTTTTAATAATTCTCTACATAATTTTTCTTTCTTCCCATTCTAAGATCAATATGCTTTTTTACCCTATTTTCCAAACACCCTCCATGCTTATATAGAACTATGTTTGTTAAGAAGAGATTTACTTTTAAATGTAAGATGATCTCTTTATATTAAATATAGAAAAGCATCAATATTGATAAGATTATTCAATCATTTTATATTTTAATGTATTTTTGTATAATTCTTTCTTTCTTTCTTTTTATTTCAGAGTATTATGGGGGCACAAACATTTTGGTTACATAAATTGCCTTTGCACCTCCTGAGTCAAAGCTACAAGAGTGCCCTTCCCCAGACAACTGATAGCGCACCCATTACGTGTGAGTTTAACCATCCCCTTATTCCCCCTCCCACCTGCCCAACACCCTATGAATGTTGCTTCCATATGTGCGCATAAATTTTGATCAATTAGTACCAATTTAATGGTGAGTACTTCTGGTGTTTGTGTTTCTATTCTTGTGATACTTCACTTAGGAGAATGGGGTCTAGCTCCATCCAGGTTAATACAGGAGGTATTATTTCCCCATTTATTTTATGGCTGAGCAGTACTCCATAGTATACATATACCACATTTTACTAATCCACTCATGGATTGATAGGCACTTGGGTTGTTTCTACATCTTTGTAATTGTGAATTGTGTTGCTATAAACATTCGAGTGTAGATGTCTTCTTATTAAGACAAAAATAAAATAAAGGCAACTTATGATTTTAATTCAATAACTCATTTAGTACATGATCAACTTTAAAATAAATCTTATAAAATAGAAGCACATCCATACGTATCACAATTAACAAAAATTATTCCCATATAACTATAGTAGCTAGAATCAGCCACCTATTTTGAATGTGTTCTTTCATTCTACTTTGATAGATAATAATATTATATCCTATAAAATTTTTTAATTTAATTCAATTTATATTTATATGCAAATATACTCACAAAACATGATTTTCTAAGAGTTATTTATACTTTTAGATATAAAAAGACAAAAGACAGTATTATTTATTGACATCAATATGCTTACTTAAAAAGAGGACAAGTGATTTTAATAAACAAATTATTAGAGTTGAGTTAATACTATATAAAAAGGTACAAATTAATGAAAATTTTGTATTCACTTTTACTTATTATCAATTGAAGCAATGATTACTATTATAGCCTCTGGATTGAGGAAGAAGGAAGAATTTCTACCTCCCAATTTACTTATCTCTAAAATGGAAAAGTGACGATGAATTTAAGAAAAGTATGCAGTGTTTCCATCATGAATTTAATAAAATGTAGCTATTAAAATCATTCTAAGTATTATGAACATATCTAAGTTCTGAAACCTTTCACATTTAATCAGTCTTGCAAGAGTCTGTATCTCTGCCAGCATGACAGGATACTTAACATAGATGATATAGGAAACCTATGGAAAGAAAGTAGAGAAGAGAGAGAGCTTTGGATTGGAACTTAGACAGAATAAATTCCAGACTTGTCTCTGGTCTTAAATTTAGTTGCTATTTGGGCAAGTTAAGTAACTTCTGCCTCAAGATCTTCATCTGTGAACTATGAGGTAGAAATGAAAGTTAGAAAAATGATATCAAAATATATGGCTTCAAAATAAATGATACTAAAATATATGGCTTCAAAATTCTTAATTTCCTGAACCCCTCTTCACTTGAGGAGGAGGCTAAAGCTCATTAAGAGTGTTTTGATGTCTACCCTTGAAATAAGGCAGAGATCAAACTGAGACCTTCCTAGCCAGTATTTATCAAAGCAGAACTCCAACTTCTCTTAAAGAATTGTTCTCAATAAGATATGCTCTCAGCCAGAAAGAGAACAGTCCCATTTGTCTTTTTCTTTAACTTCTTCATGGTCACTAGTTTGTAACACTTCACCCTCTGGAGAAATAACTGCTTGCTTCCTGTCAATCTCATTAATACTCCCTTCAGTGAACTACTGGCTGATGCCCAGCGAGGGTGCTTTTCTTCAAGTGGAGCCTGGCAATAATGATAGAGATAATGGATTAGACTCGGGTTAGATTTTTATACATCTGGTTTCACAGCAAAGTTGAACAGCAAGCTTGTAGGCCAGGTGCTAATAACCAAGTCCTGCTTTGAAGAGGAGTGTAAAACTAGATACATTAGATCATTGTCTCTTCTTCACATTATTAATTCAGATCTACATCTTTAATAATAGTCTTTAAGTTATTCCTATAGTAATTCTTTTTAATAATTTGTACATATTTTATATTTATTTCCTTTTATTTATATTTTAAAATAATGACTGTTTCCTTTTTGAGTGCTATTTACCAAATGGATTTTATAAATATGCTCTACCATTATAGTGACAATTCATAGCAAATCTACAGATAATAAGCAAATCAAACATTGAGGAAAACCCATCATAAACAAACAGGTAAATTCATTCATTCTAATTTGTTATGAATCACCAAATAGAGAATCATCTTTCTGTACTTTTGGAAAATATATGATTAGTAGCATAAAATGAAAATTGCAGTATACTGTGATTACTTCTAGGAAAAAGATGTCATTGGTATACATTCAGTAAGATTGTTTTAATTGAAAATCTTTATTTGGAAAATTGGTACATAAAATTATAAATAATTGTAAATAAACAAAGTGATTTATTTGCATTTAGTCAATTTACGTAGCATATTTAGAAAATTAAAAGCTAGATTTATATAAAAGGTGCACTTGCTTAATGAATCTCAAAATACCACCTATTCATTTTCCACAGAAAGGCCAAACTACAACTTATTCATTAAAATTTTTTTAACCAATTTAAATATTTGACAGAGATATGGACACTTAGTAAAAGTGGTATTATTCACAACCATCCTTAAAATACAAACACATTAAAAACAGCGACAGTTTATATCAAACTTCTGGAAAAATATTTTATATTTATGATTATTCTTTACAATTAATATGCACATGTGAGAAGCTTGTTCTTGTGACCTCATCAAGTAAATAAAGTCTGACATTTTAATAGAATAAGAAAATGTTTTATTTCTATAGTGTGAAGTATTTAATTAGCCATCAAAAGTATGTTTGTTAGCTGTTTCTGCTTTATAAACTGGAGTAGAACTTATGTTTGCCAGATGACCTACTGTTTAGCTGATTCATGAATGTGTTTTATAATTTAAAGGTCAGAGCTATCCATTAAACTTATTAACATAAAGCAAAATGCTTTTAATCAAAACTGCTTTCATTTTAACTTCATTACTTTGTGCCATGAGTGCTAAACAAAGAGAAAGATTTTAATATATTAAAAACATAATGACTACTGGTAAAACTGAGTTATAGTTATCAAAAATTGGAAGGAGACACTATTTTATTTCTTAGAGAATAATTAAGGTAAATTGTTTTGCCATGTTAGTGAATCATTGTTGAGTTTGCTCTGTTTCAGAAGAAATTCCCAAATCACTTTGATTAGTCCTTCCTTGTTCAATAGGCATGATTTTTCTTTATTGCATATTTACTAACTTGTTTTTAGGGAATATTGACACGGTTCTCAAGATTTTTCTGAAAACTGCGATTCTTATTCAAGGCGGTGTAGGCAAGAAAAAGTAATATCTTTTCCTCATCCATGGCAGGTTTCATAGTGGAGACCCCCCAAAACACGGACAGACTAACAAGAGAAAAGCCTATAAATTTATTTAAAATAGGTTTATAGGAGCCTTTCAGAAATGAAGATCCAAAGAAACAGGAAAAAACTGTGTATTATTATGCTTATGTTGGTGAAAAGTAGACCGTTGTGTGGCAGTATGATTGGACAAAAGTGGATATGAACTATTTGTAATAAACTAGGAGAACTTAGCAAAGCTTGTTTATTCAGATTCTTCTTTGTGTCTCTATGTCTTAATTCCTTTTCTCCAGGTTTAGAAAGGACACCTGTCTCATGAGGGCCTTCAAGGGAAAAGGGAGGGAGAAGGTCAGAAGGTGACTTTCCCAGGTTTTATGGCCTTCCTCAGGTAAGAAGGGTGATAGGAAGGTGAGAGTGGCCATCCTGCTTCTGCTGTTTTCTCAATTTCCAAGGTGCTATATGTTGGTGTAGCGTTTCTCATACCCTGTCAGAAGTTTGGTTGTGGTTATCAGCCATTTCTCATCCTTCCAGATTGAAGATTTTTTTCATTCCCTTTCTCAAGAGCCCAGTACCTCCATTCCATTTATTTTAGTCAAAATTTCCCCTTTAACTCTTTCTTCCTGACACCCGGCTATCAATCTTACTTAGTTTGGGGGAGAGTTTTTAAGAGAAACAAAAAACAAACCTGGATTAACAAGCATGTATCTAGATCTTTCTTAGATTATGGCTGCCTAAAATCAACACTTCTGCTCTAGTGACAAAGGCAGAGGTACAGCCCATAAGCACACTTAGATCTCCTGCTATCTTTAGACCCACACATGCTTTAATTAGTGACTCAATAGTGCTTTTGGACAAAGAAAAGTATGTCTTTTCCCTTGACTAAACACAACACAATATTGTGATGTATGAATTAATGAGCAAAGAATGGGTTGGATTGACCTAGCATCTTTGTGCAGTACCCAAAATGCACAAACATAAGAATATTTAAGTGCCAGATGGAGAGAAACATGGACACATATAAGGTACTTTGGGATAAAATCTTGTTGCATTAATATGGCAGATGTACAAGATGCTTTAAATAAATTATACTTAAGACTCAAAATAATGTTATGAAAATGTTATCGTTGCTATCTTATAGATGGAGACAGTGAACTTCACAGAATTTAAGAATCTGTACAAGTTTACTCATGTGGTAATTTATTGGTGCCTGTCTTCTTCATTGGATTGAGAGCTTCTACAGAAGGTTTTTTATTTACCTTTGTTATTTATTCTCTTCTTCAATATATGGCTAATGCCCAGCTGGTATTTTTAAATTAAATTATTAAATGTGAATTGTACTCTCTTACATTTAAAAAATGGATGTTTTGTCCCAGATTCTGATTATTTTAAAAGTGTTCCTTCTTTGAGGAGGGGGCAGCAAGGGCAATATACATAACCTTAACATTTGCACCCCCATAATATACTGAAAAA
>VBSM01003176.1:50398063-50415560 GCA_008086735.1 Cheirogaleus medius
AAAAAAAAAATAGCCAGGCATAGTGGCTCATGCCTGTGGTCCCAGCTACCTGAGAGGCTGAGGCAGGAGGATCATTTAAGCCAGGGAGTTTGAGGTTGCTGTCAGCTAGGCTGACATTACAGCACTCTAGCCCAGGTAATAGAGTGAGTCTCACACACACACACACACACACACACAAAAGAAAAAAATAGAAAAGAAAATCTTGTTATTGTTAATTCATTACTTGGTTTCATTTGATTTCGTTTTCAGATGAAGAAGATGTGTCATAATATTTCTTCCTCCTACTATATCGATTTGGTGTTATTTGAAATGAAATGAGGAGTGTTGGTGTGATATATACACTCCTCTGATTCCCATCAGGCAGGAAGAAAAATTGCCTGATAATACTTGTTACTTATCCCTCTGAATCCACTCCTATGTACCACAGAAAAAAAAAGCATGCCTACCTGAGATGCTTCTAGCTAAAAAAGCGAGCACAGCAGGAATCCATATCGAGGTCCATTTCTGCTCAAACTGGAACTGCTCAAACAGGTGACTGGCCTCATCAGCTTGGTTGAAGTTTTCTTAGAACTGTGCTGCCATCTGAGACACTTTTTATCCAAACATCCTTCCTTCTCCCTGTCTTTTTTACAGGTTTTGGACTTGCATCATGATCCAAAAGCCATCCCTCCCTGTTTCTTTTCTTTCTCTTTACTATTACCAGGCATTCCCTCTCATAACTCTCTCACACCTCTAGTCTTCCCTTGGCATCTGCTTTTTAGGGACTGCAAACTTACACAGGTGGCACGATTTTATGACAACTAAACAGATTAGAGGTAGGCTCAAGTACTATTTAATGAGAAGTTTTCCTAATTTCACCTACATTTCTTTGGAACCCAGAAAATTGATGATAAAATGTGGTTTTACCAGGACTTTTGTCTGATACTGGAGAGACTACAGTTCACTCACAAATTTATGAACTACAACAACAGCAGCAACAAAAATAGTGATAAGCTAATGTTGAATAAATGGAACACTCTTTTTCTTTTCATCTTTGTGTGTGTAAGTGTATGTCTATATGTAATATGCATATGTTTAACAGAAAAGCTAACAAGTACTCTATATGTTAGGCTTACCAGGCTCTGTAGTGTATGCCTTACTTGATATGTTTAAATACTTACAAAAAGGTTACCTTCTTTTAGATCAAGAATCTATGGCAGAGAGTTAATAACTTGCATCTGGTCATGGTTCTATTCCAAGTCAAAATATAGATTTCAATGGGCCTGTGGAATTCCAGCTCATTCTACTTAAAGCAATATGGTATCTTTTCTGACAGAAATAGAAATAGGAAAAAAAATTTAACATGAAGAGTATTCCATATTATTTCATCTTTACCCTTTACCAATTTTCATTCCAAGAAAAATATTAAAAGGCAAGATCAAAGCTTTATACCATGAGATACATCAAGCTTACAAATATTAATTATATCTAAATCAGATTTGAATGCATATATAAGTGTTTACAAATAAATATGAAAAGGATCTCATAATATTGTTAAAGTGGAAACTCTTCTTAATTTTCTTATTAAATAGTTATCATTTCATCTGAAAATTAATTCAATAAACCTCAGGCCATAGCAATATAGGGCAAAGATCTTCAAATACATATCATCATCTTAGCTCAGATTCTATTTTTAAAGCTCTTAAAAATGGTGCTAATTATAAAACAGGACATTAAACACACAAGAGGACAGTTTTCCTGTTAGATTTAATATTCTGAACCAATATTAGGACTATAGTTGAAGATTGTCAACTTAATTCCATCACCACATTCTCAATTTTCATTGACTTAATAACTTCTGAGTAATGAAATAAGAACTAAGTAAGATAAACTCTGTCAATGTGGAAATAAATGTTATAAAACAGTGTATTGGAAATACTCTCATAAGCAACTCAGAATGTACTTTTTTTGCATGATGTTTTATTTTTCAGAATTAATTTTCCTCTTAATCCTTGCTATCTGTATCAAGGTATACACATATTTTTTTTTATCCCTTCAGACCCTAATAAAAATCTCAGGTGCATAGACACATTGAAAACAGAGTTTTCTTTAACTGAACCTTCAGTTTTCAGAAATTAATTACTTTATGTCATTATTGGTAACATTTTGCTAACCACCTTTGGTTTGCCAATAAAAAGATAGCTTGTTGCAAACTATCTAGAACAAATGTCTATGAGAAATAAAATTTCAAAGACTTTTTAAAGACATGCCTGGATGCCAAAGGGGACATTACCACATCATATCCACAAAAATTTCTGAACTTCTGCTTACATGTGTAAAGTTGTGAGGTTCTGTGCAGGGCTTCTCAAAATTTAATATGCACCCAAATCACTTGAGAATCTTAGTAAAAGGCAAATTCTAATTCAGTAATTGAAATGGCACTTAAAAATGCATTTCTAACAAGCTTCTGTGATGCTGCTTGTTGGTCTGTTGGCTACACTTTGAATAGCAATATTGTTGAGTACTGCAACAACCCATATATTAAATTCAATGCCTTCTTTTATTTTCACAATCAAAATATGTCCATATACAATATGTATACAGTCTATGAATGTATTGCTCTGTTCAAGCTTCTTAGAGAAAATTGAGAAGTGTTTTAAATTAAAATACTATAAATTATTTCAAATGAAATAGTAGAGCTAATCATTCTTAAAGTATTCTTTGTTTATCACACTCATCAGTAGATGCACTGGCTTCTAACCCTATGTAATGCTAGCCTCTTTCCATTTAATTGGTTTTTGTAACCTCCCTACTTTTCTTCCCCTTCACTCCTATTTTGGTATTAGCCAACATTATCCTTGTAAAGTCTTAATTATTTTAAGAATATCCATCAGACACTTTTTAAAAGAAAGATACATAACCCTATAAGGGAAATTCTGGCAGCCCCAGTTATGAAGAAATAATGTTTACCTCATTGTATAATATAGGTAACATAAAACCACAGGCTACAAAGATCCTTTTATTAATATGTGCTGAAGACACATTAAAGTCAGCAAAGTTTTAAAAAATAAAAACTTTATTAAACTAAATCTAGTTATTTAAATGATTTGAAAGAAATACAGATTTTCTCCCCCAAAAATGTATTTTCAATGTGGCATAATAACATCAAAATAAAATCTGTTTTAGTTTTCATTGAAATATTAATATTACTAACTATGTATCTTTGGAAAAATAAAAAGCTATTTGTTATGATGATAGTAACAAGATATGATTTTTAAAAGTTACTCTATGACATTCATACAGGTTAAGAGTTTAAAGGGTATTAGAATTAGCACTCTATGCATGTGCAGAAAATTTCTTCACAGTCCTCATGTTGCTAATGTAATAAAAATAATCTATTGATTTTCAATGAAAAACTACCTGATATCTAAAGAACTGCAAATTTTCCTTCATGCTACTATATCCTCAGTGGTCTTTGATTCTTAGTCTTTTCTTTTATTGAAAAGTAGCAGTTTCTCTCTCTTTCTCTCTTTTTCTCTCTCTCTCCTTTTTGCTAAGAATAGGCAGATCTTTCATCATGTCCTTCAGCTTTATGACAGTTATATCAACTTCTGTAACACCCACAGTTTTATCAATCATTCCTTTATCCACTTGAAGTACATAGACAAAATTCACAAGCAGAGTGACATTTATCTTTTAAGTTCTTCACTTGTTGAAAACATATTCTCTTATGCTAAAAATATATTTCTACAGAAAGGAAAATACATTGAAATGGGAAGCCAATTCTCAGAAGGAGGGATTCTTCAAATAGAAATGACCTGATTTTTTGACTAGAAATATATTTCCTGCTATAAGAAAAAGACAGCAAAGAGTGATACATTAGTAATATTAGAAAAGGGAAACTTGCTGTAACAACCCACAGAATTTGGACTTTAATGTCCCAAGCCATACATCAAATATTTTTGCACTTGCTCTTACAATGTTTCTAGATTAAATAAATTTAAAGATATAAGGTGATAAAATATATTCAAACTACTAGCAGAGGAAGTGCTGTCATATATCTTATTTTTTCAAGTATCTTTTTGTAGTCTAGTAGTTTCAGCTTGGTAAAAACTATAAACACAAATAAGAAAAAAATTAACAAAGGGAATATATCTGATACCCTCAGTGAAGGATGAAGAACATACATACATATGTTCTTGAAGGATGAAGAACCTACATAAATGCGATGCATATTAAAATTACAATAGAAAACTCCTACTGTAAAGTATTTCATGCATATAAAAGTAGTAAACTTATAAAACAAGGAAATAAATTAAAATAAAACTAATGGCATGCTACATGAAGGAAGTGAGAGTGGTTGACACATTTTAATTTGACAAAGCGATTATGTAATGGGAACTCTAGAAGATCATACAAAGTGTTCCTCAACAGAGATACTTGTATGGCAATGGTTACTATATGTAAAGAGAATGTAAGGCATGGCTGGGTGCAAGAATGTGTGTGTTGATGTGTTAAGGTTTTTGGAGAAGTAGATTCATACTGGAAAAATACAAGTATTCAAAATAGGATATTGGACCTATGTATTATTTTATTATTATTTATTAGAAATACTATTTTAAATGCATTCAGAATTTCATTCTAAAATAAATGTTATTTATGCAATAAACTTCTATGTAAAAATTTATAATTTTTTCTTAATTTTTTATATTAATAGCAGAGACATTTTATATTCTAAATTTTTAATTAACATCATATCAAGTATATTTTTCTAATTTGTTATGATTTTTTAAGTTTTCCACAGTACTTGCTTTCTCATAAGTATATTTTGCTTGCTCATATTATCATTTGTGTGCTATAAAAATAATTAATAAAATCTAGTAATATATCTCATAGTAACACAAAATACAAATTTCCTTATAGTTTTCTTTTACACTTATGAATATATCATGGAAATCTAACCACATGGAGTAAAAAATAAATAATTCAATCCTTCACCCAGTAACTTAGTATTTGATGGTAGCAATGTACTATCATTGTTTCATCCTGTCCACAATTGATTGGCTTTTATATAAATACAAGGTTAATTTTTCCTCTACTTCAATGCTATAATAGATTCTTTTATAGTGTGTCCTGGATTTATGCCTGTGTTTGTGGAGTGTGCGCATGTGTGTGTGTATTTGATTTTTAGAAGTGGCAGAGGTAGATCACAGTGTATGCATTACTTATTGCTTTCACAAATTTTAAGAAACATATTCCAACATATTTGTTGAATTTCATGATTTTTGGTAGTGAATGAGAGTGAACTTTTGAATGCATTTAGGCTAGCACTTAGAGTTTTTAACCTTTGAGTTATATTAATTTGAAAGATAAGTAGTTATATCTCAGTTACTTTAATTTGCCTTTCCCTGAATACTAACAAAATTGAGTGAATTTTTATATATTCTGGACATTTGAATTTCTATTTCTGTCTACTAATTAATAACAATGCACATTTAAATTAGTTTATTATTATTTTGTAATAAAATTTAGGAGTTTTTTGTATATTTTAAGAACTAATCATTACACTGTAATTTTATTTGCATAAGTTACACTAAGTATACTATTTTGTCTTGTTTTTAGTGTATTTTTTTAGAAAGTCTTTGTTTTTTGTTATTGTCAAATACTGTCATTCCTTTACTTTTGCCCTTTGTATCTTCTTTAATATGCTGTTATCCTAAGAAAGTGTTAAATAAATGTTTCTTAAGTTAACTTCTGAAATTTTGACTATTTTAATAAATATTGCAATATTTATTTCATCTTAACTTTATATTTATAATTTATTGTTATAGTTGATATTTGTTTTCTCTTAGATAACCAATTATGCCAACATCATTTATTAAATATGCTTTCTATTATGTAATAAAGTTCAATACTGCATAATAAATATTTCTTTACAATTAACTTTTTTTCTGTGTTGCAATATCAATATCATACTACTTTGTCTACAACAGTTTATTTAAAAGTTTTAATACATATTAAGGCCAAGTCTCCCTCAACAAATTTCTTTTAATATGTTCATTGGTAATTAATATAAATTCCTCATTGTTAGGATCTTGTTTATTTAACGAATCACCCACGTCACCCTCAAAAAAGAAAAAAATGACAAATCTCATTGGACTTGCACTAAATTTAATATGCATCTAGTTTACTATGGTATGAGTATTGCCACTGCAATGTTCTATTCCTGAATAAACATTATTTTCTTTTAGAGAACCACTTTGTGATTGTTATTTATTAAAATTGTTTTACAATACTGAAATATAGGAGATTTCTTCTGATATCTTCTTTAACTCAGATCTTACTGTCTTCATGCCTTGGTTCAATAATCGCCTCTACTAGAGTAAGTTACTCATAGAGAGCAGTTTCTGTAATGTGTAGTAATAACCTTTACTAGGTGACTATAAAATTACATATACTGGGTTTTTAATTGTGGGAAAGTGCCACAGTAATTTTTAATTTTTTCATATTTCCATTTTAGTTTACTTGAATTCAATATATTTTTAAGTCTGTACTACAAATGAGTAATATTTTTAACTTTTTTACACTGATAAACTTTAATCGCCCTATTTATGCATAGTGATTTGAAACAAAGAAAAATGAAGTATACAGAAATTTGTTTTAGCTTTTTAATGATTACGTAAATACTCTCAATGTGAATTGCAGGCAAATATTTGCTTACTATTATTGGATGGTATCTATGCAACAATTTTATCAACCTGTATGCATTAAATGTAGATCTATGATACAAATAAATAAGTGTATTTATACATGCTGACAAATTCAATGACACTGAGAGACTATTTATACAGAAGTTAGAGTGCTGGGGAAGGCAGAATAAGGTAGGAAAATAACTTTTAAAAGAAATGCAGCTCTGGTAAAGTCCTGTAGTCCACAGGTCCTGCAGCTCTGGTAAAATCTACTCCCTAAATATTGGGCAACACATGGTGGAAAGAACATCATGGTGCGAGTGCAAGCTTTAGAAAAAGCAGAACATGATGGGACATGCATTGAACAAAAAGCAATAGATCATGGGAGAGGGGACATGGAGAGGAAGATTAAGATAAGATTTTTGTAGTTTTGTAAGAACATTCTATCATGGGTATACAAGACCACCCCACATCTATGTTTGGGAAATTACTAGAAAAACTCACTAGACTCAGCATATAATTGTCCTCATGGATAAAATTTATTACAGCAGTGTAGTGAGGATACTCAGATATATCAAAAGTGGAAAATACAAGTGAATTTTGGCAGAATTTATATGCAGGCTTCCTCTGTTTTCTCCCTACCATAAGGAGTCGCAGTCTTTCTCCAACAACAAACATGCAGCAATAGATGTGATATGTATCTTCTATAGGAAGTTCATTAGAGACTCAGTGACCAAGGTTTTCTTTTTTTTTTTATTTGAGCTGATCACATAGGTACCTCTACCTAGCACCAAATAAAACTTCAGAGTCCTAAAAAGAGGAAAGGAGTATAGCACAAATCCTATTGTTTGCACAGTCTAGAGACAATTAATCTTTTTTATCAGTCCACTTTTGATTATGAATACTACAGAAGCTAGATTCCAGGATATCAGCTAACACAAACTTGCAAGTAGGTTTTTCTAAATGTAGCTGTCTCAGGCCTCCTATATTAAACATTTTCTGTACACCTTCCACAACCATTCACATTTCCTATAAAGTTACTAAATTTGTAAAAATGTGTATAGTTCCACTTCTTGTATAAATGATTTAGCACATTGATTGCCACACTAGAAAAAAAATGTTTTCCCCTGGGGCCACAATGTTTTATTAAAA
The DNA here is from genome assembly GCA_008086735.1 of Cheirogaleus medius. Taxonomy (NCBI): domain Eukaryota; kingdom Metazoa; phylum Chordata; class Mammalia; order Primates; family Cheirogaleidae; genus Cheirogaleus; species Cheirogaleus medius. Next base: position 50,405,884 of record VBSM01003176.1, read on the forward strand.
AAATAGAATAAGAACTTTGAAAACAATCCGATCCTTTCTAATTTAATTAAAAATGTGTTAGGTTTTATTGTTTTCCTTGCGTGAGTTATATGCAACTTGAAAAAATAGTTCATAAGGGAAAGGCAAAGAGACGTGTGAGTTACATATGCTTCACAAGGCCCGAGTCTCAAAACTAGTGTGGGTTAAATAAAATTCATATGGCAGTTATTGTGTTAACGATTAACATCAGGTGAAAATATGTAAGCTTGTATTTCTTGTGGAAACACCCCAAAGAGTAGAATTCGAGGTGTGCAGCTGTATTCCAATATTTTTATGGACCATACCTGGAATAGAAAATATTATCAGAGAAGCAACATAATGTATGCAGTCCAAAAGACACAGTACACTCCAAGTTACATTCTGTACTCGAAAGAGAAAAGAAGAGGCCCAGTAGACCCTTGAGTTACATTTTTTATGGCCCATTTTGAATAATAAAATAAGTAACAGTACTCAGTGGAATATTGAATTTGAATATTACCCCAGGCTAAATTCACAATGGAGACAACTGCAGCCAAACTATCACACACATTCAGTGGATTTGCACAGACCAGCCATGCAACATCATTGTGAACACTGTGTATGTTACTTCAGTCTCAGGGGGAAGCCCTGAGATTTGCTTTACAAACTTTATAATGAAGGATATTCTAGATGGATAGCCAAGACATACAGCATTATGAAAATTTATGAAGTAAGTGTAAGGATAAAGTAAAGAAGTAAATAAATGGAGGCCAAAGTTTAGCCTGGCTCTATTTCATTATTCTCATCAAGGACCCCTACTCAGCAATGTCTGTTCTAGCAGCCACTGCGTGACTGATTATTAAGTAAAGACTGATATTTCAAAATGCTCCCAGGTGCTATAGACACTTACAGAATGTAAATTTCCAAGAAATAAAAATAAGGTGTTGAATCGTGTTTTGGGAATGACTTTGACATATTAGGGAAATGCAGAGAATCTATGAATATTAAGTCAATTTTTCAGAAACCAAAATGAAGAATTATGCACCCTTTTATACTTATTTATTGATTTATTTTTAATAAGGAAACCTAACTTTGTTCAAATAGTTATTGGATAATTTGAGGAACTAAATGTCAACTTTGAGTTTCTGATTATCCTCTAAGTTAAGAAGAAAATTCCTTATACATATGTTTCAGTTAGATTTTAAAACTAAGATGAAGCTATAAAAACTATGTGGACAAAATGGTTTGTTGGATCAAGTGCTAATTAAATAATTTAGTAAACCTATACTGAAGAATCTCAAACTTCAGTAACCTGTTTGAACTTAAATATTTGTTCATTCTATAGTCAATCCCAGAATATAATGAAAGAAAAAAGAAAATAAATGAAAGAAAGAAAATTTCAATGACTATTAAAAATCAAGACCTAAATTTTGATGGAAAAAGATAAAATAATGTAAGTGTAGTTTGATTTCATTAGAAAAGAACATATCTGGGGAAAAGTGATAAACAAAGCCAAGGGAAGAAATTTAATTGACCACTTAACCCAGTGATGTGTTTGTTCTGGAAAACTTTCTTACAAATAAAACAGATTTGACAAATCAAATACTCAACTCACATTACTAAGCCCTCGTATGTTCCAGTTTTCAGAAAATAAAACCCTTCAGTGACTTTTCTCACCTGCTCAACACCATCTTCTTTTTTTTTTTTTCCCATGTCTCAGGTTTTTTTCTTCAATACTTTGAAATATTACAACATGCAAACACATGTACACATACATAATAACTATTCTGGTTATCTATTCCTATGTACTTAAAAATGTTTATGTAGAAGCAGAATGCACTCATAAATTGCAACCTATCTTGTGAATAAAATATTAAGGCTAAAATTAGTCAATTTAGCAAATCCCTCATATGGTGAACTTGGTTTTGAAAAATCTGATATGGAATCTATTTCTCTGTCAAAAATTAGAGAGCAGGCTTTGTTGCGACTTCTAATTCCGAAAATGAAACCTTGACTTCTGGGGGGGAAAAGTAAGGCTCAAGGCAGAAAGAACAAGGCATTCTTGACCATAAGTTGAAAACCTTAATAGAAACATGTGGAATATAGTGGCTTATAATAAACCAATGGCTTCTGCTACTTAATTTTGAAATCCATGTTCACATTCACTTCAAGGATCAGCTTCCAATAGGCTATTCCCAGCCATGGTCTGAGTGTTGCAGGAATACTAACGCGGACCTGCTCCCGGGAGACATAATATTTCTCTGATGGGCAACTTTGACTTAACTGCCTATTAAGCTTGCCAGAAATTCTTAGGATTACACTGGAATCTTACAAATTCCCATCAAAACTTCCTTCTTCTTCCATAGGCACGCACACCTTTTCTCTTCCACAAGTACGATGTAGCATTTGTATCATAGTCTGGCAGCTCTGCAGGTATCATTTGACTGTTTCCTAAATTCCCCTTTCAGGTATTTCTTCCAATAATTCTACTGTAGACTTAATCTTATTATGGTGTTTGCTTCGTGGGAGACTTGTACTAAAGAAAACACCATCTCACATTCATTGTAGCAAGTAGAGTCCCTAGGAGGGTGTACTGAGGTACAGAATGTCAAGGCCTGCTTGGGGTCATATAAACTTATGAGGCTCAAGGTATGCACCCATTCTTGGAGAAGCCGGCCACTTCTTGAGGAAATGGGAATTGATAGCTCTGAGCTATGTGCCTAGGAATGTTCATCTTAGACTGCCTAGAAATGTTTATTCTGGGCTGTCTGAGAGTGTTTATCCTAGACTCATGCCCAGAATTGTTATGTGAGACCAGTCACGTAGGGGCCCCAGCTCCTGGCCAGATCTGGGACCCCACGTGACCAGAGCATACCCCTTTTTGGCGCCGAGCCTTTGTTCAGACCACTATATAAACAGTATAGAAAAGCCCCCAGCGGCTGCCATGTTTTCCTATTCAACCTCTCGGCGTGCAGCTGCCTGCCTGCCTGATATCCCAGCATGTTGTTGTCTTTACCGCTGCCTGAGATTTTCCGGTGATGGTTAACTCTGGTGTTGAGAATACCCGTGATGGTTAACTCCGGTGCTGATAATGGGGTCCTAGTGGTATGATTACTCCTTTATGTTCTTCTCCTGCTGTACTATGTAAATAAGTTTTCCTTACTCTCTCTCTCTCTCTCTTCCCTCTTAATAAATACAAGTAAACCTAAAACTGGTGTGGCTTGTGGTGGTGTGTCCTGCAGATCGAGCTTAAATTGCAAAAAGTCTGTGCACAGCGATTGAGAAAATTAATTATCAATACAGAGGGAGAGGGGAAACAAAAAGACATTAAGACAGATAAACTATGTATTAATGGTTCAGGAAGCATCAGATTCATCGGATTATACTTCTTACTGGAGCCAGAGGAGGGTTAGTCAGACACCCAAGTGGGTCCTGACATTGAGAGTAAAGAAAGTGGGGCAGAGGACAATGGGATGGAATTTTTCCACTATTTTTTTTTCAGGAAAAATTTAACCCAATGCTCTCTTGCTTAATAATATATACATAAAGTTTTACAGCTTCCCTTGAATCCTCTGAGAACACAGAGATTACTTCACATCATTGGATTTCTGTGGTCAGCAAGCTTTTTCTGTAAATGTGCAGATAGTAAATATTTTAAACTTTGAGGGCCACATACAGGTGTCTCTTGCCTTGTCATCTTCTTTGTATTCTTATTCTTTCCTTCTTTTCCTCCTTATTTTAAAAAATAAAATATAAAAAACCTTTTTAGCTTTCAGGAAGCACAAACACAAGCCAAGAACCAGTCAGTAGTTTTCTTACTCCAGCCTGAGATGAAAAGAAAGACAGTATTTCATTACCACATTACTCTATCAAAATTGAAAAAACAAAATTCAAATAGAGATTTAGAAAAACAAAATAACTCCTCTCAAACTCTACGGGAAATCCTCTAAAAATGAATTTTGTCTTATGCTCACTCCTTGCCTTGTCCCCCCATTTTGCAGAAATCTTAAGTAGCCAAATGTGGGATGGCTTTTTAAAAATAACTAAATACACACACAAATATATATACCAGACATATATACACTTTATCCACACATGCACATGCTTAAACACACACATGCACATAGTCACATATATATTACATAATGTGTAATTTCTGGTGGAATGCACAAAGCATGTTATGCACTGTTCAAATAGGAGCAATAGTAAGGTGGAGGTGTGGAATGTAATCCCCTGAAGACTGGCTATGTGTATAGAGAACATTCACTTGGTGAGAGCTTGAAATTTTAACCTAGAAAGCATTATAGGACTATTATGACATAAGAAAGGAAGGAGAGGAATGCTGAAAGAAAGTTAGGCCTGACAAATTGTAATTTTGCCCTACATCCTTCAAATAACTACTAAATTCTATAACTGCAGTTATAACTAAAATGATATAAACCTAAGTTGACATTTATACAAAAATAATACATTTTATGACTATAATAAGGGGGATTGTAAAATGTTCTTGTTACATAAAAAATATATTTTTCCAAATGAATCATGGATAGTGAGGTTAAAGGTTTGGCCTCTGTGAATTCAAATGTCAAGTTGAAGAAGCAAGGATTGAGGAAGAACATGGTACATTGTCCTCATCTAATTATTGCATAGTATGTTGTTCTCATGTATTTATTTCATGATAAATAAGGCCTTCAAAAAACAGAGGCTGGGTGCAGTGGCTACACCTGTAATGCTAGCATTTTGGAAGGCCAGGGTGGGAGGATCACTTGAGACCATGAGTTTGAGACCAGCCTAGGCAACAGAGCAAGACATTATCTCTACAAAAAAATAGAAAAATTAGCCAGGTGTAGTGGTGCATGCCTGTTGAGTCCCAGCTACCTGGGAAACAGAGGCAGGAGGATTGTTTGAGTCCAGGAGTATGAAGTTGCAGTGAGCTATGATAATGCTACTGCATTCTAGCTCAGGCAGACCCTATTTCAAAAAAAAAAAGGAAAGAAGGAAGGAAGGAAGGAAGGAAGGAAGGAAGGAAGGAAGGAAGGAAGGAAGGAAGGAAGGAAGGAAGGGAGGGAAAGAAAAGAAAGAAAGAAAGAAAGAAAGAAAGAAAGAAAGAAAGAAAGAAAGAAAGAAAAGAGAAGAGTCTTTCTCTTAACTTTTTTTAAAAAAATTTCTATTGTGATATGTAAGGTAGTACACTGCACAAATCATAATGGATCAGATCAATAAAGTTTTACTTATGTACATTTTGGAGCAACTGACAATAAAATCAAGCTATAAAATATTGATAATTTTTCTGCAAAGTAGACTCCAGGAAAAATGATAACTAATAGAAATTTTTACAATCTATGTATTCTGACTCAATAATGAACATTTACTTTAGTGTATATTATATAAGATACATAAAATAAAAATTTAAATAGCATCATCAAAATAGTTTTCTCATTTGATTTTAAATATATTCCACCTCTATTTTTAGCCATTTGACATTTTATCTCAATATAAGTTAGGCTATATATGTGCCATGCCAAAATATTTGAGTGTGTTAAAATTAAAAATCAGTCAATATGGTCTAACAATAAGTCAGGATTACTGAGGTATATACTAATGGAATTTTACTGTAATATCTAGAAATTTGAAAAGTTTAGAAAAATCTTTTTCTCTGTATATTGATTGATGCAAATGAAGACATTTATAATGCTATGATAACTACCCCACATATAAAATTTTTGAATATTAATTATACCCACAGTTCAACATATCATTTGATTGTTGTAATGACAAGTATTTTTTTGCTATTGATCTCCTGCCAAAATACTACTTTTATGCATCTTTGACTTTTATGAATAAGCATTGGCCCAATTGCCTACTTTCAAATAATGATAACATTATGATTTATATCCACACATGCTAAATCAAGCTAGTAAAATCGTTTAATTTTTCTACCCAAGACATGGCAAATACCATTTCTGTGATACAAGGTCAGTTGCCTACCTTCATTCTATATATAAGAGAATCACGAGAATTATAAAAGAAATGATTGTTTTTTGATATTGTCAGCTTATTAGGGAGTGCACTGATGTTGCCCATTTTAATCTAGCTGTTTCAATTAAAGTAATAAGGAGAGGTGTCTTTTAGTATGCCAGTGTCACTAAGGTACTAGGACGTACTAAGAGGAGATGCTTCTCATGAAAACTTAACCTGTATACTCTGGTGTGTTTAAGCCATCTAAGAGTCTGGCTGGGACTAATTATGATTTCTACATCAAGGAAAAAGGTACATACAATAAGAGCAAATTAAACTTCTAGAACATAGTAGAGCAAAGGTGATGAAATTTCCCATAAGTTAAGTGGATATTGAAGACACTAATTTTAATAGAGTGGGATTAAAAGTGTCTCAAGTGGGCTACCTGTTATGGTGAAGTTTCTCTTGCAGAAAAAGACTATCCATGGTTCACATACATGCATAAACCAAGGAAAAAGTGATAATATATCACCAGAGACCACAAAATTATAAAGGGATTAGGAGGAGGACGGTAGATTTTACCTTGTTCTCAAATCACTCTCTGACTCTAGGCACCAAGAGAAAATTCTAATTCCTGTGTTTTGCCTAAAATAAAGAAAGATTATAATAATGAAAGTATGGTAATAATGATTACATATATTCATTTATATATATTTATTCTAGAGAAAAAAATAAATTCCAAGAAAAAAATTAAAATCCAACTATTTCAATAATTATATGTGATCAAAAAATGAATGTTATTATACACAGCTATTCAATTGTAATATATCCTAGATAAGATGCATGTAAGGATTGTAAATTTTCCCATGAGTTTTTTCTCTTTAAAGCTCAAATTCAAACCACAAGTAAACGCAGACAGAGAAAATTTGAAAAGATGACTAGGAATAATTCAAGAATTGGGTTTGATTTCTTGTAGGTATAGAATTAAATTCGGTGAAAGTTCTTATTTTCTAAACACATTCAAACATGTTTTATGTTAAGCAAACATAACAAACAGAATTTGCCATATAAATAATCTAGTGGCTAGCTCTATGCATTCTTATCCTTCATAATGCTTTTAAATAAATAAATGTCCCATGATGATATATTATTTATCTTTATGAACAATAAAGATGAATAATTTGTCCAAAGTTGAATAATGCAGCAGACAAAAGACTCTTGGTTTCATTATTTATTAATTATAATTTACTGTTGCTTGTCATGACATATTTGAGAAATCATATCAACTGTTAAATTAAATTTGGCCTAAAGCAGCCTCTGTACAGAGTGAACTCTAACCTAACTTATGTAAACAAACTGCAACTAAACTTGAAAGTATACTCTTATAACAAGTGACTGAGTCTCAGCCAATCACAGCAGCGGAGCTTTCAGCCAATTACAGGCTGCAAACTGCTCAGACATGTCCAAATAGGCAAATGCTGATCTGTAAACAATCAAACTGTTTCTGTATGTCCCTTTTGTTTTCTGTCCATCAATGCTGCCAGCATGCTTGCTTGCTGGAGCTCTCTGAATCTTTACTAGTTCATGGTGCTGCTCTATTCATAAATCCTTCCTTTGCTCAAATAAAGTCTGCTAAATTTAATTTTTCTAACAAATTTCTTTTAACTGTATGAAAAAAATATCGTGGCAGTATTAGCTTGTAAGTAAAAACAAAAGAATATAAAATTCCCATTGTCCAAAGCAAAATTTCACCAATCTTATATATAAAAGGCAGGTCTTCCAAGATGAACAATCAAGTGTTGATCAATAGAGCATTCAATTAAGTTAAAATAAAATAAGTGCAATCAAAAGTCCCTGCTGAACCTAAGCATTTCAGGGTGCAACATTCATGTCTTATTGCCATTGAACTTATTATGAGAACCGTGGGTTAAGAAAATTATTTAATCATACTTCTAAAACTTGTGAATAAAGCTTACTTGAATAGTATTGCATCTTTTAATTTTCTTAAAAATAAAATGCATTAAAATAATGAAGAATTTCATTTATAATATTATACCCATTAAACATATAGATTGAACCTAGACTAATAAGATTTAATGTGTTTTTATATTCACCACCCAAAAGAACAAAATATATGATTAATTTAGCAAACAGGAACAAAGCTATGAAGGGTCAATATGAGCTCTGTGTAAAAAGTAAGTTGTAGAGCAATATGTGCAATATAATTTCATTAATTTAATAATACACAGACATACAGATAAGTATAGAAAATAGTTGTTACCACATAGGGATAGAAAGATGTAGACCATTATGAAGTTTTTTTTTATTGCTTTGTAATATTTTAATTATAATGAGTAGATGATAATTTAAATTTCTTTAAAATATGCAGATCAACAAAAGGTGCTAGAAAATTGGATATTTATATTTTTAAAAGTAAGCTTCGATGCACACTTCAAAATTTTACATACAAAAAATTAACACAAGGGATATTAAACTCAATGTAAAACCCAATAACCCTTTTTTCCAGAAGAAAACAAAAGTGAGTATCACTGAGGCCCTGGGTCAGGAAACTATTTTTTAGATACAAATCCATAAGAATGATCCATTAAAAGCACTCTTAAGTAATGAAAAGTACTAGCCACAAATTGCCAATTATTCTTCAATAAAGATGTTAACTGCATTTATATAAAAGGGTAATAACAATTTTATGCTAATATGTCAATAGCAAAGGAAAGTATGCATATTATTTTGAAGACAGTAAAATCAGCAAAATTTTGTATAAAAATAGATGAATCAAGAGACAAATATAAAAGGCATTTTCCATAATTATATATTTAGGTTAAAGAAAAACACCACTGCATATTTATGGTGAACTTCTTAAATGGAATTTGTCATTATGAAAATTAATGGAGTTACCACAATTTTTTTAAAAAAATCGAGAAAACTAAAAGGGAAAAACATTAGGAATGATAAAAATAAAATAACAAACTTAAATGAGATATTTAGCTACCTAAAGTTATAAAGTTATATAACACTCAACAAAATGTGGCTGACATTTTGCTTTTAATGGTGATCTTGTTATAATTTTATGTATTATATTACTAAAATCACTTAGTTTGGTAATGGATGTAGATGTGAACAATACTGACAATGCTGGGTTGTGATGGTGCTCTCACTCCCTTTAGAAAGTCCTTAAGAAAATGCAAAGTAAAACAATAAAAACAAGGCAAGAATGTATACAATGAGCAAATTTTCATTTTTTGGTAGATACTCTACCACCTAAAGGAATAAACAAATTGAGAATCGCTGAAAATTTCTTGTAGCGCAAAATATATTTTTAAAAGAAAAAGTCAAATTTAACCACTCTTTTCAGGTATAGAGCTCAGGTTTTGCAATCAGGTAAACATTGTTCAGTTTTTAAATTGTGCTAATTATTAGTTATCTTATAAACTATAAATCATTTTTTTTGAAATATTATCTCATTTATAGGGCTTCAACAGGTTAAGAAAGGCTTCTGTTGTCTAGTTCAACACCATGGGTATTTCAGAAGGATATTTTAAAGGAATAAAATATTGTAACAGCATTCAGTGACAACTTTTCCTGAATAGATTTATATTATATTTATAGTGTTCATTCTTATAAATAACATCAATATTAAATATACTTTAGATTTCCCAACATCTTCTTCTAGGATTCTTAAGGTATCATGCCTTAGGTTTAAG
>VBSM01003176.1:50420350-50490757 GCA_008086735.1 Cheirogaleus medius
TTTTGCCATAATGGTTCAAATTTATTTAAGCCATGAACAGTAGCTAGGCTGCTCTAGATCTTTATTCTTTAGCTTTATTAACATGAAACATCTTTGGGGAGGGTGATGTTTCTACACTTTACTATCCTAGAATGTCTCCTCATAAAATATCCTTATCTTGGCTACAAATGTCTTTGCTTAGTGGACGTAGAACACACATAAATTTGAGATATTCACAGAGAATTGTCTCCCAACATATATTCAATTTTATATAACCGGTATATAAATTCAGAATTCTAATATTTGTATTGTATTAAGACAATAATCGTGCTTGATAAGCAGGGAATTGTGAATCAGAGATGTAATTTTCTATCTTTAGCTAATCTTAGTTTCAAATTTATTTTCACATTTTACCGTGATTAATATTCAAGACAAAATCATCATTTACAGAGTTAAACACTAATAACAATATGTTTTAGAGTCTGACTCACAATCCCAGCCTATTCCTGAGAATCTTGAAAAGAAGCAGAATATTTCTATTTTAAAGTAAAATTACTACCAATATAAACACTGCTCAAAATCTTTTCATAAATATAAATATCAAACAAAAGGTATTAAAACATGAGAGAAAGCACTGAAGCTTTTGTGTATGAGAACGCTCATAAGCAGAAATTCCTAAATCTGGTCTAGTAATTGAGTATAGCACAATATATATGTACTCTGTATGACATAATTTGTTAATCAGCTTCAAAGAAGCAACAAGTCAAGGGTCTGGATTTAAAAATGAAAAGTTATGAATTCCTATCTTAACTGTAATAAAGAGGCTAATGATGAATTTCTGATATAAACTTTCCTAAGGGGAGGCAACTGGCTACTTGGTTAATAGTTGATTATATTGGATACCTTCCTGCATGGATGATGGACAACTTGTCCTCATTAGAATAGTTATTCATTTTGAATATGGATTTATTTTTCTGTTTAGCGTACTTCTGCAATCACAATAAGAATCACTGTAATTCTTATTCTTTTCTGGGTCATGGCAAAATACCTAAGTTGTTTTTAAAGCCATTATCTTCTTCTAAATCTATCCTATTAATAAGCTAGGCTTACACTTCAGCTACATAGTTTTGTAGAACAACTTAAAAAATTTGCCCTTCTATTTTCATCTTTATAAGCCGATGATTCTTGTCTTTAAGTTGGTGTTCTAAATTCTTCCATTTAATCTTTAGCTTTACAGTAATGAGCTGACCTTAACTGACAAGAATGTACCAATTATCTCAGTAGAATTGTAAAGAAAGAGACTACTATCTCTTTTCTTTTGATGAGACACCTGTCTCAATGAAATGGCAAATCATAGTGGCTTTATTTGCTGGGAGAATATACTGCAAACTGCACTAATGTCCTGTCATCATGATTTCAGGAACCTAATATCTTTAGGACATAAGCTGAATCTAAAACTCTCTATGTGTTTTTTATTTTTTCTTTACACATATATGTCAATGTATTATTTCATTTATCTATTGGTGCATATTGTTAAATAACAAACTTCCTCAAAACTTAAAACAACAATTATATTATTTCTCTGGATTCTCTGGGTTTGCTGAGCCACACCTACCGAGTTATTCTGTTTGAATCACTTGAAGTCTCTCAAGTAATTCCAGTCACATGAGGGTTGAGGCTAAAACATCCAAAACACTTCTGTTCACAGGTCAGAGCCTTACTGTTTTTCAGAGTGGCCTCTCTCTTCCTACTAAGAAGTTAGGAATTCTTAATGAGGCAGCTCAGGAAGTGAAAATTGTCATTCTTTCTTCTAAACTCAGAAATCCCAGAACACCAATTCAACAACACTATATTGTTCAAAGACAGGTAAAAAGAATGAGGACAGCTTACCTATATAGAGAGAAGAGACTAAATTTTTGTTTGTTCTTTTTTTATTTTTGCTGTTTGTTTATTCCCTTTTGATGGGGAGGTGGCATTTTACAGACGACCAAATGTGCCTTGTTAAATTTATATTGAAATATATTAAACAAAAAAATCCAAACAAAAATAGAATTAGAGACTCTGTGTAGTTATTTGGTCATAATATTACTTAAACAATAAGATGTGCATGGAGTTGCTTCTCATTGTAAATAAGAGGAGATCTTTGGAAATGCAATAATGTAATACTCTAAATGTTTATATTGAAAGGGTGTGAAATTCATACGCTGGTGAGAAAGATTTTTCAGACAAAGTTTAATACAGAAAGAAGCACAAAGTTTATTAAACTCTCTCTCCAAAGAGAGAGAGGACACGGTACCAGAAATAAAGAGAGGTGCTGGCTCTGAGACCAAACAACTCTGACTTTTTATTGGGGCAGGCTGAGGAAGGGTAGAAGGGGATTTATGATTGTAGTTCAATTAGGAGAAGACAGGTAGGAAACTGTTGAGTTTGTCCTTTTTTGTTTCTCATGTAGCAGATTGATAATAGGAATTGTTTTTGTTTTTGTTTTACTTCTTGATAGCAGGGGGCATCTGGTGCCCTTTGCACTCATACTCTCTGCTCAAGTACTTTTTTTTTTTTTTTGAGACAGAGTCTCTCTCTGTTGCCCAGGCTAGAATGCCATGGCATCAGCTTAGCTCACAGCAACCTCAAACTCTTGGCCTCAAGCCATCCTCCTGCCTCAGCCTCCCAGTAGCTGGGACTATAGGTGCATGCCACTGATAACCGCTATTTTTTTTTTTCTATTTTTAGTAGAGATGGGGTCTCGCTCTTCCTCACGCTGGTCTTGAACTCCTGACCTCATGCCATCCTCCCGCCTCGGTCTCCTAGAGTTCTAGGATTACAGGCATGAGCCACCACACCCGCCAATTGCTCAGGAACTGTTTAAACCTGCTTAAACAAACTCAAAAAAACTTTTAGTCTACAGGTAGTGAATTTTAATGACTGTGGATCAGATAGTCTACCCTTACCTCCCATCTCCTGGAGACTCTTTTCCCTTTGGAATGTGAATTGATCAGCTCTGGCGAAATGTTAATGAGTATTATACCTTCTTTTGTCTGTTCAACTTTTTTTAATTGTTAGATAAACATCTCCATAGGAGAGATATTCATGTTACTAACCTTAGAAACAGAGTTCATACCAGTCTAAGAGGCTAGTAGTTAGAAATTTATTTTTCCTGTTAGCCTGCTAGCAAGACTAACCTTTCATATATGAAGAGGAGAGAATATCTTTGTCACTGCAGTGACAGAAAGTTGAAAACAAATTTGTAGCAATAGTAATAATTGTTCCATTAAGACCTGCTCTCTTTGTGGTCTCATGGTCTCATGGACCACTAGACTGGTCAATAAATTTTTCATCTTCCCTTGCACTTACTAATTGCATGGGTCAAAATTTGCTCTGTAAGCAGAACTGGTAAGTTTACTATTTACCTGACACGCCTAAAAGTAAATTCCTTAGTCTTTATGTCCTTTTTTCTCAATTTTTTTGTCAGTTGTAATGCTGATTTGACAGAAATCTTGTTTATTTGTTTGTTATTGGTTTGTGTTTGTTTGTTTTGTTTTGACAATTCAGATAAGACTAATGTCAGAAGGTAGATGAAACAATAATAAGGAATAAAATAGGATACTAAATCCTACAGATTACAGCAGGCTTCCAGGCTATACAAGCAGGACTCTTAACTGACAGAGAAATTCCTGGGGTTTGTTTTTTTCCCAAGCCACTGCACTTAAGTAAGTTTGGTTAGGTATGTAGTCTTTCCATAATCAAAATAAATTCTACCACAATTTTGAGATACTATATCAGGGTCAATCTCACTTAAGGAAACATGAATTTAAGAGAATCATTGCCTTTGGAAGCAAACAAAATGAAATTATTGAAACTTTGAAAGGCACTTCCAGATAAAAGAATGGAATGAATAGGAGTGCTATTACTTTTAAAAATGCATTTAGATTAGAAAAGTTTATCTTTTTCAATGTCATTGTCAAAAATTAAGATATTTGATGTGTTTTAATTAGAAGTAAGGTAATAATAAAAAGAAATAAGGATATACTAGTGCATAAACATTTATTAAGTGTGTACTGGAGTGTCTGTTACCCTAAAACAATAAAGAAGTAACTGATAATTTATAAGAATGTGAAAGCAGATGACAGAAAATGAAAAGAGAAGAAACTGGAAGTCATTCAACAGAGACAGTTTTTCAGAGGGTTGTTCATGTCTCATCCAGTCTTATTGCTAAACAATGATAAAATAATCTGGTTGTCATGTGATACTCATCATTAGACAAATATATCCCTCTAAAAGGCAAAAGTAATGCAATGATTTAATACAATATTTTTTGTTTTAGAAGGTTTACCTGTACTTCTCCTTTCCTATATATTATTAAATACATATGTGCATTTTAAAATGGTAATATAGAAATGTATATATCAATTCATCTCTATTTCTGTATATATGTGTATATCTATCTATTGATTTATCTTTTTTATTTTATATATTTAGTCATTCATCCAACGAACTAGCTAACTAGCTATGTGTGCAACCACACAGATATATAAAGATGGGCTTTTATTCCCAGAAATTATAAGACATGATTTTCCTCTGTAAAGTTTGATACTCTTTTTTCTTTGCTTCTCAAATCTGTCTGTTGTGTTGAGAAGATTTACTACATTATCTCCAATTTCTTTCAATTTGTCAATTATTTTAAAATTTTCAATTATATAACTCATGTTTTTTAGCAATTAGTCTTTCATATATAGCCTCCTAACTATTTCCTCTCCTTTCTCCTTCTGGCATACCCTTAAGACTATGCTAAATTTTATACATCTTAAACTTAAATTCTCTTGATTTTCCATCCCTTATATATTAGTTTGGTTTCTGTGGTATCTTAAAATTTGCATAATTCATTAATGCACCTTTCTCCTACATATATAGTCTGTCATTTTTTTCAATAAATGCAATTGTTATCTCCAATATTTCAAATTAGTTATTAGATTTTTGGTCTTATTTTTAAACACTTGTTTTATGATGGTTGTTCTAGTCCATTTATTCTACTAAAACACAATGTCACTAACTGAGTAACTTACAAATAATGAAAATTTATTTCTCACCATTCTGGAGGCTGAAAAGTCCAAGATCAAGACACCAGCAGATTTGGTGTCTGGTGAGGGTTGCTGTCTGCTTTGACAATAGCAATTTGTTGCTTCATTCTCCTGTGGGGATGAATGCTGTGTTGTCATATGGTGGGAGAGATGGAAGGGACAAACTTCCCCTCAAGCACATTTATAAAGCACTAATCCATTCATAAGGGCACAGCCCTCATGGCCTAATCACCTGCTAAAGTTCCTACCTCTTAATGCCATTGCACTGACTGTGTTTCAACATAAATTTTAGAGGGAACACAAACATTGAAACCATAGCAGTTACAACCCACATTCTTATTTGTTGTTAATAAAATTATGTTATAGTCTTTCCATATTGCTTTATTATTTCTATTCACTCTAATAGATGTTTCTTGGTTTGTTGAGTGTTTTAGTTCTCTCTAACTATGTTGACTTCCTTAAGTGTCTTGTAATACTTGATTTAAGGTCATCGTATTTAGAACTTATCTTTCGGTTGTTCTTGTAAAGTTCCACGTGTCTCACTTTGACTTGAGCTTCCTGTCTATGCACACTGTTTATTGTTTTAGGGAATAGGATACCTATTATGTATAAGTGACATGGTATTGACCCACTCTTCCAAATTGTGAACAATCAGCTCCACTCAGGCTGTGGTCCTGGTAGGAGAGAAGAGCTATTCCAAATAACTACTTCACAGGCATAGTCTTTTCAGCTATGAACAAAGTCAGGCAGTAAGATCCCAGTCTTAGAATCTGGGCCATATATCTCAGCTCTGTTCCTTAATTTTCCTATGTATGGATTAACTGCAGTCCATGTGGAACATAGTGTATGTTGCTGTGCTTTATTAGTTGTTAGTGGTATTTCTATTTATATTTTTTCTTTATTTCTAAATATAATAGTTTCCATGCTTTTGTATGTGGGTGTGTATACACATTGTCTTTTCTTGGTTTGCAATACAAAGAGGAATTTTCAACATGATTTTAATATTCCATCTTGTGCAGTACATCAATTATTCATATTTCAGTCATGTTAACACTTTTATTCTTTTTGAGCACTTTAAAAAATATGTTTTCTAACTCCCTTGTGAGAACTTTAGTTATCTGGAGAACACATATTCACCAACAGGAATCTAGTATTTCTCAGGTGTAACCTCAGGTTTTATTTTCAAAATGTAACAATCTTCAGTGTTCCAAAGGGGAATATTATAAATATTAGTCACATATTTATAAAAATAATACTGCTTTTCATATTGCTCCAATTGCAGACTCTTTTCTTTGTCCCAATAATAATTGAATATTATAGGTATTGCTCCTGGCTACAGTGTAATTATTTATCACAAAGAATTATGGTATGTAATAGAAGGATATAAATAAAACATCATGAATTGCTCTGCACCAGGTATATTTTACTGTCATGCTGTAACACAATAATTGGTTGAAGTTCTAAATTTTAGGCCTTAAAAGTTATTAATAAAGTCTACAGTACCTGGAAAAATTTCCCCCCTCATTATAAATCATTACAGCATTGACACGAGGCTGCTACAATAACTAGGTATTAGCTTGAAGCAGCATCTTAGGCGAAATGTTCCAAGTAATGTGAAAGACTAATTTCTTCTGCTTGCACAGAGTCTTCTTAATACAGAAAACCTGAAAATATGATTTTGAGTGAAAAATCAAAATTTTATGTTGTAAAAATATCTACTTAAATCTTATTTATTGGAGAAAAAAGCCCTGAGGTTGTGCTGTATTTGTAAAGGATATTTATATCACTGTCTGCTCCTCTTAGCAATGTAGCTAAATGATTTATCACAGCTATGTGAGCATTCATCTCCACAAAGTTCTCTAACAGAGTATGGAAAGGCATGCAAGCCAGAGTGAATCTTTATGTCATAGTTAGTGTACATGTGTTTGGTAGCATAAATGATTAATATCTTCAAGATATATATCCATGATACTTCTTTACATTGGCAAAAGCAAAGCTAAATCTATTAAATTTGTTTTGAACAGATTGTAGGTGTGAGCATGTGCATGCATGCACACACAAACACACACAAACATGCCTCAGGTATTCTTGGAGTAGTTCCCTTGGCTCTTCACAATAACTTGTTACTTCCTTCAGTTTTCTAAAACATTAAATTTGAATATCCACTATAGTGAAGAAAGTAAAACATGTAGCTTTCCCTTTCTAGATGCTGTTGAAAATTTTAAAATGATTCTTTTCTGTTGAACATATAATCAGTGTGTGGGAAAGTAATAACTGATATACGCAAAATTGGATTCATTGTATTAATAGGAAATTCACTGGAGTTGTCTAACTCTATAGTTTATGAGGGTTCTAAAGATTGGTAAACAGTTTTATGAAGACCCATAGGAAAGTCCCAATCAAAATTACTTTGATCTTTCACCAATCTTGTGGTATTCTCTCAAGCATTCAAAAAGATTACCAAAAGTCTGTAAGAAATATATTCTTAATATTTCTTTAGTGCATCTACCATTTTTCCTATGTCAAAGAAAAAATCTAGCATAATCTATATACTCCTTTGAGTTTGACCCCCACTCAAAGACATGCTATATATTTGTATGTCATGACACTTCCTATAAAACATGTCTTAGAATATTCTTTCCTTTCAACCATGTTGTCTAAAAATTCAGTAGGTACCCTGATGGGAATCAATGTAAATATTTAGCGCAGTAGTTCCCAAATTCTCATCTGTGGATTGTTAACTGGCTGACCATGGAATGCAAATCAGATAAGTTTCAAGTTTCATTCACGTTGTAGTGTTTGTCAATATTTTATTCATTTTATAGCTGAATAATATTAAACGTATGAAAAAAATCATATTTAGCATGCTTAGTAATTCATTAACTGGTGGCATTTGGGTAGTTTTTACCTTTTAACTATTGTGAGCAATACTCCTATAAACATTCATCTATGAGTTTTCGTGTAGATATATGTTTTCATTTCTTTTGGGTATACAGCTAGGAGTGGAATTGCTGGTTCATATGATAAATTTATATTTAATCATTTGAGGTACTCTGAAACTGAAAGCTGCAACATTTTACATTCCAGCAGCATTGAATGAGTGTTAGAATTTCTCCATATTTTCACCAACACTAGTTGTTAATTGATTCTAGGGCATCTTAGTGTTTGTGATGTGATATCTAATAACTAATAATGTTGAACACCTTTCCATGTGCTTATTGGCCATGTATATATCTTCTTTAGAGTAATATTCTTTCAGATTCTTTGTCCTTTCATAATTGGGTTTTCTGTGTTCTATTGAGTCATATGAGTTCTTTATATACTCTATATACAAGTTCCCAGTGAGATATAGGATTTGCATATATTTTCCTCCATTATATGGATTGTCTTTTCATTTTCTTGATGGTGTCTTTTAAAGCAGGAATGTTTTTCATTTCATTCTATACTATCTCATTTTTGACAATACCATGTTTTCTTAATTATTGCTTCTTTGTAATAAGATTTGTAATTGGAATATGTGAAATATCCTATTTTAATTTGGTTTTAAATATTTTGGGGCCCTCCTGTGTCTCTTATAATTCTGCATGTATTTTAGAATCAGCTTGTCAATTTCTACAAAAATGTTAACTGAAATTCTGATAGCGAGATTGTTGATTCCGTAGATCATTTTGGGGAATATTGCCATATTAAAAATTAAGTTTTCCAATCAACGAAAAGAGGATATTTTTCTGTTTTTGTAGACATTCTTTGAGGAGTCTGGCTTTTGGGCAAAAGCTTATGTGTAATAGTTTATGCTTGACCAAGGAAAAATTAGAAAGGCAATACCTGGCAGGGATCATGGAAAAAAACTGCTGTGCTCACCCCATACGTGGTACACAGCCAATATACTGCAGTCATTGAATAAAATTATAGTGAGGGAGGACTCACCCACTTTTAAAAGGTCATATCTGCATGCCAAGTTCAGTCATCTCTTTTTGGAGGCCTCTTTACTGGGGGTCCTTTATTGAAGCATCTCTCAAGCACCTCTCCTGAGACCACCTTACTGTGGGTGGTCCTTGAAGATACTTTTCTGCACTCCAGTGCAGTACTTTTCAACTGCTAGCCTTTCCTGTTCTCTAAGGAATCCACTTAAAAGTTATTAGAACTAAAAGTTAAGTTAGCAAAGTTGCACGATATAAGATCAATATATAAAAATCTATTAATTCTTGTATACTTGGATGAACAATCTGAAAATAAAATTAAGAAAAAAAATTTTGTGACATTTTTATCACTAAATTTGCCACAAAATTTATTTTTATCATGAAAAGACTCACCAGGACAGAAAAGGCAAGTGATAGAAGCACAGAGCTAAAAGGGCTCCAATGAGTGCTGCACATCAGTTCCAAGAATAGACAATTCATTCGTATAGTGATCCTTTTCCACATCTTACTTCTGGATAGCATTTATGTCAATGTAAATAACAAACATAGAGAGGCTCTCTAAAAAGTAATATTTATCTGGGAATAGAGCATTACAATGGGAATATACCTTCCATAATAAACTATGCACATATTCAGCGAGATTAAAAAAAGAAAGATTTTTGAGGAAGATTACATAATTGTTTTGAGATAATTATCTTTGACTGCAAAGATCAATAGTAAGGATGATGTTAGTTCAAGGTTGGACACTCAGTTGCTGGGCAAATGTCCTTGCAGAGCATCTTTTGTTTAAGGTTGCAATGGCCTTTGTACAAGATTGTGGGTTTTGCTGAATCTTTGGTGATAGTTTGCTTTGTTTTGTTTTGTTTTTTAAATCAGGTATTTATACATGAGAACCTTCTCTTCATAGACTTCCTAGCTCTATTTTTCATGGCTTTTATTTATCACAAGTAATTCTATTTTGATTATGACAATTTTCACAGGTGATATAATGGAAAGAACAGTTTGGGTGTTAAAGATCAGTAATTTGGTTGGGGACATAGTTAAATTGAAATGACTAATACACTTTCAAGTTGAGTTGTTTAGTAAGTAGTTGAATATATCAGTCTAGAATTTAAAGAAGAGATTATGGTAACATAAAAATTGGATACATACAGATAATATTGAAAACCATGAAATAACATTACTTATGGATCATATATGCAACACGTTTCATCAATATTGAACATTGTTTCACAGTGTTAAGAGGTATAGACTATGCATTAGATTTAAGGTAACAAATTAATAATGGCTAATTTATCAATTTAGAGATTGCTTAAAAGGTGGACTGGGTGTTTTCTGCATAGATGTGACTTATAGATAGAGAAGAAAGCGGGTGTGAGAGCTGTTGCCTAGATTATTTCAAAGTTTAATGGTTGCATAGATGAGGAAAATATAATACAGAAAATTGACCGGTAGTTAAGGGTAAAATAGGAGGACAATTTCAAGAGTGTAAGTCTTGACAGTGATGTGACAGAAGAAAGAGACTGATAAACTGGTTTTCCTGAGAGACCAAAAGAGATGAGAACGAAGATCATTGACCATTATGTTTAGCAATGTGTAGATCATTAGTGACTTAAAGAAAATCATGGATTGGTGACAGCAAAATTCTGATTTGACAAGTTTTAAGAGAAAAGGGGTGGGGAGGAATTGAGAAGAATACGGGTAAACAACTCTTTCAAAGTGTTTTGCTGTAAAAGAAAACAGAGATATGATATAGTATCTGGAGGGGTATGTGACATCAAAAGAGACTATTTTTTTTAAATGGAAGTGATTATAGAGTATATTATTATATTAATTGTAATTATTACTGAAATTTTATAATGTAGCAGAAAAATAGTAGAATAGGTGAAATAATGTTCTTGAAGAGTCACGAGGGGTATAGGAATACACTTGTGGAGAGTTTGCCTTCAGGTAATTTAACCACAGCAACCAGAGAGAAAGACATAAGGGCAGTAGATACAGAGATGTGATGGTGTAACCTGTCTCTTTTTGCCTCAATTACGAAAGTGAAGTAAGAAGCACAACAATCTGCTGTGAAAGAAGTCAAGTATTGTTGATACTAGCCTGAAGAGAAAATAGAGTATTTTGCATGTGTAAACAGTTACTCAAATCCTTTAAGTTTTGAGGGCCACTTTGGTAGGTTTTCAAGAAACAATTTATGGAACATGAATAAGAATTTCATATAAATACTATTTTATGTATAAAATTTGTACTATGAACATAGATAATACATATCAGCAATTTAGTCATATGGGGAATTTTATGTCCATTTTATGGTACATTATATAGATATTGAGGGCATGAAATAATTATATCATATGTTATAAAGCCCTGAAATCCTTACAGTTGGTATAAGGTTTAAGGGAATAAGGTAGTGTAATAAAATCACCACAGAAAATCATAGAACCTAAAACCCAAGATGTTTTAGAAGAAACATTCTTTCAGTCTCTATGGAATTTAGAAGAAAGTATATAATTATTTTTGCAGCTGTAATTTGAGTCCTGCTTCTAGAATCAAGTTAAGGTGGTAATTTACCCTTGTTGGTATGGTATTATATTTCTTTGATTAGAGTTTAGATCACATGCAAGATTTCATATAGTGGTAATCAAATTTTATTTTAAATGTATATCATTTTTAAAATGCAATTCAAACAAAAATTATGATTAAAATGAGTATAAACAAATCCGATATATTTTAAACCTTTATTTTTAAATATCTTAAAATTAGTCACTCTGAGTTGCAAAAAATGTATTATGTGTTTGTACAGAAAAACATTATTCACATATTCATGTAAATCATTCTATTTGCCATATAGGGTATATTTTATAAAAACAGTAATATATTTTAATATATTTTAAAACATAGGTTTTCCTTAGAGAATATTATAAGAATTTCAGCTTACATAAAGTCCATTTACTATCCTTATTATATCTAATGACTTTTTATGTATTGAATTATTATTAGAATTCTTTTTAAAAAATCAAAGTTCAAATTATTCCTTTAATCATTTATTATTTATTTGTTCAGTATTCTAATGTTTTTTGTTTTTTTGTCTTGATATGCATTCAAAATACACTGAATATGATAGGACAATTCAAATACTAGGCTTCCAAATCCAAATTTCAAAGGCATCTCCTTTATGTCTGGGCCACTGTCCAGAGCAGAAGCTGCTCAAGCAGTGTTTACAAGCCTGCCCAGAACTTTAATCCAAGTACCATCTACATTCTTATGATTTGGTCCATAGACCTGAACATTTTTGGAGGATCATGAGAGATGACATGTTATATTCTCAATATACTAGATGCCAATTGCCTTCAGGATTTCCAGTGGACCTACTAGTAATAATTTGGATATATCAGCTTATAACTCAGAAAGAATGTACAGCTGAAAATAAGAATGTGATGGTTATGTATCAGCATTTTCAATTATAGTTTAATTCATTGTAGTGGTTGATAATTCCCAGGAGAGAATGCAAGGAAACAGAATAATGTCTAGTGGAATACTTAATTAAATGTTATTAATGAAATGAAATATTTATTTTGCTAGAAGAAATAAGACAAGAGTTATAAGAAAGATGTATAAAAGTGTTTAATACTAATGGAATTTTATTTTCTCCTTTAGTAGGACTTTTTTAGTTAATCAGTAATTTTAAGAATAGCAGGATATAGGTAAAAGAGTGAACGAATGAAATTCTATTTAAATCAGGCTATTTTTTATTTTGAACAAATAAAAAATGGAATAATATAGTTGAATGAGTTTGCCTGAAAACATGCAAGCTAATAAAAACATAGAATAAATAATATAAAATAAATCTAGTGTTGAAGCTCAATTCCACCCATTACTAGTGGTATCTTCATCAACAAAATTTCCTTGTTTTAACAATTATAACCCTCTTTTTAAAATGGCAAATCGAGGGTAATAATGGCTATCTCGTAAATATTTTGAAGACTGAATTAAATGCTCAATAAAAATTATTTTCATTAACTCCAACACTATTATAAAGACAGTTTATTTTCCAATGAAAGACTATGTACTTAAGTATTATGTTATATATTAATGAAAGAATATACATTTAAAAAGAGGTAAGCATTTATAGTCTATCCTAATTCTTTTAGGGTTGACAAACTATTTTTCATAAATGGCCAGATAGTAAATATTTTTGACTTTGTGGACCATATAATCTCAGTCACGACTACTCAATTCTGTTACACAAAAGCAGCCAGCAGCCATAGGCAATACATAATGAATGATCATGGCTGTGTGCAATGAATATTGACTGAAAAAAATAGCCATTGGCCAGATTTAGCACACAGTGTTTGCATTTCCCTGGTATAGATGATTGTACTTAGTATTAGACACTAAGCCATAATAATATTTAGAAAAGAAGCAATCAATATCACGTGCACATAGTTTTATTTTATAATTGAAAGTTTAACATTAAAAACACCAAGAGAAAAGCACCCAACATTTTAATTACTAATGTTAAGTGTGAATTAATATTTGTACAAATAACCTTAATACTGAATGGTTTAGTTAAAAGAATTTGCATACAGTAGTCCTTTCTCACTCACCTTATTGAAACTATAAATATGATTGCTCTTCCAAATCTTCTCCCACCTTATTATGATGCTCATTATTATTTCTGTATTTATTAGGCATATGAATTTTTATTTGTAGTGGCACAATAATTTTCAAAATTTGTCAAGCAAATTTGCAATCTTTGAATTCATTGTGATACCTGCATAATTCAGGTATTCTGCTATACATTTTTAATTATTATTAATATATCTTTAAATGAGATAAAATGTATTCAGGATGGTATGGCCATGGACACATGGAAATTAAACAATATGATTCTGAACAACAATTAAGTCAATGAAAAAATTAAGAAGGAAATTTAAAACTTTCTTTCTTGAGACAAATGAAAATGGAAAGACAACATGCCATATCCTATATTAAAAACATAGGCAAAAGATCTACATAGATATTTTTCAAAAGAAGACATGCAAATTGCCAACAAGCTATGAAAAAATGCTCAATATCACTAATCAATTAAAAAATGTAAGTCAAAACTACAGTGAGATTTCATCTCACCCCAGTTAAAATGGCTTATATACAAAAGATAGGCAATAACAAATGCTGGCATGGATGTGGAGAAAAGGGAACCCTCCTCCATTGTTGGTGGGAATGTAAATTAGTGAGCCATTATGGAGAACAGTATGGAGGTTCCTCAAAAACTAAAAATAGAACTACCATATGATCCAGCAATCTCATTGCTGGGTATATATCCAAAAGAAAGGAAACAGCATACTGAAGAGATATCTACATTGTCCTGTTTATTACAGCACTATTCACAAGAGCCATGATATGGAATAAACCTAAGTGTCCATCAATGGATGAATAAAGAAAATGTGATACATATGCAAAAATGGAATATTATTTAGTCATAAAAAAGAATAAAATGCTGTCATTTGCCACAACATAGATGGAACTGGAGGACATTATCATAAGTGAAATAGGTACAGAGAACTGAGAAATTAATTTTGCATGTTTTCTCTCATGGGAGCTAAAAAAAAATTGAACTGATGATGGTAGAGAATAGATTGATGGTTACCAGAAGCTGGAAAAGGTAGTGGAGAGGGAGTAGTGATGGTTGATAGGTATAAAAGTAGAGTCAGAATGCATAAGATCTAGTATTTGATAACCAAATAGGGGCACTTTAATTAACAATACTTTATTTTATATTTTAAAATAACTAAAAGAGTGGAATTGGAATGTTCCTAACACAAAGGATAAATGTTTGATAAATTGGATAACCCAATAACCCTAATTTGATCATTACACATTGTATGCTATATCAAAACATCACTTGTACCCTATAAATATGTCCAACTATTATGTATCTATAATAATTACAAATATCAAAATTTTATTTATATTTGATATATATATACACACACACATATCTTCAGCCAAGTTAAAGTAAGTTTGATAATAGATATTTCTACAATGGAAAACTTAAAACTGATTGAGCATTCTCTGCTTGTGTAAACCCTTAAGTATAAATATTCCCTAAGTCTTGAATAATTATCCCTTCCTGCTATCACTTTATATTTTTATCCTGTGATATTGTGTTACAATGGGTTGATGCTTATGATTCTCAACTTTGATATTTTAGTCCTTTATCCTCCCAGAGTTTTCCAGTTTCATATGTTCTGCTTTCCATGGGAAATCTTATTTTAGATGTCTTTCCTTTATCTCAAACAGATTAAATAGAAAATTTAAAACTCCAAAACAAACCCTTGTCATTTTCTTAAAAGCAAATGACATTCCTCCCTATTCCTACTAATAACATTACCACTCTTGAAATTGCATTAACTTGAAATCTTAACATCATCCTGTTATACAGTTTGAGGTGACTAACATACTCCTAATTCTGAATTTCCTTCTTCCTAGGCATTTTTTAATCAACTGGAGCTGTGTAACAAAGATACAATCTATTGAGGCATATGACACATAGTAAGAATTCAAATAATCCTACTTTTATTTTTTTTATTTTTTCCTATAAGATAGATGTGATAACTTGAGGGCAGAAATTATTCAGTGACCATGAAGATAGGCCATAAGAATATAAAAAACCTCAGTTCTAATATACTTGAGCCTTTAACAGCTAAACTGATGCTAGTAGCCATTTCCCTTAACACTCACAAGAAATATAATCCTTTATCTGTTTAAGTCGCTGTTGGCAGATATTCTTTTCTGTGCAGTGAAATCATACTAAGTGATTCAGTTGTCTTTCTTATTTTCCAACCTTTTGACCACTATCCATGTTATACTGTTAGCTTCCAAATTCTGTTGATTCCTTTCCCAGAAAAAATGTTTTTATTACCATTCCCAAACGTTTCACTCTGATTCACTTATTTAGATGAACCTTTGAATTATCCAGAGCAAACATATATAAAAGGGAAAAAAAACCCATTTCAATCTTTTATTATTAGGGTGACCATGTGTGCTGTCCTGAGACAGCTAGTTTACGCCTGGTTTGCTGATGTAATTATTAACAGCATCCTTTTCAACAGTTTTGGTTTGAACAATAAATTATATTGTTGCCCTATTACTTAAGCACTTGGAGCAATTTAATTAATATTCTTAGTACTAAGTTCTTAAAAACCAGAGATGCCATTTAGTGACTAAAATGGACATAGTGACATTGACTGCTCATTTCTTTCAATATCAAGTGTTTGACACTGAATAGGTCCTGTATATTAGGCAACATTTAAATGACTTGAGTAGTTTTGAAAGTTGTTCTTTTGTTTCAAAGGAAAGACAGGCATAAAATTATATCATTTGAAAACATGGGATTTGTCTCACAGTGATTCACCTTTAATAGACCTCTGGCTTCTTACAGGATCCCCCACTCCTACTCCTTTCATCAGAAACCGGTATTATTCCCTACTTGTACATCAACATTAGATGTAGATAAAATAGAGGCTCATCTTGGTAGAAGAAATAAGTCCTAAAACCCCCTCTTTAGAAACTTAGATCTACTTAAGTTTAGCTCAGCTGCATTCTGATGCATAAAGAACTAACGTTTGCATTACTAGGGTTTAAAAAAATCTTGTTGGTTAAATCAGCAACATCCAGTTCAAAGGTTATTGTGGTGCTGTTTATAGTAAATATAGTTTATGAAAAAACTGGACTTTTGCTTTGTTTTCCCTCAGTGACTTGTGTGACCTACCACAGACTCTCAAGACAACCCATTCAATGACTCTTTTTACCCTTTATAATGTCCTTCTGTTTTCAGTGTAGTTCTATAGTGACTAATAACTCTGTCAAGTGTTTTCCAAATTGAAGCTAGATTTTGAAAAATATCTTCTTGACTATTGTCCCACTAGCAGTATCGTCAATACATTTGCTATTGTGACAATCATCATGATATTGAACTTCTTTTTATATTTTGTTCTCATGTATATTGCATTAAGTTTTCCCTGAGAAATGTATAGAAAAATCAGAATATTTAAAATGCTATTAATTTGGCTTTTATACACAGATTCCAAAGTCTAAGTAATCTTCCTCAGAATCTAGCCTCAGCTTGATGTTTGTGGTTGAGCACAATAAATCTCAGCTGTTGTACTAATTTTATCTCTCCAAATCTCTAACACAAACCCTCATTCAAGAAAATGTTAATAATCCATTTTTGTTTCTCAATTTAAAGCTTTACTCAAACTTTTTCCCCAACTGGAATATTTTTGTTCCTCATTTTGTTTTAATCTCAATACCTATCCATCTCATAATTGAAAAACTCCTTGTGCAAAAACAAGGCCACCTAAATTTCTTTCCTCTCTGAGCCTAAAGGACTCATTATATTCTCCTTGAATTACTTTTTTATGTTGACGATATTTCTTTCCCAAATAGTTCCTAGAGACAAATTACATATTTGCTTTGCTTCCCATTTTACCAATTGTTCCAGAACAATAAATAAGTGTAAAATGCTAAATGAGTAACTTTCAGTAAAAATTAAATAGACAGATATAATGTTGGCTAAATTTAATAATGTGTCGATTTACAGTGTCTGTCTTACTCTATGTGTTAGCGTATATTTAAATAATATTGAATAAATGCTATTACAGTGTTTTTTTTTTTATCAGTCATCCTTTTTTAATCCCTTACTTCAGATTACAGACCCATGTAAAATGAAGAAACTATGTTCTCTACACTATTTGTATCAGAGGCAGTAGTAAAGCATAATATAGATGTGCGTTCTTCATAAATATTTTATGATCCCTCTTAGATAACTCTTCTTCATATTACATTCCCCAAGGGGACAGAATTAGGTTCCCAATCTAGTAGTTCCTACCTAAGAAGGAGAGCTCATGCTGATTTTGATAACTGCCAGATCAGAAAGTGAATATGCCTTTCTCACTGCTGGAGATATTGTCCGTGACAAAAGGTTTTCCCATTTCCTATTGATGAACACATAGAACTCTCATTAACACTGTGGAAGTTATGCATGCACTCACCAAGGGGAGGTACCCCTTAGTGTTGAAAGATGAACATTCCTAAAATAAACTCCTTTTACATCTAAATTGCAACTTGCAGGAGGTCTCACTCCTGAGCTGTGCACAAATAAAGAGGAAGACTTTCATGTGGATAATGAGTATATGCAAAATTCTTTAGTGAATAATCACAAACCTGGCTAAGGCAAGATGCATCTGTGCATGCATAATAACACTTTCAAAAGCTGTGCTGCTTGAAGCATGGTTTGTTGCTGTGTGTAAAAGAAATTAATCTAGGGATGAAAAGTTATTA
Source organism: Cheirogaleus medius (assembly GCA_008086735.1). Lineage (NCBI taxonomy): Eukaryota > Metazoa > Chordata > Mammalia > Primates > Cheirogaleidae > Cheirogaleus > Cheirogaleus medius. The sequence goes on from VBSM01003176.1 coordinate 50,438,673, forward strand.
TGGCTCTAACAAACTATAAAATAAACTTAATGTAATTACATTTGAAATGTATTTAAGCATGTCACATAATCATTGAAATTGAAGAATATGATTCGGAAAGGACATGAAATGCCCATAGTGGTAATTATTTAACAATGCCTCAGGAAAGTATCTATTTGAAAAATTTGATATGACTAAAAAGTGATATACAAACAATAAATTATACCCATTTACAATGGGTACGATCTGAAATTTTTCCCCTTGCTAAGTAAGACCACACTCCAAAGTGGATTGGCCAAAACTGGGGTTTGGAGACAAAAACTTAACTTGAAAGGTGGAAAGGAAGAGAGCTGACTCATGGACCCTTACATTGCTTTCCCCTCTCCTCTTCCTTTTGTTTCCTCCTTTCTGTCTCTGATCTCCTGCTTATCTATGCTCCTATCTCCTCCTTCCTATTTGACCTCTCTCCACTGGCCCTCATCTTTTTCTTCTCTTGATAGTGTCCCTTCTCTTTTCCCATATCCTCACCACAGTAAGATAATTACAGAGCTAAAATTTTACATATTGATGAAAAAAGGGGGAATGTAAAAGTGTGTGCTTCCTCCTCCTCATCTTCCACAATTTTCAAAGGTTATTGAAAAATACTCACCGGAAGAAGAAATACCAGAATTCTGAATAATTGATTAGGCTGGAGAGAGAAAATGGAAAAGAAAATCATGATATTGTTGAAACAGCATGAACTCAAACAGAGGCAATGGTACATAGTGACTCTGAGTTTTTCCACATTAGTTTATAAATTATAATAAAAATAGCTTGTGGCCTCTTAGGCTTTAAAACACTCTATAGTCTATTCTTTTAATACTCTGTTAACTTTTATTTTATATATACATATATATGGCATCTACATTTAATTGCTATATAATATTTGCACATATTTATGGGGAACATGGAATGTTTCGTTTCATGCTTAGAATGTATAATAATCAAGTCAGGGTATTTGGGGTATCCATCACCTCAAATATTTTTTATTTCTATGTGTTGGAAACATTTCAAGTCATCTATTCTAGTTATTTTGAAATATACAATACATTGTTGTTAACTATAGTCACCCATACTCTACCATCAAATATTAGAAACTAATCCTTCGATCTAACTGTATGTTTTTACCCATTAATCAACCTTTCTTTATCTGCCCCTCTCCATAAACATGCCAAAAGACTCTTCTCAGAGTAATGCTGACCTCATAGAAAGAGTTAGCGTGAATTCTTCCCACTTCAATGTTCTGGAAGAGTTTGTGAGAATTGGTATTAGTTCTTCTTTGAAAGTTTGGCAGAATGAAGCAATGAAGCCATCCAATCCTAAACTTTTCTTTATTGGAAGCCTTTTTATTACTAATTTAATCTCATTACTAATTATTGGTTTATTCAGGTTTTCTATTTCTTTCTGATTCAATCTTGATCAATTTTATATGTCCAGGAATTTATCTATTTCCTCTAGGTTTTCCAGTTTTTTAGCATATAGGTGTTCATAATAGTCTCTAATGACTTTTTATTCATTTATGGTATCAGTTGTAATGCCTCGTTTTTCATTTCTGATTTTGCTTATTTGGGGCTTATCTCTTCTTGATTAGTCTAGATAGCAGCATATCAATTTTGTTTATCTTTTTGAAGCACCACCTTTTGTTTCATTGATATATTTTTCGTATTCTTTAGTCTCCATTTTGTTTAATTCCACTCTGATCTTTATTATTTCTTTTCTTCTGACAATTTTGGGTTTGATTTGATTTCATTTCTCTAGTTTCTTGTGTTGCATCATTAGATTGTTTATTTGAAATCTTTCTTTTTTTGGTGAAGGCATTTATTGCTATAAACTCTCTTAGCACTGTTTTTGCTGTGTCTAATAGATTTGGGTATTTTGTGTTTTCATTTCATTTTCATTTTCATTTGTTTCAAGTAGTGCTTTGATTTCCATCTTGCTTTCTTCATTGACCCAATGGTCATTCAGGGTCATGCTTAATTTCCACATACTTGTACCACATACTTGTACCATTTCCAGAGTTTTTCTTGCTATTGATTTCTAGTTTTATGCCATTCGGTCTGAGAAGATAATTAATATATTTTGATTTTTAAAAATCCGTTGAGCTGTGTCTTGTGGTAAGATTTATGTTCTACCTGGGAAAATATTCTATGTGCTGATGAGAACATGTATTATGTAGCTGTTAGATAAAAAATTCTATTAATGCCTAAGTCTGTTTATTCTAATGTGCCGTTTAAATCCAATGTTTCTTTGTTAGTTATCTGTCTAGATAATCTGCCTAATTCTGAGAGTGGGATGTTGAAATCTCCAACTATTATTGTATTAGAATCTATCTCTCCCTTTAGATCTAATAAATTTTGCTTTATATATTTGAGTGCTCTGGCATTGAACACATATATGTTTAGAATTATATCCTCTTGATGAATTTGGTCCCTTATAATCACCTTATTTTGCCTCTTTTTACTGTTTTTGACTTGCAGTCTGTTTTATAAGTATAGCTACTCCTGCTAGCTTTTGGGTTCTATTTGCATAGAATATCTTCTTCCATCCCTTTACTTTCAGTATGTATGTCTTTACAGATGACATGAGTTCCTTGTAGATAGCATATAGTTAGGTCATTTTTTTAAACCATTCAGTCAGTCTATCTCTCTCAAGTGGACAATTAAATCCATTTACTTTCAAGGCTATTGACATGAGAGGGCTTATTTATGTCATTTTGTTAATTGATTTCTGGTCATTTTGTGCATTCTTTGTTCCTTTCTTTCTTACTGTTTATCATTGTAGTTTGGTGTTTCATTGTAGTGTTAATATTTGAGCCCTTTCTCTTGTGTATTTGCTTTTCCAGTGAGTTTTATACTTTTGTGTGTTTTCATGATGGTATTTTAATAGATACCATTCCTTATTTGTAGGATTCTCTTAAGAATTTTTTTGTGGGGCAAAGCTAGTGGTGATGAATTCACTCAGCTTTTGCTTGTCTGGGAAAGACTTTATTTCTCCTTCATTTATGAAGGACTCTGTATGGTAACCTTGGCCAACAGTTTTTAATTTCAGCACTTTAAATATACCAACCCATTCTCTCCTGGCTTGTAAAATTTCTGCTGAGAAGTCTGCCATTAGTCTGATGTGTCTTCCTTTATAGGTGACTATATGCTTTTCTCTTGCCCTTTGCAGAATTCTTTGTCTTTGAATTTTGAACACTTTGGCTGTAACATGCCATGAAAAAAACTTTTTTTTTTAAATTGCATCTGTTTTGGATCGATGAGCTTCCTGTATCTGGATACCTAAATCTCTTGCTAGACTTGGGAAGCTTTTATTTATTATTTCTTTAAATCAATTTTCTTTTCCTTTCATTTTCTCTTTGACTCCAGAGACACCATAAATTTGAACATTTCATAACTTAATGTTGTCTCATATTTTACATAGGCTTTGCTCATTCTTATTTATTTATTTATTTATTTCATTTTTGTTATTTCAAAAGACTTGTTTTCAAGTTCTGAAATTCTTTCTTCTGCTTGATGTAGTCTATTGTTGAAGCTTTCAAATGAATATTGTATTTAATTCAATGAATTCTTCATTTCCAGAATTACTGTTTGATTATTTTTAGTGATATTCATCTCTTTAGTAAATTTCTCATCCATATCCTGAATAATTTTTCTGATATTTTTGTATTGTTTTTCTGTGTTCTCTTGTATCTTACCGAGCTTCTTTAATATCATTATTTTGAATTATTTTCCTATGATTTCATGAATTTTTTCATTAAAATCTATTGCTAGCAAATTAATATATTCCTTTGGAAGCATCATATTTTAATATTAATAATTTTTTATGTTTCTTGTGTCCTTTCATTGACATCTATGCATCTGGTGTTACTGCCACATCTTCCAATTTTTTAAATTTGCTTTCATAGGGTAGGACTTTTTCTTGAAGATGTGCCTTTGGTGTTGATTGGCTTTAAATCTGTATGCATGAAGTACTATAATCTCTGAATGATTTCTTAGGCCATACACATGTCCGTGGTGCTGTGGTTTCCTTGGCGGCTTAGAGTGCAGTTGTTAACAGAACCTGTGGTGAGGGTTTTCTGGAGACTAGAATGTTAAGTGAGCCAGTCCTCAGGCCCCAGTGGTGGCAGCAGCAGGCTGAGCGTGCCTGTCCTTGGGCCTTAGAGTGGTATGCACTGGCACCACTGTTAGTAGGTCCAGGTGGGCCAATTTTTGTATCTACAAGCATCTTGCTCAGGAGCCAGTAGTAGCAACAGTGGGCCAAGGAGGTGCGTGGGACCTTGGGCTCCTGGACAATGTACATGGCATGGTGTGATGGCAGTAGTAGTGGTAGGAACTCTGGTTCCCAAGTTATCCATACTGATGTTTGAAACAGTTGTGGTGGGCTGGTTAGACCAGTCCTCAGGCCTGCATGTGGTGTGTGCAGGTGGATTCTAGCCACAGTGAAAACAGCAGATTGGTGGGCCTGACCCCAAACCCCTTAAAGGAGTGATCAGGCCCTCCAGTGTTAAGTACAGGTGCTGGCTCTGGTGTTCAGGGATGGGGTTATCCCCAGGCCCTGGGCAGAATGCTTGAGTTGGGGCAGCAGTGACTACACTGTGGCCCTGCTCCTGAAGAGGGAAGGATTTCTTTCAGTGGCAGCATCCCTAGGCAGGCAGCTAGGGACTGCACTCTTTGCCCACGGTGGTGTCTATGGGCAAAGTAGCCTGTCCTTGGGGTGCTTTTGAATGCTTGGGAGCTCTGTTGCTAAGGGCTACAGGATTACTGAAAGCGGCTCACACTACAGCCCTGGTCCTAGCATCCAACAACAGCAGTGGCTGTGGGTGGGGGCTGTCAATGGGGCTCCAGGGATGTGTAGATGCAGACTCAGATGCTATTGGGCCACAAGGAATGATGTAGTCTGGTGAGGGCTGGGTTCTCAAAGTAGCGCCTTTCTGTAGCTGCATAGGACTAAGGGGATTATGTAGTACTGAATGTGAGCTTCCTCTCTGGAGCAATGCTGTTGTATGGTCCCCAGGCATTCCTACGTAAGTCTCAGGGCCTGTGAGGGTTAAAGGACTCTCCCATGGGTAGGATTTCAGGAGTCTGTGGTCAGAATGTGGTTCAATGAATGTCTCTCACTTATGCTTTCATTTGGGGTGCCTCTGCAGGCGCCCCGACAACCTCACCCAAGCAGCCTGCCTCACTTGCTTCTCTTTCATTGCTTCAGGTGTTTCCTGTTACCTCTTCATTGAATTCCAGTGTTCTCTCTCCTATGATCTATTCAAAGTGTGATTATCTATGAGTTATTTTGGTTATCCTTTGTGGAGGAGACAAGTACCAGATGGTGCTACTCAGCCATCTTGAAGCCTTTCCCACATTTGCCTATTTATTTATATTTTTAAAAGTTTAGTTACCTAAAAAAGAAGTACACCTATGAGCCCATATTCTATCCCTGGGCTAAGATAGCACAAGGGATAGAAAGATAACACTCTATAATCTTACTTGATTAATTTATCCTAAGCAAATATATACTTCTATTACAAAAGTTTTATTATTAAGTTTTATGACTTATTACTGATCCTCAGTGAGGTTAATTTCAGATGAATGGGATGTGCTACTCTTGTCACTAGAACATATAGACTTTCTAGATAAGTAGTTCTCAAACTTGCCTGAATATTTGAAATATCTGGAGAGCATTTAAAAAATACATGCTCTGGCCCCACTGAAAAATCATGGAGGACAGGGTCCATGCATCAGTATATCTTAAAAGCTTCACAAGTAATCCTAAAAGATGGTGCTTGATTTAACAACCTCCCTTACAGATAATTGGGTTAAATTTATAGTTAAAAGCTCCACAGAGGTTGGAGCCACAGAATTTATTTTCCATAGGCAGGCTAGGAGATATAATCATTCAATGTCCATACCCTAAATTCTTGTTTTAATATGTCAACTGCATAAACACTGTATTTCTGATCTCACTCTCTAACACCACAGATTACTTGAATTCCAATCAGTCTGTCTCCATTATCCTCCCTTAAGGTTTTTGACACCCTATAATGCATTTATTATGTGTTTAAGAAAAGGCTTTCTCAAGCTCCACAGTAAATTTAATAGTTCCCTCTTCTTTCTGTCAGTTATATCTGTTGCCAAGGCCTGTACAGTTGATGAAGCATCATTCTTGATACCTGAAAAAGATGACCACCAAGAAAATTGAAAATTATTATAATGCTATTGAGTCATGTCCCTTCTACAGTTACTAGAGTGGCCTTCTGGAGATGCTGAAATTATCCATGATCACTAAACACTAATGATACTGTTCCCATCACCTACACTGCTACTGCCATTCAAAGGTATTGTTAGTGCAATTAAATAAATCACTACCTCTTTCTTAATCTATGCCATGTAACTGTGCCAATTTAGTTTCATTCATTACATAAATATTTCATTAAGCACTAATAGGTATCAGGCTCTCTGCATCCGCCCAATAATTCTGTTCCTGTAGTTGGCAATACTTATAGTGCAGTGTCTGCCTTCTGTTGTTTTCCACAGAAATAACATGACAACATCACTGCCCTGCCCTGAGATCATTCCACCTTGGAGAGAGAATTCCTATTTCCACTTTTGTGACATATTTTATTATTTTGGTACAAAAACATCATTGGCTTGTTATTGGACTCTACTGACAGCTATTTGGTTTGAAAATAGTTTTTTGACTGTTCCTTTTAGCAGTCCACTCCAACCATTCCTAGGGAGTTAAAAGAAAAGAATGTGTGTGTGTGTGTGTGTGTGCGCACACACATGTGTGTGAGAGAGAGACAGAAATTGGTAGGGACTTTTATTCTAAATGATATGAATCATGGTCTGTTAAATATCTTTTATTTTCTCTCTCAAGTTTAAGGCACTTCTCATAGAAAAAAATCCTTACAATCTCTTCTATTTTATCAGGTTTTTTCTTTGATTGTTTCTTTTGGGGCGGGGGCGGAAGGTTTCTAAATCCATAATGCAAATAGACTCCTAGAGAAATTTTAAGGACCATAGAGAAATTATAATTGGGCTTATGATATCACACTTATAATTTGAACAATTATTCAATTTATCACATTTTACTCTATTTGTAATTTTAAATTTCAGTACTATTAACCAATGTCTAATAATATACATAATATACTTTTGTTTGCTTTTATAAGGAACTATTTTAAAGTAGTTATAAAACACATGCTATATAACCCACATCTTAATAAATATTTATAATTTTATAAAGGAAGGTGCTTAAGTTTTTGATTGAAGTATATTACATCTGCAGACCAGTCATAAGAATATACCAGAGTGAGCATTTGTTTCTCAGTTGAGAAACCAACATGAATCTTTAAAAGTAAATGAAAATTGTATCTTTTATTCAATATTCTAGAAGGACCATTTTATAGTCATTACCTACTCTTTATATGTGCTGCCAAATTTGGTAATACATTATGTACATATAATTTCTGGATTTTTACTATTAGGATCTATAAAAATGAGAACTACTAGAGACAGAGTAAAGCCTTTTATTTTGAAACCCAAGAAATGCAATGTATAAACAGCAAAAGGCAGTGGGAGACCTCCAGCCTCTACACTGATACAGCCCTTTTCATTAGCTCCTAGGGTCTTGCTGATCATGGGATTGTATCAAATATTCTTAACAGTATGAAATAATCAACAATTCTGAACTAGAGAAAAAGCAAGATCAGTAGTCAAGAAAATGTTCTGATGGATTGAAAATATAGTTATGAAATTTGAGTTACACATCCCTCTCTTTTCCTATGGTTTTATTAAAACATAAATATTTATAAAGTAATTGTTAAAAAGTATTTTAATATGGATTGCAACTCAAAAAATCCCACCCTCTACAAATTTTCCTGGAATTGATTTATAACATTTAAATTTCTTAGTTTTAAAACTACAGTGAAGTACCTTGGGGAAGAGCAGAGGTATTAAGTAACCCTTTCATTTTCCCTAAAATCTAAACATCTTGAAAATCTGATTCAAAGAAGGAAATCCTGTCACTTGCAGCAATACAAATGAACACGGAGGACATCATGCTAATTGAAATAACCCAATCACCGAAAAACATGTGCTCTCACTTACATGTGAAATCTAAAAACTTGAACTCATAAAGGCAAAGAGTAGAAAGGTTGTTGTCAGGGCGAGTGGGGGGTTGTGGAAGATTGGAGAGATGTTCATCAAAAGGGTACAAACTTTCAGTTGTAACATAAATAAGTTTTGGGGATCTAATGTACAGCATGGTGATTGTAGTTAATAATATTGTATTAAGTACTTGAAATTTGATAAGAAAGCAGACTTTAAGTATTCTACACATACACGAATGGAAACTATGGATGGCGATAGATGTATTAATTTGATTGTGATAATCATTATACAATCTATATGTATATCAAATCATTATATCATATACTTTGTATATAGTTTTGTCAATTAAATATTTTAAATAAAAACTCTCATCAAAGAAGCAATATAAAATATAATAAACTGCACACTTCCAAAAATTTTCTCCAACTTACTTCAATTTCTTCTTTCATGAAAGTTATTTCTTCTCATTCCCTTATCCCATAATATAGTCTTAGCACTCTCTCACATAAGCACTTACTGGGGGAATGTGCAATGTGGTAATAAACATGTCTATCTCATGGGGGTCTGCAGATTATCTTTGTGAATTTTTAATTTTCAATTGGAAATGTTTAGTTATATACTTTCATTTTAATAATAATTTATTAGTGAAATAGTGTGGATCTCCTGGATAGACAATTAAAAAAGAAATGCTACATGATTTTCATGTTAGTTAAGACTAAATGATACTTTTCAACACTAGACAATAAATGATAATGAAAAATAGCATTACTCCTTGAGTTTACATAAAAGTGTAGTTAGATCAAATTTTACTATTGATTGTGTCAATGTACTAATAACTCTTTACAGACAAAATAGACTTTCATAAACAATTGTCTTGAAGGATTCATTTTATCCTATGTCTACAACCCTTCACAAGGTGACTGCTGCTGAATGGTAAGTTTCCCAACCCTAACTACTGAACTGGCCTTGTGACTCACACTGGCCAATAGAATGTCACAAAAGTGATACTGCATCACTTTGAGGCTTTATGGTGTCTTGCAGTTTCCATTCTTGCTTCCTAGAGATGCTTTACCACAAAGATTACTACCCATTGCACAAGTCTGGTGAGACAGAATACTCACACGTCAGGCAAAGTATATTTACTACTCACAGATAGGCATCAAGGATAAACAAATGCCTAGGATCCATGGCAAGTCCAACCCCAAAGCTCAGGAAAAAGCTGCCTGGGGTGGATGGAGCTTTTGCATGCCTTGTGACATACCACAGCTGAGGGACACCAAGTACACCTCTGTGGTTTATATACCTTGGGAGCAACTTGGCACACTGAGTTCAAGTATTGCAGAATAACCTGTTCTGGGAGAAATGAGGACATAGTCCAGGTTGTTTCAGATATGTCCTCTTTATCTCAGGATGCTGCATTCTCTGTATATTCTCAGAACTGCAAATGAGAGGGGGACAAGCTGGGGAATAACAAAATCTGTGACTTTTTGTATTGATGGATGTAGCAATTTAGAGATCTATGTTCACCATAAGAATGTATTTTGGGGAGAAGCATTCATCTCTCACTTTTAGATTTGTTTTTTTACTTTATGGCATTTTTGCTTAATTGACTATAAAGCCAATAATCTATTCTTTGATGGAATATTTCATACTCATGGAACTATACTTCCAAGAATAATAATCTAACAGTTTGAATTCTCTTTCAGTAGTGGCTTTTGAAGACAGATATTATTGTATTATAGCAACAATCAAAATGATCTTTCTTGCTATGCTCAAGAGAAAATATTGATGAGACTCTATAGCTAACTGGTAGGGAGAAGGTTATCAAAAACATTCTCCTTTGTGAGGAGGTAATATGGATGATGTAAATCAGGAATTTACAAGGAAGTGACCCCTTCAATAGTTCATAAGCAAGGAAAAAGTTTGGTTATGAACTATTGGCTATTGGGACCCTGAAAACCAGTGTCTGTGTTATGGTTATTTCTTTTCTTTTCTTTTCCGAATTATATTTTAAGATGCCTCTTTTGACTGAATCTTTGCATATTCCATATAAGGAATGATGACCTTTTTATATATCCCAGATTAGTTATAGAGCACTAAAATAATCATTATCAGTGAATATGTCAAAATGTCATGAGTGGGAAGAAATACTTTCATAATACTTTGCAAGTTAAGTTCAGGTAAAGTAAATGTAAAGCTTCTTTGAGTTTAAGTTTTTTCATTAGCAAAATTTTAAAGAGATATAGACAATAATACAATATAATATAAATGTAAAATTAAAATACTTATTCAGAAATTAAAATATTAAGAGTAGAAATATAGAAATACAAAATATTAAAATCAGTTCGGGTTTTAAAGGTACATTAGGATCTGCCAGTGAAACAGAACTATAGAGTGCTTTAATATTCTTAAAATGTATTTTCTTCATATTAAGAGTAAATATTAATACAATCATATTCTATAATAAATATTGACATGCCATGAGACAAAAAGCCAAAGCATTTATTTTTAAATATCTTAATAAATATTTTCTACTGCCTAATCTTTTCACTGTAATACATTTTAATTTAACACTAGAATTATCTTTTCTGAATTTTCATGGTATGTAAATGTGCAATTATCACCTCAGGCAGACACCTTTATATTTCTTTGATTGTGTCAATGGCAAAAGCAGCATAGAGCCAAAGCTTCAAAACGTTTAATAGTTAACCATTTATAAGAAGTAGCACCTTGTAAATTAGCAAGACACCAAAAAAAGTCTGTGTAAGAAATGTCAGAATGAAATACAGCAAAAACCGACTTCATACTGAGAATCTTTATCAGAGTACATAAGTCTTTTCACATGTGGCCAGTTACCCTAGTGTGAGGATCAGAGGGGAAATAATTGCTAAAGGGTGCATCCAGCTGAGTCTCTATTTTATCTTTACATTTATGAGAAAGAAGATAAAGGGCATTGCCCAATCTAGCAAGATCAGAGTTTATGGCTCCTGTTGGATGTTAGTCTTGAACTTAGATAATACAGGTTCCCTTTCCTAATGAAGTGATAAAATGTGAAGATGAACAACTTAAACCTTCTCCAATCAAAAAATATTTCAAATGGAATACAAAAGAATCACAATTAGGTAGTTTTATTTACTTTTCTCTTTTGATTTATTCTGAGGTTATGATATGAAACCACATTCCATGTTTAGCAAATGGAAAAATAATAGAACATTTCACTCTAATAAAGAACAAGGCAATTAAAACAAAATTGAATAAGGAAAAGGAGAGACTAAGGCTATGAAAACACCTTCAATAGAATTATTTGATTTATCTGATTCAGTAATATAGTCATTTAAAAGAAGAATCTACTCAGATAACTTTAGGTGCTTGACAGAATTTGTCATTCTTTATTTTGGTAGAGGTGATGTCAAAGGTGGCATGTAATATTAGGAAGTAAGAAATCAGGAAGTATATACATTTTAAATTAAAGAAAACAATTTCAAAGAACTTACTATCCATCATACTTTATTTAATGGACTCCTGCACAAAAACAAATAAGTAAACATGTGCTTCATATTCATGCATACATTTACCTATAGCCTTTTCTTGCATAGAAATATTCTAAAGCAGCTAAATATTATGTCAATGTGCATATACTGAATAAATGAAGATATCCTAAATGATGACTTCTCAAAAATCAAGAATATTAGTGGTTGTTTTAATAAGAAGTATTGATTATTCTTGATTATTAATGATTAGACACCAGTGTGGTACCAGTATATACCAGTACATCAATATTTTAAATTTCACATGCACTGATAAGCAAATGTAACAGGGAATATGATCTTAATAATATGACATTTGATAGATGGAGTTTACACTATCCTACTGTGTTGAAATGTAAATATACTTGTTTAAAATTCAACTATTTGAAAGTGTTATACAAACAAATCTACATGTGGATTTAAAGTTAGCAGTTAATTTACAATGATGGGCTATAATTGACATTAAAGTAAATTCAGTAGGTTGTTTATATCAATGGATTGATATCTAGATTAACTTTCCTAAAACTGTAAATACTTTCTTTTGCTTTGGAGATAATATAAAATTTTACTGAAAAATATAGTGTTTATAATTCTACATGAATGCATCAATGACTGAAATACTCAAAGGGAATCTTTCTAGAGTGTTAACTGTCAACTATATTTTAATCAGTTTAGCATAACATCATGACAAGGTCAGTGAAAATGACTTTCAAAGAATTTAGAATTGATGACATATGCATCAGTAATTAATTCTGGACAATTTTATGTTTTAGGAGAGAATTGTGATTAATAGGAACACTATAGAATTTAGAGAAAAGAAAAAAATAAACGATTTTCATCCCAGCTGAGCTCTCAACTAGGAGTGAGATTTTAGGACTATTGACCTAACTTTATTTAGTCTCAGTTTCTTATTTGTAAAATAAAGATAAATGAGTATTATTATACATGGCTGGTAGTAGCATTTACATATTAATTTTTAAATAGAATATGCTTAGTAGAAAATAAAATTACCCTTTACCTATTTTCTTTCTTTTTCTTTAAAAGAAATCAGTCTTTCTTAAATCTTTGTTGTAATTCAAATATAAGAGATAACTTAACCAAGTATAAAAATATTTGCTATTTTACTTGTATCAGTATGGTATTACATTTGTAAAGCTGGTAATTGGAAAGAAGAATTTTAAGTCAGCATGAAGCATATAATTGTCCTTGTGAAGGCAAAGTACCTAAAGAAGAAGCTTAACTCTAAAAACTAAGCAGACCTGTTATTGGGCCCTCAAGGTCATGTTCATAGCATCTTAGGTACCTAGATGCTGAAGACTCAGAAGAACATGTACACTTAAACACACATAAACACACTCTGTCTTCTTTTTATGATGCTCATTTCTCTGAATTTTCAGTCTGTAAATAATGTGATTGCATATATACTTATGATGAGAAAGTGTCAGAGTGTACTAAGAGTGAATGTATAAAAATAGGCTTTAAAAGCCTACTGAATAGGTGAAAAATGCTAAAACTTACTAAAACTTCTGTTTTGTTTTCCACCGAATCTTGTTTATATCATTTCAGTCTTTTGCAATCAAATGAAACAAACGTTTTTTCCCTTTGATTTTTGTTTGTTCTTTCACTCACCCACAATGATTCTCCTATGAATACTTTCATCAGTGAAGGTATAGCTTGGATTTTTTTTATAGTTAAGTCTCTATTTTACAACTCAAATTTTATAAGTCAAATTAGAAAAGAAATGCATGTTTCTCCATCCACAGATTTGTGGTAAAAGTACAGGTCATGAAGAGCACAGCTTGTCAGGTTATGAAGAGCACAGCATACTGTTTATTTCATACATATGTATTCTTTAGAATATGTCATTGCATAATAAAAATAAATTCTAAGATTAGTGCTCTTTCTCAAATCATAAAACAGCTCAAGATCTGCTAATTATTATTGCAATTTTTATAAAAAAGAAAGAATCCCTGTTTAATATTTCATCGGTGACATTTTCAGCCTAAATGCTTTTATTAACTTTTTTCCTGCTAGGTTTATTTTTATATAGTTATTTACAGAATACCTGATTTATCATAATAATGATGAATTCGTGTTAACTATTTAACAAAATGTGTAAAAATTGAATGTATTACATAAAATCTAGTAAAATACTTTTCCAGCAAATTTTCAATGCAAGAATTCACTCAGATATTATCTGACATTGTGCAAATAGTCCTGAACATAATATTTCAGGCATATGGTATTAACTTACAAAAGTAAAAATTTAATGCTGTATATGTAAAATAAATTATATCACTAATAGTATAGTGTTTTGACTTTCTGCAGTAAGAAAATATGTAATAACCATCACTATATAAACAAAATGAGAAAAAATACTATATAATTACCTAATCAAACAATATTTTGATTATATTTCCATCTAATAATAAAGATATAATCCTACAATTTATTATTCTAAAAATTTATACATTAATTATCAATAGCTATATAATAATAATTGTAATGAGTATTTTGGGGGAGATATTAGTACTTTTCAAAAATCCCCTGAGAAAATATTTTTAGAATAGATGCCACAGGCATTTAGCGTCTTGATTTAAGAAGTATTTCAATAGAAGTACTTCAATTTATTTTAAATGACTAATTTGGTACAAATAATTATAGGAAGGAAAAAATTAAAGATTAAACACTTTTAGATTTCCATTAAGAACAGTTAATGTACAATACAGTCATGCGTCTCACATAAAGACGTTTTGGTCAGCGATGGACTGCATATCCAATGGTGGTCCCATGAGGTTATAAAGGAGCTAAAAAATTCCTACTCCCTCATTGTCGTTTTGATTTGTATTTCCTTGGTGATTAGTGATGTTGAACATTTTTTCATATATTTGTTGGCCATTTGTACGAGTTTATAAATTTAGCCTAAGTACACAGTGTTTATAGTCTACAATGGCGTACAGTAATGTCATAGACCTTCACTACTCACTCACTGACTCACTCAGAGCAGCTTCCAGTCCTGCAAGCTCCATTCATGGTAAGTGGTCTATACAGGTTCCATTCTTTATATTATATGCTGTATTTTTTACTGTACCTTTTCTATGTTTTGAATATATTTAGATATACCAATACCATCGTATCTCAATATCCTATAGCATTCAGTACATTAACGTGTTCTATAGGTTTGTAACTAGGAGCAATAGGCACCATATGGCATAGGTGTATAGTGTAGGCCATACTATCTAGGTTTGTGTTAGTACAGTGTATGATATTTTTACAATGATGGCATCACCTAATGATACATTTCTCAGAATGTATCCCCATTTTAAGCAACATATGACTGTCTTTCAATTATGCTCATGATGCCTCTTTGTTTTCCTACATGCTACTATCATCAGCTTGATGAAATAGCCTGAGATTGTATAATAACTAACTTGATGATTTGAGTTTTTGTTCCTTTTTAAGCTATTGTGATATATTGACCAATATATTAATAGCTCATGTCTTTCTATGTATTTTTAAAGTCTTACTTGGTCACCAACTGTTTGTAAGATTTGGAAGCATAATTTAATTTCATCTGCATGATAACTTTAGGAATCGCATATTAATTCTCATTTTATAAATGAAGGCATTAAGTATAAGATTTTAAGTATCTTGGTATGTGTTGTTCTATTAATGAAACAGGCAGAGATAGAGTAAAATTTTCTGAATGCTGTCTACAACTTCTTCCTACATATGAGTTTATTTCTATCAGCCAGTACACATCTTGGTTTTAGTAATCAGTCATTCACTTTTCTTTAATGAGGAAGGAAGGGGGAAAAAAGATGGGAGGGAAGAAATGAATTAAAAGAAAAAAAACTATAACCATTTCTACTCTCATATATCATATTTTCCTCTTCCACATCAATTCTTTATAGAGTGGCATATTGTAGAGCTTATAAATTCAAATACTTACAAAGGCCAAGTGGGTACATTTAGTGAGACAGCTCAGTACTGACAGTGATAAAATAGAGAGAGAGCCTGGTTCAGATAATCTCAAGGAGGGGGCCACAACCCAGCTGGATATTATTTCAAGAAAATATAGGCAGAGGTTGATAAATCATCCAATTTTTCAAGGGGATCCATAAATTCAAATTTTTATGCAAAATCTAACTTATAATTTCATATAATTAGTTGAAAATTACAATAAATTTTCCATCTATGGTGTTTATTTTCACTACTTTCAGATTATTCCTTGTTTAAACTCTGTAATCTGGATTCTGCCATCCACAAATCACACTAATGGAGATTGTCAAGGACTTACATGTTGCCTTTTGAATACATCTTTATGTATGTATTTATTTATTTTTCAGCATAATATGGGGGTACAAATATTAAGGTTAGGTATATTGCCCTTGCCCCCCCCCTCGAGTCAGAAGTGTGTCCATGCCCCAGTTGGTGAATACATCTTAATTGATCTGTAAGCAATTTAAAAAAAGCAATTTAAAACTGTCTTTATGTATGTTTACCACAATATTCTCCCACTTGGCTTTCTATCTTTCTCAACTCTCTCCCTTGTCAATCTTATCCATTATTATTACATTTCGGTTATTGTCTGTCATGTCAATAACTCCTAACTTTAAGCATTTAGCATAGATTCCTATATAGGCTTTATAGGGATATTCATATACTTCATATTCAAATATCCATTATATATCTTAAGTATTAATCTCCAAACATATGCCTGTTTTTCAGGGTTTTTTTGTATCAAAGTAAATGTCATTATATTTTATAGCAGTCTATTTTTGTTTCATAGGACTTTAATGTTTTATTATACCTTTAATTATATAATCATTTATTTGATAATGTCATGTATCTCCTAGAAGAGTGTAATGTCTATGGGAAAAATAATGTTATCATTTACCTTTATTGTGACATTTTAGCACCCACTATGCTGGCTGGCATGCCATGCATTTGTCATTAAACAATTTATTTCCTCTTAGTTCCAAATTTACCCTTCAATATATGCTCTGCCATAATGGGTGGAATGCTTCCTTTGTGCATTTTTTTCACCGTGAGCATGAGGTTAATTAAATCTTCCCAGTAGAGGGGGCTGGAGGGACCATGGAGGAAGAGACTCTCCTGTTGTGCCTGGCTGCTTATGGAAGACAGACAGTGCAAGTGTGAGAATGTATGGTGATGCTCTATGCTAGAACATGAGGTTTCTCAGCAACCTTTTAGCCAGGATCTGGATTTCTGCAGCCTTCGCAGCCTGAACACCACAAATTCCAGGCTTCCTGCCTCCACAGGTGCCCCAATTCCTCTACTCACCTGTGTACCCAGCCACTGGCTAAGTTTCGCCTGTGACCTGCTCACACCTAATAGTCATTGTCCTGCTCCTTCTGCACAATTTTACCTAGGTTCCCTGAAAGAGACACCACTGTGTGCCACCTATGCTAAGCATTTTGCTTTCTGTGATTGTTGTTGTCCAGTGACTACTAACTAGCTCTGTCCTGTGAACCAGTGAACTTCTGTGCTATCTAGTGGGCTGCAACTGCATCTTTTCCAACAACCTTAGCCTTCGTGAGGGAACCTCACCTTCCAAATTTGTTCTCTTTTGGGTACGTTTCCTCAGCCTTAGAGGATCATACCGAACTTTCTTGTATTTTATAGTTACTCCTTTATCAAAGTTTACTAATACTTAACATTTCACCTCTCTAAATTGTTGTGTGGTTTCTACTCCTTATGGACATAGATTCATAAATCTCGATAAATATTTTTGAATCAATGAATAACTTCATAGTCCAAATTACTTTAATTACCTTAGAAAGTCTTCAGGGTTTCTCCCATATTTCTAAACATGTTAAATATGTATCAAAAGACAAACCACAAATTTGGAGATGGCTTGGCCAGATTTTATACTGTTTATAAATGACCTATTCATAGCATTCAGAACATTTTAAAGTGCTTGGTATCCAGACCACATGTATATTTCCAAAAAATAAATAAGAGAAAAAGTGTAATAATTCAGTAGAAAATTGAGCAAAGTATTTGTATCAAGTTGTCTTAAAAGATGAAATCTGAATTTCTAATATGCATATTAAAAGTTTACCCTCGTGAGTAATTACATATGCTTATAGAAATTAAAACAAACTAAAACAAGGCAACAAAAATTGCCTTGGTTAATTTAAATGGAAAAAAAGGATTTATCTACAGGATATTAGTTTCTACACAGCCAAAATAAGGTCCAAAATCTGAAACACACAACTCATTTAGTGAGAAAACCACACTTACCACTATCAAAGACAAGCTGTTACAACTTATCAAGATCAAGAATTTGATCTTGCACATACTGCCATTGCCACCAGTGAGAGCATTTTAGTGCTTCATTGTATCATTAGATTGTAATTGAAATTCTGGGGAGTGGATTTATATAACTAGTCATTTGCTTGTACCCTAGCTGCAACAGAGTATCGGACATTGATTATCTGTTATCTTCACTTCTATAGTGGGTAGCAAGCTCTACATTGAAACAACAACCATAAAGTAAAAATTTTCTCAATCATATGGAAATAATTAAGATACTAAGTAGCCAAAGTGCAAACATACACCTATACAGACTCTCTCATTACACATGTGCCCAAAAAGATTTATTTCTGCATTCTATGTAATAGTAAAAACCTGAAGAAAATCTAAATGTTGACCAATAGAGGAATGCTTAAATAAATTGTTGGTAGACACTATTATTAGTACTCAATAAGCCACTCTCTTTGGTATTCTACTACCAAAAATAAAATCAAAATAAAATAAAACTTACAAATTCTCTCTTTTGTTTTGGGGGGGATTGTATGGATCATATCCTAACCAGTAATATTTGAAGAGAGGTCTACTTTGAGGCTTCTGAGAAAATATTTCCCTCCAATAAAGACGTATGTGTGTATGTGTGTGTGTGTGTGTGGGAGGGAGAGAGAGAGAGAGAGAGAGAGAGTGAGTTGGGGGGCTCACTACTTGCCTACTTCTTGCATAATAGTGAAAGCATGATGTGTTGAATTGCAGTAATTACTTTCTAATTATAAGGCTACAGGTCTAAGGATAAATGTGAGGATCACTCACTCATAAGAGGTGAGCCTGGCTTCATTATGACACTATTTAGCAACTGATTCTTTACTTTAAAATTCTTATTATTTTAGAAAATAATCCCTATGTTTAAATGGAGAATTGTTAAAAATTTCTGTTAAGTAAAACTGAATATATCCTTAACTTATTCTATATTTATTTGAATATTAAACAGCACTTAAAGATTATTGCAGATCCAAATTCATCAATGTTAAGAAATCTTAAGAGTAAAATGTTAAGTAAGAAAGTACATTGTTTGAAATAAATAAAATATAAATAAATATAATGAAATTTATTAATTAAGAAAAAAACTTTTAAAAACACTACTATATGTATATTGCTCAAGGATACATATTTAATAACTATGTGAAACATGAATAAGAAAGTTGCATAGCAACACTAGAGAGGGAGAGAATGAAATAGGAATGGTTCAGGAGAGAAGATTTGGACTCTTTCTTTAATATTTTATTTAGAAATAATATGAAGAAAGTATATCAAATGCTTAAAATTTTTGAATTGAGTCAGTCAGTAGTGGAGATGTATTATATTATGCTATTTTATTTTGTACTTTTGACATAATTCAAAATTAAAATCTTTTATTTTAGAGTGCTTTAAAAAGTAATGTGCAATTAAATTCTTAGAAAAGCACTGTAGAGAAAGTACTATTTTCTTCATCTGATAGAGTATACTACTGGGTTCATCAAATTGAAGTGACTGGTTTAATGGTCTCCACTCCAAATACAGTTTTTCACAAATCGTTACTATAATATTACATAATGGAATTTTTATGGTATTATTACTGCATAAGATGTTAACAGTAAATATCTACCCATCAGTTCATAAAATTATATTCAAAATTTTTAGCAAAAAGACAAACGTTTTAATAGCCTTTCTTCTAAAAGCATCTATAGCTTGGAGCTCAACTAATTTCTTATAAAATACTCTAGTATAAATTGTATCATTTAATATTTTAAAGATCACACAGACTTAAGCCACTCCAAGGACATTGACATTACAGAAACTATTTAAGAATCAGAAAAGTTCTTCCTGGTTTACTAGTAGAAATGTGCTGTTGAAGAATAAAGTACACCTGTAATTATGTGGTATAAGGCATACCTTGATATGAAATTTAACTATAAGTAGTAAAGATGAGAGTGTGGCAGGGGATAGAAGATAATAATAAATATCATCTTTTTGTATTTATTATTTTTTATTTAATATATTTGATATATTTTCCTCTCTTTAGATATTGCTTTCATAGATATGACATTAAATAACCTGACACTTTCATACAGTATAAATCAAACATACAGTAAGCATTTTATCAAAGTTAGAATCTAAATAACTATAGAAATTAAAAGAACAAATATACTTATTTGTACTTATACTAAAACCCATTACATATTGAGCATTTCTAATCTGAAATCCAAAATGCTCCAAAATATGAAACTTTTTGAGTGTTGATATGACACCACAAGTGGAAAATTTCACACCTGACCTAATGTGATAGGTAGCAGTCAAAATGAACAATTCACAGTTTATTCAGTGGTCCTCAGGGGAAAGAAAACAAACAAAGAAACAAAAAATGACCTTCCCAGCCCACTTCATCTGTGATACAGCTTCTCCACAGACTCCCACAAGGGCTAATAAATGGCTCTTGTACAAGCTGGATGCACCAGTGGTAAGTTCCCCATAACACCCCATATGGGACAAGAGTACATGCATTACTCGGTGTAATTTGTTTGCTTACTCTCCGCTCTCTGATGTAAAGAAATTATTGAAAATGTTAGAAAGGCTTGCAGATACCTCCATGGGTAAGAGCAGCTAGAAAAAGAGGAAGAATCTATGTTTATCTACAGGTCGATCAAAAATCAAGTTGTTGGAGAAACTGGACAATGGTGTGAGTATGAAACGTCTTACAGAAGAGAATGGTGTTGGAATGTACACCATATATAAACTGAAGAAACAGAAGGATAAACTATTGAAGTTATATGCTGAAAGTGATCAACAGATGGTAATGCAAAATAGAAAAACACTGAATAAAGCTAAAAATGAAGGTCTCAATCTTGTATTGAAAGAGTGTATCCATCACTGGATCCATCACTGGATCCATCACTGTCTCACTGAACACGTGCCACTTAATGGTATGCTGATCATTAAACAAGCGAAGATTTATCACTATGAACTGGAAATTGAAGGGAATTGTAAGTATTCAACAGGCTGGTAGCAGAAATTTAAGAAAAATACAGCTCTCAATTTTTTGAAATGTGTGGTGATAAAACATCTGCTAATGATGAAGCGGGAGAAAATTCATTGAAAGTTTGCCAAAGTCATCGCTGATGAAAATCTGATGCCAGAACAAGTCTACAATGTTGATGAAACATTGCTATTTTGGTGTTATTACCCCCAAAAGACATCGGCTATAGTTGATGAGACAGCCCCTACAAAAATTAAGGATGCCGAGGACAGAATAACTGTGCTTGGACATGTGAAATGCAACAGGCATGCTTAAGTTGAAACTTGCTGTGATAGTCAAAAGCTTGAATACTGACTGTTTTCAAGGAGTAAATTTCTTACCAGTCCATTATTGTGCTAATGAAAAGACATGGATCACCAGGGACATCTTTTCTGACTGGTTTCACACACACTCTGTGCCAGCAGCTCATGCTTACTGCAGGGAAGCTGGACTGAATGATAATTGTAAGATTTTGCTATTTCTTGACCACTGTTCTGGTCATCCTTTGCTGAAGTTCTCATCAATGATGTTTATGCCATGTACTTGTCCCCAAATGTGACTTCACTATTTTAGCCATATGACCAAGGTATCTTTAGATCAATGAAGAGTAAATATAAAACACTTTGGTACACAGCATCATAGCAGCAGTAAACAGATTTACAAGTGTGGAAGATTTTCAAAAAGAGTTTAGCATAAAGAATGCCCTATATGCTATTGCTAACACTTGAAACACAGTGAGTAAAGACACAGTTGTGCATTCCTGGCACAACCTCTGGCCTGCAACTATGTTCAGTGATAACAATGAACAAGGTGGTGACTTTGAAGGATTTCATAAGTCAAGTGAGAAAAAATGATGTTAGATCTTACCTATGCAAAAAATATAACTTCAGAGTCCATAAGTAAGCTGGAAGAAGTGGATACTGAGGAAGTGTTTAAAAGTACTAATGAGGCTTCAGTTGTTCATTCATTGACCAATAGTGAAATATCTGAAATGGTTCTGAATCAAGGTGATCGTGATGATAGTAATGATGAAGATGACATTGTTAACACTGTAGAAAAGGTGCCTATAGACAACATGGTGAAAATGTGTGATGGGTTTATTGAAGGACTGAAGCAGCATGCATTCATAACAGAGAAAAAAAATCATGTCAGTTTATAAAATCAAAGAGAGGCTTCTAAGACAAAAGCCATTGTTAATGGGGCAGATGACTCGCGAGGAAACATTTTAAAAAGTTGTCCGGCAGAAAGCCTCCTCATCCCTAGAGGACCTACTTCCTGGTCTCTCAACTGTTTCTGATGTTTCTTCTCACCTAAAAAGATAAAATACTGTGTACACTAATCTTTTAATCGAAACACAGCATCATAGGTGGAGACTGAAAGCCTGCTGTTGTTTCTTGTTGCTATTGTTTACAGCTGATACAGATATTCTGCTGATGCTACTATGCTGCTTAGTTACCCTGAGCACATTATTTTTTCACTGTATTAATAGTATGTCCTATTTTTTTACCATTAAGAACTTATGTGTGAATAAATATAAGAAAATGATTCCTTATCAGTAGCATATCAATTCAGTCAGGAATGATGGTGATGTAAAAAATACACAGATTATCCACACAGTGGCTGAGATATTGATACCTTTGGTTTCTGATAATCCAATGTACACAAACTCTGTTTCTTCCAAAAAATTATTTTAAAATATTGTATAAAATTACCTTCAGGCTATGTGTGTAAAGTATATATGAAACATAAATGAATTTTGTGTTTAGTTTTGGGTCCCATCCTCAAGATAGCTCTTTATGCATATGTAAATATTCAAAATAAAAAAAAATTTAAAAATCCAATGCAATTTGGATTCTAAGCATTTCAGATAAGGAATACTTAATCTATATGTATAAATGCCACTTAAAAAAGAAAATAGAATGGACATGAAAGCTGAGAGAAGAATGAAAAAAAATTACTTCATTAGGATAATAAAAGTAGCAAAAGAAGAAAATTGAGGTATTACTGTGCTAACCTACAGTTGTGCCACCATTGGACTCTTAGGAGTGTTTAACAATATTGCTGAGGAATTGCTCCTGTAATACTTGGAAAAGGATGTAGAGATACTTTCAGCTTAATTAAGATGGAGCTAACATAGGTGACATGCAAGACATTAGAAGGGTATAATTGTTCAGTATTGTTTGGTTCTTTGTCACCAATCATTATTATTACAAAAGTAGAAAAGTAAAAAAAAGGTACAAATGGGGATATCTTTTGTGCTTAATGTATTGCCAAAAGGTGAAGGGTTGGTTATTGCTAATTCGATCAAAAGGTAGAAACATCTTATTGCATTACATGTATTTACTATGTGCTTATACACACATTCCAGCTTTTATCATAAGTTAATGTATGTGTGGATGTAAGCATATGCATACACACTCATTGAATATATTGAATATAGGTAGATAAATAGATAGATCAATCCTGGAAATAGAAGATTTGAAAGGGAAATGAAAATAAGATTGAGTCTGCAATAAATGCCAGTTGATATAAGAGACATTGCATATTATTTTAAATAATTTATGTAATATTTATGAGCTAGGGTACCATTATTATTCCAATTTTAGAGATTAAAAAACCTGAGTCCCTGAGTCACAGTTTTATTATGCACTAAAGGAAGAATAACCAGTAAGTAGCTAAGGTTTATTTAAAGCAAAACTCATATTTTCTTTCTAGCCCACACTTCTTCTAACATATTGTAATGTATTAAGTTGGCAAAATCAAGAACTATTAGGAGGTGATGACAGTCCTGTGTTTAAACGAAATCCCACAATTTATTAATTTGTTTCCCACATTTGCCTATATTTTCTGAAACTGTTTCCTTATCTGAAAAAGGGGAAGTATTAATACTAGTCTTGTAAGAGTGATTCTACCCTCCCCTCAAAGTTCTCACTGGAGGAAAAAAAAACCTAATAGATACATATAACAGATTAAAAATGAAATGATATCCATTGTTTAATTATATTATGCTATTCATGTACACCACTTAGTTACACGTTAGTTTTTTTCCACAGGAAAAAATGCAAGTTTTAATGTAAAGGTTTTGCTTAATTAATGTCCTGTAAGCTTATTTTATAAATATTTAGCTGGCCATTTTATTCTATATTTTACCAAGAATTATTTATAACCATGCAATATGTATTAAGTTAGTACCTTTATTTTAGTCACATAAATGATACAGAAAAGTAAAGATAGAATAAAAATAATTTTATGGATTAAACACAATCCAAATTATTATTTACTGTTTTTCTGTTTTGTTTTGTTTTTGCTGGTGCTGCTAGAAATCTAATAGGTTCAACTACACAAAGACTTTTTCCATTTGTAATAATTGTCAACTAAATGTTATATTCAGTTTAATTATAAAAGTGTTAAATTTCTAATACTCCCATATGTCACTCACAAGCCATGTATGAGCATACTTGACATGATGGTCAGAAAAAAACAAGTCTCAGGTTGACATAGATGCCAGCTGGACCTGCCAAAAGGTTATCTATGGTAACAGATGTGCTTTGTTTAGAGTAAAAGGATCAGCAAACTAAATGGCAAAAAGATAAAAGGTTGTCTGTGGAAGCCTTTATTTGATCAAGGTAAATGTAGCCTATTCTTGACAACATGTCAAAATAAGGCAAAATGGGATTGCAATTTTTTTGTTATAATCTACTCTCATCTGTTTGTAAAGGCTTGTAAGAGGCATGCCAGGTGAAACCTAGGTGTACCCTGCCTGTATCAAAGAAATGACTGAGTAAAGAAGAAACAACTAAAAATTCCTACTGTCTGGCAATCAATATAAATCATTGTATATGTAATGTCTTTGATTATGTTGCTTCAATTTGGGGTAAAGTTCAATTTGACCAAATTATCATAGATGTGATAAAAAACATAGCTTTAAGAGTCATAAAAAACAAAGTTTTAATCAAGTTTCCAAATTAAAAAAAAAAAGTTGAATTGTTTGTTTCAATTTCCAAAAAAGAAGACTTTAAAAAAAACCCACCTAATTTGATTAGGTCATTATTTTACAGAAAAAATAAGATGCTTTTATTTTCTATAAAAGAATAACAAAATACTTCAATAATTTCAATATTAATTGATACAGATTGGGACAGATTAAAGACTAAATTAGAGAGGAAAGGGATGACCAAAAGGAACAAACAAACAAAAAGTAATGGAATATAAAAAAAAAATTAAGGATTTAAGGAGAATATCCTAGCCATGTTAGGGAAGAGGGAATATATTGTAGAGGAAGTTATATTGTAGATTCAACAGGATTTGGAAAATAATCTCATAAGAGGGTTTGATTGTGGCCGATTATAGAACTGAGTAAAATTTAGAGATTTATAAGATCCATTCCAAAAGATGGTAATATAAATAAACCCAACAGATAATTTTTAAATCTTGTATAGCATTCATTCTCATGAATGTATAGTTTTTTATGCCATATTGCCTTGGTCTTCTTATTTCTTACCTTTCCTTTTGTCCTTCAGCATCTCATACTGATATCACATATCTAGTATAAAGTATTCCTCAGGTGAAGTTAGTTGCCACATTATTTGCTGATATAACACCTGTCATACCACTTATTGCTAAATTTACATTTGTTCCTAGTCTGACAGTCATCCCTCATTTGTTAAGGACCAGTATGCATTTTATCCATTTGTAGGTTGAAAATTATTTGTTATGGTGTCCCATATGGTGAAAGTTATTATTTAAAATGTTTATTTGAATACATGATTAAATTAATAAATAAAATGTCTGCATTTTGGTGAATTTTAGTTTGGGCTGTCAGAGTTACTACCACATGTACACAGCTGATAGTATTTCAGAAGAAAGTTGAAAGGAAAATCCACCACGATTGAGAAATAAAAGCATTTTAACTTTTTAGTTCTTTAATTTTTTCCAATTTATTAAAAGAATTATTTTATTTTTTACATCTTTATTAGTAAACTTGAAATTTTGGGGAGAATTACTATTAATTTTAACACATATGTAGATTCATGTGACAACCAGAAAAATTTGGATACAGAATAGTTGCAGCACACAAAAACTCCCTCCTGATCTTTCTATGATCACACTCTCCTCCCATCTTTATGCCTGGCATCTGTTCTCCATTACTCTAATTTAGTTTGCTTTGTAGAATTTTATAAAATGAAATAAAACATTCTATAACCTTTCAAGTTTTGTTTCATTTACTCAGCATAATGTATCAATACTGGGTTCCTTTTTATCGATGGGTAGTAGTTCATTGCATATGGATATGGAAGTTTGTTTACTCATTGGCCACTGAAGGATATTTGGATGGTATCAATGTTTGTCTATCATGGAGAGAACTGCTATAAACACTCTTGTATAATATGTATGTGTTTCATCATTTTTAATCAAGGATCTTTTTCTGTTTTTTGTTTCTTTCCTAGGAAATTTTGGGTATAGTCTTATATTTGTAAGTCATAACTCTCTTTTTTTTAACAAATTGGGAGGCATCACTTTACCAGACTTCAAGCTATACTATAAGGCTATAGTAATCAAATCAGTATGGTACTGGCACAAAAACAGAGACATAGAACTATGAATTGGAACAGAGAACCCAGCTATGAAAACTATCCTTATATTGCCATCTGATCTCAGACAAAGTTGACAAAAATATACACTGGGGAAAAAAATTCCTATTTAATAAATGGTCCTGGAAAAATTGGATAGCCACATGAGAAAACTGAAACAGGATCTGTGTCTCTTACCACTCACAAAAATTAATTCTTGATGGATACCAGACTTAAACCTAAGGCATGAAACTATAAGAATTCTAGAAGAAAATGTTGGAAAAACTCTTACAGACATCAACCTAAGCAAAGAATTTGTGAAGAAAACACCAAAAACAATCACAGCAACAACAAAAGTAAATAAATGAGACCTGATCAAATTAAAAAGGTTCTGCACAGCCAAGGACACAATCAATAGAGCAAATCAACAACCTACAAAATGGAAGAAAATATTTGCATGCTATACATCTGATAAAGAGGGCTGATAACCAGAATCTACAAAGAACTCAAGCAAATCAACAACAACAAAAATGAAACAACCCCATTACAAAGTGGGCAAAAGACATGAGCAGAAATTTTTCAAATGAAGATAGACTAATAGCCAATAAACTCATGAAAAAATGCTCAATATCTCTAATCATCAAGGAAATGCAAATCAAAACTACAATGAGATGTTACCTAACGCCAATGAGAATGGCTTTTATCAAAAAGTCCCCAAACAACAGATGCTGGTATAGATGTGAGAGAAAGTAGCAGTTGTCCACTGTTGGTGGGACTGCAAACTAGTACAACCTCTATGAAGATTGTTCCAGCAATCCCACTACTGGGTATTTACCCAAAGGAAAAAAAAA
This sequence comes from Cheirogaleus medius, assembly GCA_008086735.1. Taxonomy (NCBI): domain Eukaryota; kingdom Metazoa; phylum Chordata; class Mammalia; order Primates; family Cheirogaleidae; genus Cheirogaleus; species Cheirogaleus medius. The sequence continues at coordinate 50,466,072 of VBSM01003176.1, forward strand.
ACGTTTTATAAAAATGACACACACACTCTAATGTTTATAGTAGCACAATTCACAATTGCAAAGATGTGGAAACAACTCAAGTACCCATAAATACATGAGTGGATTAATAAAATGTGGTATATGTATACCATGGAGTACTATTCAACCACAAAAAATGGTGATCCATTATCTTTTGTAATAATCTAGATGGAATTGGAGACCATTCTTCTAAGTGAAGTACTGCAAGAATAAAAAAGCAAACACCACATGTACTCAATACTAAATTGGAGCTAATCAATCAACACTTATGAGCACATATGGAGGTGAAACTCAGTGGAAACCCAGTAGGTGGAAGGGGGTATGAGGGGATGGGTAAATTCACACCTAATGGATACAATGCATACTATCTGAATGAAGGGCACACTTCTAACTTTTACTCAAATTGTACAAAAGCAAATTATGTAACCAAAACTTGTGTACCCCTGTAATAGTCTGAAAGTGAAAAAAAAAAAAGAAAAAGAAAGTCATAACTCTTACAATGACCTGAAATTGTAATACTGGCACATATATTTATTTGTAAAATTATTATTTTTTGTCTATATCTGCTGCATGGACGTGATTCCAAAGAGGTTAAATACTTTGTCTTGTGCACTGCCATATCACTAATGGTTGGGAAAATGCCTGGAACCGAATGAGCACTCAGTAATAATATTTACCATGTGAATGAGTGTGTGTGTGTGTGTGTGTGTGTATGTGTGTTAGAGAGAGAGAGAGACAGAGAGACAGAGAGACAGAGACAGAGAGATACAGATCTTAAAGTTCAATTACATAATTTCAGGCAAGAGCCACCATAAACAGTATATACTAGGTTCTAGGAAGAAAATAAATTATAGTTTTATTTGGGAATAAGTATTCACTGATGTTAAAAGATGTCACATATACAGAAGATTAGTTGGAAGTTTAGCATTCAAGTATAAAGAAATCAGCATAGCTGAAAAAATATATCTGCTTAAGTTTTGAAACTTAGGAAAACAAAACAACAGCTTATATATATCAAAGTTTAGCTATTTAACAACTATTTTTCACTTCCATTTATTTTTTATTTCATTAGTATGTGTGTATGCATATATATGTGTGTGTGTGTATATATATACACACACACATATAAATATAGTAAATTTGCAGAATAACTTAGTACTATCTTAAATTATTGTCAAGTTAACACAGCAGACAAATTGGGGAAAAAATGTCATTGCTTTTACACCAAAAGCTAAGAATTTATCTGAACATTAATAGCAAGGAGGTATTTCAGTGCATTGTTTAAAAATCAAAAGAGAAGTGATTGATGCCTATTTTAAGAGGAGGCAAATAAACACTTGAGAATTTCCTAATAATTCCAAAATTAAAAATATAATTTAAAATGATATTTAAAACATGTATATTATCACAGTACTTCACAAGTGGGTGAAATTAACTGTCTATCTTAATGAACCAAAGCAGGAAAGTGTTTCAGAAGTTGATCACTGCTGAGCAGCTCCTGCTAACTTTGTTCTAATTTTTTAAAATAAAAAATTGTTGTTTGCTAAATTATGGGATACATGATAAATGGTTTTATTAGTTTAGTTTTAAGAAATCTGAATAAAAAAGAATATACTTTCTAATTTCATCAAGATTTTCTACTCAAAGGAGTTGTCAATGTTAATTAGGAAAACTTTTTTTTTTCTCTTCTAAAATGTAGGTGTCTGTCTCCTGTGGTTTACTATTTTCCTGGATTTATATCTGGGTATAGTGCTAGTTTAAATTCCTTCAATCCCCTTGATGGTTTAAATATTTTTCAGAATTATCATTATAATTTCTTAGGGCATTTATCAGAAGCTTCGTGTATTATTTCAGGCTGAAAATATATCAGTGCAAATGTAATTGCAATCTCTATAGCATCAAGGTAGAAATACCCTAGAGTTCATGATTGGTCATTCTCACTCATGAATATATCATACTGGGCTGATGGGCTCCCTTTCCCAGGAAACGAATTTTCTTTTTGACATAGTCCTTTTGATTAACTAATGCCTTATCACAAAGAATGACACTAATAATGGAAATTTCAGGCCTTGGACATTTCATCACTGACATAACCTGGTATGTATGAAACATTATTAGGAGAAAAAAAAGCTTATGAGTTGCTCAGTAATCAATCAATAAGCATTTATAACTATTATCATTTGCTTATTAGTCTGTGTCATGCTGTAGTAAAGGGAAAATCTATGCTGTGCTTCCTCTCCTGAAGGCAATTTCAATTTAGTGATATCTATTATACCATAGCAATTGAATGAGTAAAATTATTCAACTAGGCTCCTTCTGTTTAATTTTCTCAATGAATGTCCTTGGAGACAATCAGTTTTATTTTAGTTATTTCTCAAAAAGTGCTAGTTGATCCAGTATTTCAATTATCGTTTCTATTCATATCATTTCTAAAATGTATCTATAAATTTCACCTTTCTTTAATATTCCAGAACTCTATATTCATATTTAATATATTTCATTTATTCAACAGATGTATTTATTAATCACCCATTTACATGCATCTCTCTAAGCTCTGTGACAATATCTTTCCCAGTTTTTATAGCTCTGCATCTTAGAGTAATCCTTGATTCTTGATCACTGAAATGTGCAATAAACTTTGGATACCGAGTCAGACAATTATAGACATTTAAATTATTTATATAAGCTGATAGAAAATTAATTTTTATTTACCAATTATTGCTTCTTAAAAGTTTTGTCAAGATTTACTCTCCCTAGAGTTTCAAATAACTTTTCTCTTTTTATTTTAGAATATTATAAAATTTAACTCCACTAATTTTTTATTATATTTTCAGAAAATATACATGCAAAATTCTATTTCCTAGTGTTATGTGATTTTTATTTATAATTTCAATTTGTGAAAAAACCTTTGCCTTATAATCTGTGTACGTGATTGTCATCAAGATGGTGTTTATTTAGTAGAGTTGGCATACTCTTTCCCTCCTAAATATGTGTTTAGCTCTACCTTTGATAGCTGCACAGCCAAACAAGGTAGCATTACCTCCTTCTTTCATTTCAGCTTTCTTTTCTTATAGATGTTGGCCTGTAGCTCTGAGTTTATTATTTATCTTCATCATTTATCTATCCTCCAAATTGTTGCACAAACCTGCACATCTGTTTACCTTTTCCTTTACTTCCCATTTTATTAACTCTTTTTCTATCTTTTTTCTAATCAGTCACCCTCAATTTTCAGATTTTAGTGCTAAAATTCATATGGCTTAGGAAGAGATGTAGAGCAATAAAAGCCTATAAATGAATTTTTAGGTAAAGAAAATATTTTTGGGGGTAAGGATTACTAGATTGTTCTGGTAAAATTTACTTCATTCTAGTTTGTGGAACAGGTGAATTATTAAGATAATTAGAATGTCTGTGATACCCTCTCTCTGGTAAATAAATTTCTCCCTTTATCAGTGAATTCATTAGCAAAAAAAGAAAAAAAAACATTTTCCTTTAAAAAACATTTTCATTTTACAGGCATTATGTCCAGGCTTTCATGTTCTGATTTTATGCTATCTTTGTCCTAGAATGCTGTGTTAATTTTTGTGTTCTGTGGCTTGTGGGAGCAACAGGGAGTGGGATGGATTAAAGTGGATTATCTCAGGGGCTGAACAAATTGTAACTACAGTGATTTGATGTAAGAGACAGGTGTAGTATGGCATTAGATGTAGAGTTGGCAATCCTGACCTGAGACCACTAAGGGGTTTGAATGCTGCTTACTTAAATAATCCAAAATAATTTGCATATGTATGTCTTTGTAGAGACTAAAAATGAATACTTAGCACTTCTGCCTTGGGATTCTAAGCAAAGGCCCAGTTGCCTGGATGTTGCTTGGCAGAGAACCATCATGCCAGGAGAGTTAGCCTTGAATTTTGAAGGGGCCACCTGGGCCCAGGAAAGGAGCATGTCAGTAGTGACAACAATGGGTAGAAGGTCTTCTCATTTCACTGAAGTGTATAAAGCTTCAGGATGCTTAAATGCTTTCAAGGGGCAATTTCCATAAACAATTTAAGGTTCACTGTGGAGGTAGTGATGAGGGCAGGACAGATTTATTTTGCTTAGGAAAGAAAAATACAATATTTCTTTCACCTGATTATTCTTTTACAAGTACTAATTACACTTGAATTTTAGTAACTGATCAGGAAAGTTGTCATATTAAATCAGAGTGAGCTACCTTAGGAAACTGGCACTTTTTGGGCCTCTAAAAGTAGAAAGCAATGTTGTGCTACGTGTTCTACAAAGATTATTAAATACAGGGATGAAAAATGTTTATGCATAACAATTTATATATACATTATGGAGGATTAGGGGTGCTATTTCATTGTTTTTTTTAATTTGAAGGACCCCAAAGAATAATGAGCAACTTATAATATGTTTAAGTATTAGACCATTTGGTTATACTCTTTTGTGAAGTAACTGTTCAAGTCACAGCTCATGTGACTGTATACACCCCCCCCATATACAGAGAGAGATTTGCATGTCTTTATCTTACTTTAAAATTGTGATTACTTATACTTTGTTGATGTAAATATCTTCTCTCAGTTGTGGCTTGCCTTTTTAATTTTCTTAAGGATTTCTCTTGATGACCAGAAAATTTTAATTTTAGTTAGATCCAAAGATTTAAATATTTTCTTCTAGGGTTTAACCCTTGTCCTGTCCTGTTTTAGAAATCTTTGCATAGCCTAAACATGTGAAGATATTCCCCTAAATTTTCATCTAGAAGCTTTATATGTTCACTTCCATATTTAAGTTTATGAACTATCCTAAATGAATTATTATTTATGGTACCAGGTTAAAATTCAAAGGTTTATTTTGGCCTAATATGAATATCAAATTTCTCTAGTATCACTTTTTTAAAAAGTTATATTTTATATATATATATCATATAAGGATATAGAGACATAGATATGAGTCTATTTCTAGACTCTCCTTTTTCATTAGTGTATATTCTATTTTTGCTTAATACTACTTTGCCTAAATTATTGCAGCTTTATAGAAAGTCTTGCTATATGGTAGTACATGGTCTCCAACTTTGGTCTTTTTCAAGATTGACTTGGCTCTTTTAGTTCCTTAGGATCTGCTTGAAATTTCCACAAAAAATAAAAATACAATGAGGCAAACACATTTTTAAAAAAGAAAACTTTCTATGACATAAAATATCAACAGATATAGAAAAACTGTTCACTTATACAATTAATAATTAAATTGCTGCATTTAGAAAAAAAATATTCAAATTGACTCAAGGCAAGGGAGAATGAGAGTATTATAGAAGGAGGAACAAAAAACAATAAATTAGAAAAGAGATAGTAATCCACAGATATTAATGCAAAATCTTTAAGAAGAAAAATAAACAGAAAAATACATAGAAAACCTAATTACAATTTAAAAAAAATAAGTTTCAAATCAGAAAAGAGCATGAGTATATACAGAGGCCACTCCCTGTATAATAAATTTCAAAGTATACTAATACCACTATGTTTAAAAATAATATTTTAATTTTTGTGACTAAGGTGGCAGGAACAAAATGTCACAAAGCAAGAGTAATAATAATAGAATAAAGAAGCAAACAGAGAAGTAAGATGAAAAGAGTTATTTTATATATTAGAAAACTTTGAGAAATGTAATATATATTATGAAGATATGAAAATCATCACATCACTTTATACAAGTGGAATTTAAATTCAGAAAACGCTATCATTCATTTTTCTTTTTCAATGTCTTTTAGAAATAAGTAAACTGATGGTGAATTCTTATTTGAAGTGTAGTAAATTTGCAAGTTTAGGGAAACAAGAGATTAGATATTTCTTATTAAATTGATGAACTATTGATTCTAGAAAAACAAAATTTTTAACTAAACATTATAGAACCATCAGAATCTGAAGTAAATGGTGATAATGTGTACAATTGAATGAATAATTTGAATAAAGATATATTTTAAGCAGAAGTTAGGTATTAGAATTAAAGCTTTTTAAAATTTACTTAAAGTATTAAAGCAAACAATATGCACAGAAATATGTGTTTGTACAAGCACTATAAAAGGACATAAATATTCATTAACAGAAAGTGTTGAGGCATCATTCTGTACTTAGATTATGCTTATTCAATCTCGCCATGCTTCTAATTATTCGTCATTTAACTACTTGTGTCTCAGAGGTTTTCTGATATAAAGGAAAATTGCAGCTTGAGGCAAAAAACGAATGCTCAAATGCCTTCTAATTCATACACCTGGATATACTTTCTCAACTCATAGAAGCACTTTTGTGAATTACCACTGCTTCAGTGAAATGAGGTGAAAAACTAACTTTGTTTTTATATCAGGCATCCTCTTCAAGGGAACATTGGGAGCTCAACAATGATATCCTTTAATTCGTCATTTATCATATTCACCAAAATCATAAAGTAATTGCATGCTATTTCCCATATAAACACAGCACACCCACCTCCTTGGATATTCTGAGAGTAAAATCACATGGTTTACCGGTGAAAACACCATTATATTAAGAGCTGCGGATGAGAACAGCTCTTAGCATGGTTTTATTAATATTTGCTTACTTAAAAATCTAATACTACAAATATTAATTATCTATGTAATATAATATGTAAAACAGGTCATTTTTCAAATCACTTTTTCTCCAAACTAATTATGGTCGAATAAAATCATGCTTCATGACTTTATAAGAAAAGTAGGGATTTATTAAACATATAAGCTTAGAGGGTTTTCACCACTTGTAAGTGAATACTGACATAAAAGTAAACCTACCTTGACATGTTCCTGTCCTGCTTGTCACTTCTTCAAGGTTTTTCTGTAACTTTTCTAATCCTCTTTTGTCCCCTCTCTTACACTTTCCCAATTCCACACATTTTTATTTAGTTAAACAAATGGAATTAGGGAAACATGACTTTTTTTTTCTGTTTATGTCTGTGGAATGATTTCAGTATGCTGACATTATTCCTTTTTCTAGAAGACCATGGTTTCTAAAAGGTGAGATCATCATTCCTATGTGAGAAGGTAGTAAATTGGATACTTTTGCTTATTAACTATATCAACAGTAACAAATGTTGAAGACATAAGAAATATTGCTTTAATTACTTAATTCTAGTTATATATGGGTGACATTAAGGAATTTCACTACATAACTCATGAAATGTTAATTTTAATGAAGATTTCAAGCTAAGTTTTAAAAAGTTTATTTTCCAAAATAAGGTGAGAAAATGACTAAGTTTTAAATATATGAATGTTTGCATATATCATTATGTCTAGGGTTATTGAATAAATATCTTCAGAATATTAACAGAATTAAAATAAGTTTTAATAATTAACATAAGATATTTTTGACCTAGAATATGATGTTTGTTGTGGGAGCGCTTATGTAAAGGGAAAAAAGATTTCATTAAAATGCAGAAAATGCAAACACTGTGGTCAATACCTTATAAATCTCATGGATTTACAATTGCCTTGTGGAATAAATGAGTAGAATAAAAGTGTTGACACAGCTTGATGAGTTGATATTTTTCAATGCTTACTTTAAAAGAGTACCTGATGCAAGCTATTTGGCAATTTTGCCAAGTTTCTAATTTCTGTACTCTCATTTGAATTAAACTGTCTACCAACCTCTGGCACAGGGAGACATATTACAAAATCTAGATTAAGTTGATGGAAAACACATTTTAACTAAACAGCTTTTTTTCTAAGTTTACTGTAGTAAAGACAAAGTAAAATCTCCGGCATCTAAAAAGAAACTCTGCTATTGAAAAATAAACGGTTAACAGTTAACTCATTACTTTATAGCTATATTCACTATTTCTATCTTTTAAAATATTTTGTCTTGTAGAATTATTCAAGGCTAATACTAAATGGTTACATTCTAAGTCATAGTGTTTATGAAATTATAATAATAAAAGATGCTAGTCTATTTTCTTATTTGAAGATATTGGAAGAAGACACAATTTTTTGCTTAGCTGATACTAATGAAAAAATGCCCTTTGAATGTGAAGCCTTTTTCTTACTATTGCTCCCTAAATCTGCTCAATGAATTCAGACAAATGTCCTAGCGTCATCAATGCATTTTTCTTTAACCCAACAGTGTTCCTATCTCTCAGTTCCTTCACCATCTGGCATATTTTTTCAAGGTGACTCATTAATGTATAAACTCTATTTAAGAAACACTTGAATATGACACAAAGCTTTTGAAAAAAATATGCATTAACAAACAACGTGTATTTTCTAACATAAGAAATTCTCTAAAGGTCATTGTATGTTGGACTAGAATTCTTAGTATTGATGTACTTAACCTAAATTCTAAATAACTTAAACAGTTGTGACAAACACACACACAAAAAATATTGCAGGGATGGAAAAAGTACATTTCACAGAGAATTAATTATATAAATCAGGATAAACTTGAAAAATTCCAGGGAACTGAATAGAAGGTCAAAAAACAAATATCCTTCTGAATATAAGCAAACATTTTTAGTGCCAAAACTGAAAATGAGTTTTCATGCCTGAAGAAGCTGTACGTATGACCTGATATTTGTATAAACATGTTATAGTAATGGACTAAGGGAGTCAGTCTAGAAACTGGCTTGGATAGAATATGAAATAATTATCTTTATGTATATGATTAATCTTCCCTTATACCAGGGCTGGAGAACTTGTGGCCTTCTAGTTCTTTAAGTGTGTCCTTTTGACTGAATACAAATTTTACAGAACAAATCCTTTTATTTTTATTAATACATTTTTGTTCATCTTTTATGTTTTTATTTTATTTTTAAAATTAACATATTAAAAATGTCAAAGAATAAAATAAGTTTCAACAAAATAATCCACCCAGCTTGACCAGCACAATTAGAATATTGGTAAGCCATAAGGGCTAAATTGACAGCTGCTATGCTTTTGATGTAGTTCTAACTTCTCCTGCTAGACTGACACCACTACAGCATGAGGCCGGTTGGCAACAGTTTATGGGGGTCGAGTATGCTAGTCTGTTATCAGCTTTTGACAATGGTGCACTGTGTTTCTGTTTGAACTGGAATTTGTGAGTAGTTGCACAGCTCTATAGAATTTTTTAATATTGTCTTCTTTATAGCCCATCATGTCAAAGAAGACCAAGAGAATGCGAAGGAAGAAAACAGATTTTTTAATGAGAATTGAGAATTGCAATATTATCTTGTTTCTGCTAAAGACAAGATGATTTGCTTGCTTTGTGATACTGCAATATCAACATTAAAGAAATTCAATGCCCATTAGCATTACAACATTCTTAAGGGCCACAGATCATTTAAATTAGGAGAGATGCAAAAGGTTGTATTGCAGAAATTAAATGATGAAAAGCAAAAGCGAAGACAATTATTTTAAGTAGCAGTAAGACCTGGAAATAATGCCACTGAAGCAACTTGTAAAGTGGCTTATATACTTGGGGAAAAAAGGGAGGCCAATCAGTGACGTAGAAATTGTGGAAGAATGTATTGTTGAAGTTGTAGGATGCTTAGACCCTGATAACATTGCAAAGTACAAACAATTGCCTTTTTCAAGGAGAACCATAACTGATCAGCAGCATGAATTAGCCTTCAACTTAACAGGAAAACTTCATGAAACACTTAAAAAGGAAAATACATGTTATTCAATTGCTTTGGATGAATCAATTGATACCACTGACTTGGTGAAAAGTTTATACTTCACTCAGGTCATAACAGAAGATTTTCTTTGCTATGAAGTTACTTTAAGCACTCTCAAGGACAGAACATAGGGAATAATTATCTTCAACAACTTTCAAGATAAATGTGAAGTTGGACTGAATTTGGTGAATTTAGTGAGTGTACGTACTGACAGTGCACCTTCCATGACAGGAATGCATGAAAGGTCTATTGCACAGATAAAAAAATATTAACAAATCCAGGTGCTCTTATTTCTTTTTATTGTACCTTGCATCAGCAAAATCTCTGTGCTGAAGCTACTATTTTAAGTGAGATTTTGCAACAATTATAAGTATTGTTAACTATATTCGTGCAAATAAAACATGGCATCTTCAGTTTTGTAATGTGATAAAGTTGAACAATGAGGTATTCAGTGTGCATTTGCCCAATCATTCTAAAATACATTAGCTATCACAGCAATTAGCCAAAATTTTACCCCTGCGAGAAAGGATAGTTAAATTTTATGAAGAACATAATCAGTAAGGTGAATTATTGAAAGATTTCTATAGGAATGCAGCAATTTTATGTGATATCATGTCAAATCAAAATGACTTCAATGTTTCTTTGTGAGTTAAAACTAAGTCTATATATGATATGTTCAAAAAAGTCCAAGCATTTTGAAAAAGGCTCTGTTTTTGAAGCACTTCTTTAAAATGAAATTTCAGATGAACATTTTCTCCAGTTAGCAAAGGTCACTGATGAGCAGGATGATATTCGAATCATTTGGAAGAATTCACAACTGTAATAGACCTATTAATCGGAGAATACAATGAAAGGTTCATTGACTTTGAGAACCATGACATCACACGCATTAGCATTTCAGCCTCTCTTAGTTCATATCACTGAGGCACCTAATGAACTACAGACAGAATTGATTGAGCTCTCAGTAGATGACATTTTAAAGTCATTGTTTGATGCTAAGAAAGATCCAATTGAAATATGAAAAAATACAGTACAGTACCCATGCCTTTGGCAACATGCCTAAAAAATACTTTCTTGCATTTTAGCCACTTATTGATGCAAATTTACATTCTCCTCCCTAACCCAAATGAAGACAACCTTAAGGTCACAAATGACTAATACCCATCTAGAGGATCAACTGGAACTGTGGACCTCCATGCTGCAACCAAATGTTCAAATGCTTTCCAACAAAAAGCAGACACAACAAAGGCACTAAAAGCTTAACTTTACTATTAACAAATGGTTTTCATTTTTTTAAATTATTAAGTATATAGTAGTTATTTTTTTTACAAAATAATGTACAGTTTTAAGTATATTGAATTGAAGTTTCTTGAATGCAGCCTTATTTGATTACAGGTAAATTAACATGGCCTTCCGACATGAAAAGTTTCCTCACCCCTGCCTTATACATAGATGGCCCTATAAAACAGAAATGAATCCAGGAATACTATATTCTGAAGTCAAATGTAGATTTTATAATTCAAGCAAAACAAAAAATAAATAAGTAGAATAAGTACCACATATTTGTTACTATAGGAATGAATGCTGAAAAGGAGGCAGAAAACACATATTTTAGAACTGGTCAAGCTGCTTTCTATAATTCAGTTTTAAATCTCCTATATACACTCCAACATTAATGTATTTGATGTCATAAATATATTAACTTGATTTTAACTTGAATTAACTGGTCATGTGATAAAAATCATGATAATAACTAATTTTAAGAGTTTCTTATATGTCAGATATCATTCTAAATTATTCTTCCCATATTTAATATCTTTACTTCTCACAATTCATTGAAAAACTTATTATTATTTTATTTTTCATTTTACAAATCAGGAATGAGAGGCTTAGAGAGATTTAAATAAATTTTCCAAGATCACATTATTATTAATACTAACTTGATACTAGTTATGTCTTGGTCCAAAATAAAAATTGAAGCTCTTCTTTAATTATGTTTTAAAACTGTCTGTAAGGAATATTATATCATTGGTCATTTATTTGTCTCTAACAATTTCATTTCTTACAAAATCAAACTTGCTAAATATTTTGACACTGCAAGTCATTTAATCCATTCTCAAAATTGAAATGAGATTTAATATTTCTGAGTGCTATATTGACTATAAATGGAATGTTTAATGACTGGTACTCAATTGTGATGCCATCAATCATCTGAAAGGTGACATTTTTAAGAGAAATATAATACATTTAAAAAGTAAGTTAGGAACAAAAGCAGGACTTCCTAATGTGGACTCAACACAAGATCAGAGATTCTAAGACTGGCACTAGCTCTGCCAATGACAGTCTCAACATCTCCTTGTATAAAACTATCTGATATTTTAGGTCTCATTCATCTCTATATTCATTCAGAAATTATTTAATAAGGACTTAGGATGTGCCAAGCATAGAAGCAGAACTGCGAATAAAGTGATATAACAGAGCCATCAAAAATACAGGCATTGGAACTGTGTAAGATAACTTAGGAAGTGAGTGTAGAAATAACAGAGAAGAGGTGTGATGTCTTTCTTAGACAATGAAGAGATTTAAGGTCCATACAATTAAGGAGAATAAACAAAAGGGAGTGACAAATAGCTGCCAGTGTGATAGAAGTTAAGCCAAGGTAGAATGTAGTCCACGGTCTAAGGAAATCAATGTTCCAGAAGTTGTAGAGTGTTAACAGCATGTGATGTGATTCTGTTAAGTCACTTAAATATGAATTTATAATTGACCACCGGATATGGGTGAGTGGAGATGAAAACAGCATGTGATATTTTTTTAGAATGGAAGAAGCAATATCTAACTGGAGTTGGTTGGAGAGAGAATGGGAAGAGAAGGAAATCAGATGGCGAATACAATTACACTTTCAATGAGTTTTGTTGTAAAACAGAACAGTCAAATCAGGCACTAGAAGGGAAAGCAGGGTCAATGGAGTTTTATTTTGTTGTTTTGTTTGTTTTAAGCTAGGAGAAACTTCAGTATGTTTCTATGCAAATAAAAATGACCAAGTAGCATGAAAAATATAGATCATGTAGGAACAAAGTAGGGAAGTTGCTGGAGGAATTTATTTGTAAATAAGAGGGAATAGGGCCCAGTGCACAAGTGTAGAGCTGAACCATGTACAGGAGCATATAGCTTATTTGTTGTAGGAAGAGGACAGGTGTGTAGGAAGCTTGATAGATTTGATGATGGTTCTACGCAATAGTTTTTATCGTATACCTTGTATATTGTCAGTGAAATAAGAAATAGCCATAAATATGCATCTGGGAGAAGATAACTGTAGTTTCAGAGAGGAAAATAATTGGGATAGTCATGCAGAATAATGAGAGACTGAAGGAAGTAAGGAGATGAAGTGGTATTGCCAGACAGACTTAAGGGCTCCCTTGAGTTCAGTGGGCAGGAAATTAAAATGAGATCACTCAACATGATTGCAAGTTTTTCTCCTTCAAGTTCACTTATTTGATGATAACTTAGAGCAAATGACCTGTGAGAACAATAGATTTTTTTTCAAGAAAATATAATAAAACAGAAAGGAAGGTTGGTAATTGTATTGAGGATTTATGCATAAAGCAGAGGGATTATACTTGGTAGTTACAAAATTTAATTCAGATATCTAAGGATGAGAATTGTGCAGACATGGTGAACAGTGAAAATATAGTAATAGCAATGAATTGAAAGATAGGATGAACCTAGTAATCAGTGAGGGAGAGGGATAAGCTGTTAATGGTAATTTTCAAAGTCTAGAAGGCTAAACTAATATGACTCAGAGGATCCTTGAAGGACTGTGTGTCTTTATGGATATTGAGAGCATAGTATATGTGGATGTGAAATTTACTGAAATTTTGAAAGAGATAGTTTGGAAGAGAATGACAATAAGCTGTATAAACAAATCTCCAGAGAAGGGTGGAGATTAAAATGGAGATCTGTAAATAACTGTGGCAAAAAGCATCAGTGTGTGTCTTATACTGTTGCCTTGAGCTTCAAAGTAGCTGAGGATTAGGGCAAAGGAGAGGTAACACTTTTCTGTTTGTTGTAAATAATACCACAGACCATTATAGGCTGAGTATTAAACTTTTGGATGGATGCAAAAAATTAGATAAACTAATATCATATGGGAACAAAATATGTTTATTAATCCCAAATCTAGTGAGGTTGGTGAGTTAGTCAACTGGGTTTCTCTTGATGTTTTCCAAATCTCTAACACTTGGGCTGAGAAACCTCAGGGTTAGGTTTTTCAGTAATAACACCCTGATATAAATAGCACTGGTTTATCTGTCAGTAGAATCACATTGCTCCCTTCCTAGTCAATAAAATTTGGGTATTTAAGAAATCATCATCCTACTACAGTGGGGAATCAGTACCTTGTCCCATGATCTCAATAGAATTTCCTCACGCCCCAGAGCAGAGCTTGTATTTTGACATTATAAAACAGGAAACACAGACTCAAATATGTACAGAAAATTTAAATAAAGTAGTTAGAGGTAAAGTAAATCAACTACCTTAAATATAATAAAACACTATTTACTTTTACAGAACTATGTAGTAGGCCAATAATAATGCAAGTATGATTAGTTCTACCAATTATTTTTATTTATATATATGTATATACAAATATATATATATATATATTTGGTTTGTTTTGTTTTTAAGAGATGAGGCTGGAGTGCAGAGGCCTATTCATATAGCTCGCTGCAACCTTCAACTCCTGGGCTCAAGTGATCCTCTCACCTCAGCCTCCCAAGGAGCCAGAAATACAGATGTGTGCCACATTATCCTACTAATTTTTAAATTTTTTATGGAGACATGGTATTGCTATGTTGCCCAGGCCGGGCTCAAACTCGAACTCCTAGGCTCAAGAGATACTCCCACCTCAGCCTCCCAAAGTGTTGGGGTTACAGACTTGAGCCACCATGCCTAGCCCTAGCAATTATATTTTAAGATAAGAAAATGAATACAATGCAATTTTTAAAAGTCACATAACTCTGCAATGACCAGCTTTTTCAATTTTAATACAATTTTGACAGCATAGAACTCACCGATTTTTTTTTCTTTTTCTTTCTTTTGAGACAGAGTCTTGCTCTGTTACCTGGGCTAGAGTGCAGTGGTAACATCATAGCTCACTGTAACCTCAAACTCCTGGGCTCAAACAATCCTTCTGCTTCAGCCTCCTATGAGGCTGGGACTACAGGTGTGAGCCACAATGCCCAGTTAATTGATTTTTCTTTTCAACTTCAAAATGGCAATGTTAGGAGCTTTATTTTTTGGAGGTTGTGATATGCAACATAGCATATCAGAAATTATTACTAAACTTATTAAACTTATCATAAATAGAGAACCATATCAAGATTATTTAAAAATCAACTCTTACGAATTTAAATTACAAAACATATTTGTTACATTATAATAGATTTTTTTTTAGTAAATTTAAAGTAAATGCACTTAATAAATTAGGTTTTTTTGTAAAGGTTAGTATCTATAGCAATCTGTTATATTAGTAATGTGAGAATTTTCTCAGAACTGTAGGGATAAAATTGTAATGAAACATTTAAGAATAATTCTATCCTTAGAAATTGTTGAAAATAAATCTACTAAGAGATCAGAAGATTACAATATGAGGTTAGAAAATGTGTCTATATTGTTCACTCTTGTAGTCTTAGAACCTAGAAGAATGCCTGGAACTTAGAGACTATTTAATAAATAATTTTTAGTGAATTAAAAAATATATCCTTTATACCTGTGAAATATAATCCTTTTTAATTAATTCTACTTAATGTTACCTTGCTAGATAAATTAAATGGTTTAACAAGTAATATTAAAAATAACACAAAAAAGAACTTATTTTTATATTAAAATTAATTTCATTGAGTGAACTATTTTGAAATCAGTGTTTACTTGCTTTTCCTTATTTTCAGAAAAATAAAATGCTATGGTTCATTCTTGAGAAAAAGATGTACTTTAAAATAGTGCATAAAAAAACATTATTTAAGGATCTAAATGCATCATTCTATAGAATTTACACTTGAAAATATCAATTGGTAAAAGAAGCTGCACTTGTTTTGAAGTGCAGAAATCTGATCATAGGATCATAGGCTATATATTGTTCATCTGAACAGTGCTGCAATAGACCAGCCCCAAAAGATAACAATCAATCTTAGAAATTTTGCAGAGAAACGCATCCTTATTGTCCACACCTCAATCAAAAGCCTATGACAAAGTATTAATGAAAAGGGGAAAATCTGCCTTTTATCTCATTCCTGTCCCCGGTTACTCTGGCTAAGAAGACCAGGTGGAAGAACATTATGCTTAATAACCATTTTAATGCGTGCCCAAACCTATTTTTATTTATTTATTTGTATTTTTTTTCAAACCTATTTTTAGCTATCTCTCATACATGGTATAGTTTATTTACCTTTCTTTGTTTCTGATTGTTCTTTGTGTGACTGATTTTACTGTTTATAATGAGGTTCTGTTCTGTTTTTGTTGTTTTGTGCTTTTTGTTGGTTTGGATTTTGGTCCTTTGCTACAATTGCCTCCATTTCTTAGTGGGGACATGTGTGTGCGTGTGTGTGTGTGTGTGTGTGTGTGTGTGTTTAGAGAGTATTCTGTAGACAAAATCAGAGCTCTAGATCTCATGAGGCTTCTGTTGGAATAGTGAAAATATCTGGAGTTGACTCGGTCTAACTCAGTGTGGGAAATTTACAAGACATAAATTAAAACTTGTTAAGTGAATAGGAAGAGATCCAAGTTAACACAGTTTCTAATGATCCCACAAGGTGTTACAGTTCATCTGACAAGATTATGACACTATTTCATTAATATGAATCTTTATAATCTGTTTTACATTCTTCAAAGTAAGACTGCTTACTTTAGCTCCTAGGAAGCATTCACACTACCATGGGTGATAATTACCATCATTAAAACAATACCTTAGTAGAACAGTAATTTGGGGGCTTTTACAGTTCTTTCATAGGAAGCATTAAATGATGAGTGGATGTTACATTTACTTTTACAGAAGCACAAAAGTACCCCCCATTGGGGAATGCCTCACCAAATACTATAGAATTCCACATGAGGTAGTTTTAGTCAAGATGTAAGTATAATCATAACAATTCCAACTTGTTTAATTATTTGTGTTTTTATAAAGAATGAACAAATACATAATAATTATGTTTCAAGTTTGGAGAAAGGGGCATCATCATCAACTATTTGGTCTTAAATTACAATTATACTCCTTGATCAGAGAGCAGGTGTGTTAAATATACCTATGCAACCTAGTGAACTTAAAACTTATGGGTTTTAAACTAAAGATGGAGCTGTAGGTAGAATGCCCCTATGTTGTATAAAGCCTCCCAGATACTATGCAGACAAGGATCAGAACCAATGAGAATGATTTGAATACATAAGTATGCTTCAAGCTAACCTGGAAATTTTCTCAGCAGAAAAGATGAAGGTGTGAGTTAAATCAAAACATAAATTTTATTATTGAGATAGTAATAAAAATGTTTTATTTAAGAAAATGTGCTATAACTTGAGTTATTATCCCAATAAGCTACTGATTATTTAAACAAATGTAACCAAATTTTCTAACTTTTCTGTGTTTTTTCATATGACAAAATTTAGTATTACTGAAGGTTGTATTTATCTCTTAACTCAGATAAGCAGTTTATTAGAATAACATTATATTTGTTTCACTTTTCCCAATATGTGGGGGACACACACACACACACACGCACTTATCTCCTTATATCTTCCGCTATTATTTTTAAATTAGAATAGAAAACTTTAGTTTCATTTTGTTGTAAGGTTATCAGTTTATAGGTTTGTCCATATAACAGTGCTGGTATACTAATTATTTGAAGAAATATCAATATGTATTGAGAAAAGATAATGATATTTGTTCTGTATGTATATTATACCAATATATCATTTTATTTGCATCACTTTAAGAGAAATGTTATCATTCTTCCCATTTTCATATGAGGGTGAGACTAAATATTACTTATCTTGTCCAATATTTCACATGTATTAAAAGCGTAAATTAATATTTGAGCTAAGATTTTTCTAGCTTCAAAACGTGAGCTCACTGCTATGTATACATTAATTGAAAAACTTTAAGATAAGCCTAATTATTCATCAATATTCATTTGTCTTCAAAAATTCTTTGAAAGTATGAGATTTAAGAAAAAATAAAATCATTTAAATATTCCTCCACCATAATACAAATCTTACAAAAATTATAATTAAATGCATTGCATTTTATTTAAGCTTTTAAAACATATCAGCCCTTGATTGTACTCAGCAGATATGCTGCTTTTTGTTAAAATTTCTGAAACTCCCTTGGTCACTAATGTTTTGTATATGTTTCATTCAAATGTTAGAACAAATTTTCCATTTATACTTTTAACAATTATAATAACTACTTTCATTAGTATACCAATGTCTTTTGAGCATTTAAAAAACAGCCTCGTTGTGCATATTTGTTGGACATAAAGTCTTCAAATCTACATTCACATTTCCCATATGTCTGTAATATTCTATATGGCTCAATTTAGGCAAACATTACCCATATTACCCTTGTCCACACATGCTAAAAACTATTGGAAAGATGTGACAACTTTAAATCTCTTGAATAGTTAGGTGGCATCATTTTATCAATTAGTTCATTAATAGAATTTCTCCATGAATTACATAAGTTTGTGGGGTTAAGCACATGAGGGACTCTTTGATGAAAGTGTCTCTTTCTTCATAATATTAATCAGTTTAGAATCTCTATCTCCGTGGGAGTAAATACTGAAAAAGCATACATTTCCAGAATATATCATCTACATGTTCATGTTAATTTGCATTCATTTGGACAATTTGTCCCTATTTATTTTTCACATCAATATTTGAGTTCAAGTTCTTACAGTACAAACATGCTGCTACAGTGCAAAACATCATTTGCACTGTAACCTGTTGACAAATCCTTCTCAAATTCTTTGTAGGACTCCATTTCTCTAGCCATAATTAAATAACAACGCCTAGTTTAGAATCTTGAGGATTAACAGAAGATTAGATTTTCCCCAGGGGAATATCTTAGGGAGCACTGAATCCAGGAAGACACACGTGCTTTGTTGTCAGCCCTTCATGTCTCAGACCTCATCATTTTGTGTTTTCTCCAGGGAAGCCCCTGTCTGCCTGGAGGGAATTCCGAAACTTGGAAGCAGCAAGAATGACCTTCAGTAGATAAATGGATAAACTGTGGTATTTCCAGGTATGAAATATTATTCAGCATTTAAAAGATATGAGCTTACCAAGCCATGAAAAGATATAGCTGAAACTGAAGTGCATGGTACTAAGTGAAAGAAACCAATCTGAAAAGGCAATATTCTGTATGATTCCAGCTATTTGACATACTGTACAATGGAAAATTATGAAGACAGTAAAATGCTCTGTGGCCAGGGATATGTGGGGAGTGAGAGATAAATAGCCACAGAATATTTTAGGGCACTAAAACTACTCCCTATGACTCTACAGTGGTAGACACATGGCATCACACATTTGTCCAAACCCATAGAATGTATAACTGTAAAATATCTACTACGCTAATGTCTACTATTGAATTTGGGTGATAATGATGTGTCAATGTAGAATCATCAGTAGTAACAAATGTGCCACTCTCACAGGGAATGTTGCTAATAGGGGAATATGTGTGGGAGTGTCAACCTAAAGGACAGAGACAGGCTCTCTAAAAGAAAACACATTTATTTTCAAATAAAGCATCGCAACGTGAAAATAAATAAATAAATAAATAAAAAATAAAAACAGCCTCATGCTAATTTTTCCTATGATAATTTTTTAAACAAAGCATTCTTCTGACCTAGAGAATTACCTCTATACATTTTGTTTGTTCAACAGATCAATAAAACCAATATTATTATAATGATACTTTATAAATTTCATGGTAGCAAGAGTTTCATTATTGTTCTACACCTTAAATTTAACATATAATTTATCCTTTTAAATATCAATTTGCATATAAAATGAGATAATATGCTGTGCATATTGATATAAATGAATATAATTAACCTCTGTATGCTCAATGTGTTTGCAGCTCTCTAATCAAATCATGTTTTAGGGTTATAAGATTAAATAAAATTATAAAATAATTAAATAGTTATATATCTCATCTATTGATTATAGCAGAAGCCTGTTTGTTTTATCAACAGTAAACTGTATATCATTCAAAATAAGCATTTTGATATCTATAGCTCTTTGACATGATAATTATAGTTATGAATTGAATATAAATGATCATCAAGGCTGTAACTAAAATATGTCAAAATAGAATCATGTCTTTTAAAAAAACAAAATGCTTTTGATATTTACCTACCTCTTTGGTAATTTTCGTATTAGTTTATTTGAACACAATAATCCTACTTAAATATTTAGGTTTATACTTTGTTATCTAGAATATAATTTTATAATCAATGGTAATATAATCAGTCTTATATCACATATATTATTAGGAGCTCCTCAGTGCACTTTAGATATAATTGAACAAACAAGAAATAATTCATTCTTACAATCTAGTTCTGAAGGACAGTGTTGTTAGTTGCAGCAGAAGATAAATTATGGCTTTGACTCTCCTGAAGCAGAGTCCAATATGCTGCATAGAGAGCTTGTCACATGTAAAGATGTGGTGGGTGCAAAATTAAATGATGGCGTAAAGGTTAGAAGGTTTAGGTCAAACAAGTTATTTGGAAAGGCGGCATGAGTGACTTCTTGCCCCCTGCATGGCTGCATAAGAGTGGCTTTGGGCCTTATCAGGAGATAAAGAGCCCTCACAGCTTGTGTTGGGCTTTTCACCTAGTGAGGGGATATCTTTCCCTGTTTCAGTTTGATGTATATTGTTTTAAGTATTCTGCTTAAGTGAGAGCATCATTGGACCTCAGGCAAGTCCACAGCTTTCTATACTTCAGACCTCATAGAGAAGGTTGGTCTTTGTCCTTTTATTGCAGCACAAAGTGAGGTCCCTGAGGCCACACTGCCCATATTGGCTGCAGAGTTGATCATCTGGCTATGGGAAGCAAAGCTTTGCAAGTCTTTGTACCTTTTTTTCACCTTTTGCTATAAGTAAACAGCTGTACCACTTGAGCTTAGTGTGCATGATGTGTGTTATCAGCAATCTCAAATCATGCACTGATCTCTTTCGTGGAGGGCAGTTATCTGCTTGTTGACATGCTCATGTTGTGTTGTGTCTTGCAGCACATCTTGAACATCCAATTAACAGTAAAACAAGTCTTTCTACAAAGTATTTTGCCAAACTCTCTTGGAATGAACAAGATTAGTTTTTTTTGGTCTTCTACACCAGCATGTAAAATTGAGGGGGGTGGTAAGGCTCACATGCTGCAGAGAGTTTCTGGCTGATGTTAGGGAAATTTGGGCACCTCCTAAAACTGTGGAAAAACTCAAAGTTTTGCTGTATTTGAAGAAGTTTAAAATCAAGCACACAGCTTCAAATATTTTGATACAAGCTATGAAACAACAGGTTGTCCAAATGGGAGATAGACTAAAAAACAAAAAAAAATATCTAGAAGCTCAGGTAAAGCATGTTATGCAAATAAAATTATAAGAAAACTTAGTCTATATAAAAGAAAATAAAATCACTTCCGATTGAAAAATGCTGCACAATATTGAACATTATAATAAAGCCCAATTATTGGATTCACTCTACAAATATTTACTAAAGAACTATTTTAAAGAGGAATTGAATATACCCTTTGGGGTACATCAGTGAAAATAGAAAATAAAAATGAAAAAGGATAAGCTAAAAAAACCAGAATATTTTATATTCTTGATAAGAGAGACAGACAATAACAAAATAAATTGCAATCAATTAGAAAATGTTATAGAGAATAAAATACGATGAAGGCTGGTGAAAAAAAACAATAAAATCTAATAGAAAACTCAGAAATAGACTTAAGTAAATATAGTTTATCATAAATCAATTGATCATGAACAAAGGAATAAAGACAATACAATGGAGTAAAGAGAGTATTTCCCAAAACAATAAATGTCAGCATGGATGCAGAGAGATAGGAACACTCATACACTGCTGGTGGGACTGCAAACTAGTACAATCTCTATGGAAAGTAGTTTGGAGATACCTCAGAGAACTAAAAGTAGAACTACCATTTGATCCAGCAATCCCACCACTGGGTATTTACCCAAAGGAAAAAAAAAAAGTTCTATATAAAAGACACCTGCACTGGAATGTTTATAGCAGCACAATCCACAATTGCAAAAGGTGGAAACAACCCAAACAACCATCAGTACATGAGTAAATTAATAAAATGTGGTATATGGTATACATTCAGCAATAAAAAAATGGTGAACTAATACCTCTTGTATCACAAGAATGGAAATACAAACATCACATGTACTCACCATTAAATTGGAACTAATCGATCAATACTTATGTACATGTATGGAAATAACATACATTGGAAATCAAACACATCGGGGGGAGGGGATGGATTAATTCACACCTAATGGGTACAATGCACACTATCTGGGTGATGAGTTATGTTGCTTCATATTTGTAACGCATTGAATTTGAATAGTATCTATACTGTACTAGTATTTTTTCTAGTTTTTCACTTATAAAATTGATTCCTTCATATATCCATTCAGCAAATATGAACTGAATGTCTAATATGTACCCAAAAATGTATTTAAGGCATAGTATTGAACAAAACAAACATGTGACTTACCATCACAAGACATATTGTCTAGTGGGTAATACAGAAGTATCACTAAAGCGATGAGTAATTTCCAAATAGAGTTAAAGGTTTACAGAAGTGTGGTGGTAGGACCTATATTAATCTGTAAATTTAGAGAGGTCCACTCTGATAATTTGCTTTTATATTGAAATCTGAAGGTGAGTGGACAAGTTGTTTCCAAAAAAGCACCTCATAGCTAAAATGTATCACATTTATGACAATTACCACGTAATCATGCATTTCTTTCTTCTTATCTCCACCATCATTCAGTGCACTGATGCCCATTAAAGGGTCAAAGTTTTGTATTTCCTGACAATGAAAGTACAACTCTAGTTGTTTAGCACAGTTTCAAGTATCTTTTTGGCTAAGCAATTTATTAAAACCATTGATGTAAACATGTCTGAAAGATGGTAGCACTGCACAAAGAGCATTAATATACTCTGGAGTTCTAAATGTGATGACTTCTCTCTGACACAACTCTGTCCCTCCTGTATAATTCTGAATGAACGCAGGCTGTTCTAAAGAGCCTGCAGTCAATGACTTTGTGCACTTTATGGCCTGATATAAAATTGCTCTTCATCAAGTCAGTTCTTTGTGAACTTGGCTTGCATAGCTGTCCTTGATTCATCATAACTGTCATTTTTCAGTACAGCACAAACATTGTCCATCATCATAGTCAATATAGCTTTATGAGCTTTGTTTTTCTATAAATACCAAAAAATAGATATGAAAAGTGATGTTATTTTCCCTATGTAAATGTGATCTACACAGTTAAGTGTTTGAACAAATTTCAGAATAGCATATAAGGGTTATTTCTACATGTAAGCAACTTTGCCTATAACATTTCTCCCTTTATACTAATATTTGTTTTCCTTTGGGAATTCTATAATGTCTGTTTTATTACAAATTTACATGATTTTTTGATAGGTGACTCTGCCAATACAGATAGTATTAAATATACAGAAGGCATTTTTTTCATGCAAAGATTGTGATTACAGTAATCATTGAAGACAAATTTTAATTTTAACAAAATTCATGTCACAAGCAACAAATAACAATATATTGCAGATAAAATCCTTAGGAAACTAATTAAAAATATAAAGGGAAAAACTGAAAAGAGCACAAACCATCTATAAACATATATTTATTTATCTTAGAAAAATACTCTGTTCCCTATTTCATAATAATTGATATTAAACCAAAATTTAAATAATTCATAATCAATACACTAAAATGGGTCTCTAGTTTCTAATTGTCCAAATAGTGCCACAACAATTAATCCAGCAACACAATATGCAAGGTAAAGAATAACAATGTGTGTGTGTTAAACAAACAGAATTGCTAGTAAAAAAAAATATATCATCCTTGGACAAAATGGTTGCTGGCTATAAAAGAGTGCTTAATTAACAAAATCAGGCATGAAAAATTTACAAAAATATAACATTTAATGTAGATATAGGAGAAAATATTCCCATCTCAATTCATTGAGCTTTCTCTTATGAAAAGAAAACAGTCTAAATATTCTGTTATTTTCACCACTCAGAATAAAGAAGGTCTTCCTCTACCTAACAGAAACTTTACTTTTTATAATTTAAGTTCTCCTTGTTTTTTGGTTTTTTGACTGTTTCCTCGGATAAGTTGTGGCTAATATTATATTAAGTGTATTTCCCCTGGTGGAATAAAAAGTGATTAAAATTTTTCATTTTTGTGATAATTTTATAGTACTTATTATGAAATATTTTATCCACATCTGACACTATAAGTTTCCACATTTTTAGCATTATCAGATACAGACTCTGTTTCGGAAATGTATATGTAATGCCTGAAAAAGATTTTTCTCATTATGGTGATGATGATATATAACAGATTTGTTACTAAATAAAATGAATTTTTTATCAGTAGTATATCAGTAAATATACTTTAAGGAATAAACTAGTAAGAATCTGTAGGATAAAGTGCATCAGAAAATGATTCAACTCTGATTACAGATTGTCTCTCTACTCCTTATTCAATGTTTTACTAATTTTTTTTTAATCAAGCCAAGTAGAGCTAAAATATTCAAGAAGATAGGTATGAATTATAATAGAGGTCTGGCATTAATCACATGCTTATTATTAAAATGCAAAGGTTATTGTATCTTCCTGGAAACTATAGTTCACTTTTCACTGCCTTTTCTGATGTTATTTTTTAAAATTTTCCATGTAGATACTCCATCAA
>VBSM01003176.1:50490857-50516692 GCA_008086735.1 Cheirogaleus medius
TGAATGGAATCCTATTGATGAGAGTTAGCTTGATTTTTATAAAATATTTTGCTAATAATAAGGCTAAGGTAGCAATAAGATAACATAAATATACTAAGTAAGGCATTTGTGCTTTGTATTTATAGTCTGTCACTTATTTAAATATATAAAAACAGGTGATTAGAGTATATTTTTAAAATCCCAAATGGTTTGTTTTCATACTTCATTTATTTACTGATTCCAGAATTTTGAAACCATTCTAAAAATGCTTGTCAATTATCCCATATCTAGTTTATTAAGCAGATAAAAAAGCCAAAACATAAACAAAAATAAAACAAAATAATATGAAATGAAATAAATATATAGTATTATAATGAAGATTGCTATTTAATATGATGATTTAATATAGCTGCAATTTATATATCAATTTATAATTAATATGGTCATTTGTTATTCCTAATTCCTTCTATTACTCCATTTATAAGTTCTTCCATTTAGTATTATTTAACATCCTGTTTCATGACTCTTTTTAATATTTTTGCTGAGGTTTAATTGAGCTACAATAAGAAACACATATTTAAATTTTACAATTTCATAAATTTTAATATATGCATGAGCTCCTCAAGTATACATTGCAACTAAATTAATGAATATACCCACCTACACCAAAATTATTCTCTTTTGTAATTCATACAGGCTCCTCCCTATTCTCCTCCCCAAACTACTAATCTCCTTTCTATCATTGTAGATGTGGTTTGTTTTTTTTTTAATATTTTATATAAGTGGAATCTTACATTATGTAGTCATTTTTGTCTGTTTTTCTTTTCCATTCACTTGTTTTTGTTTTCAGATTTATTGCCATTTTGGTGTTTATCAATAGCACTTTTTATTTCTTAATATAATGATATTCTATTTTATGGATATACAATTTGTGTATTCATTCACAGGTTGATGGATATTTGGATTGTTTACAATTTGAGGCTTTTACAAATAAAGCTTTAAAAATTTGTGTAGAAATCTTTGTGTGAGTATAGATAACTAAAAGTGAAATGTTTGGAACATATAGAAGTTTAGGTTAATAAAAAATGTATTACAGAAAGTAGAAGGCCAAACTTTTTAACATTTTAAGCAAGTATCATTTTTGAGGAGTGGAGATTTATTCCAGGTTACTAATATATTCCAAGTAATTGTTCACAATCCCACATACTCTTTTTAATAGTAGAGGAGTAAGTTAATATACTTATTTGTGCTTTAATCTTTATTGTGTCTTTCGGTTTCAGTCTCTAAAGTTTTAAGGTAAGAAATCGTTGGTATTGTTGTACTAATGTCGTTGAACAGTTATTTATAACTATTTCTTTGTTATTCTTATCACATAATACAAAGAAACATTTTAATAGGGTATTTTGAAAGGAGTTATGGATTTTGAAGAAGTTTAGTCTTTGAGTATTATTTGACCATGTACACAGATATATTTTATAAACACAAAGTTATTAAAGTGTTAACTTATATTTTGGTCATTTTCAATAACTCCATCAATACTTCAAAGATAATACTTGTTTTCAAAAATAATTGTCCGTTCTTTGTTTCCCACTTATTAATATTATGCTATACTCATAATGGAAAACTAATGACTAATTTTTCCATTAAAACCTATAACAACATTATTTTATATGGCTCAGATTATTTTAAATATTCAAATTAATCAATATCTGGCTTAAAATATTCCTTTATTTGGTAATTTGGGTACTACTTAAATTTTCACACATTTATTAGAGATAAATTTATTCAAAAGACATTAATTTAACATTTTAAGGGATTACTCTCTACACTGACCTACTGAGTCTGGCCACTTCGTATGATCATCCCCACCCAACCTTGTAGTCTACTATCTAATGATCACAACTGATCACTATTACCTGATACCTGGACCTTCGTAATAGTCTCCTTGCCACTGTCTTCATTTTCACTCCTGCCATAGAGGAGCTGGAAAGATTGTCTAACAATATAAATCATCTCATGTTCCTGTTTTGCTTAAAACACTCCAGGAGCTTTTCCTGTTACATTTTTTTTTTAAATACAAACTCTGACAGTGTTCTACATATCCTCGTTGAACAACTTATTTATCCTGCCCATGTCCTATAAGCCCCAAGGTAAGCAAGTTTTATGATTGTTTTGAAGCATCTCAAGAATCTAAAACATTCTGGCACAAAATAGATGCTCAATATATATTTGTGTAGTGAATGAATAGAACAGTTTGCCATTTTCTTTCCCCAATGTAATAGTATTCATGTATTCTTGCTTATTTAAGCTGCAAAAAGGTTTTATTTAAAGTAAAATATAGTTGTTGATCATAAGTTAGGAAAAAAATAAGTATCCATTGTGATGATAAGAAAACTTATCTAGCAATATCTCTTAGGGGGAAAAAATGCAGGTAGTACCAGTGCCCAGGGGCTAGAGAATAAGTGGGGTGTATCGAACGTTACAAATATACTTTGTGTGTTGATGTATTGGAAGCAATTTTTTTGTAAATACTGCAGACTAAATTAGCTGAAGCTGAACTTTATCCAGAAATCTAAATGGAAGTCTAAAATAAAGACATTGAAAAGTGAAGAAGGTGAGGAGTAAAAGCTTCAGGGGATTTGTTCTTATTTTAATAGGGATAGGAATAAAATTGGATTTATTAAGTGTGAATGTATAAGCAGGAGCTCTCTGATTATTTTTTTTTTAGCTAGTATAAAAGATTTGTCTGTCACTCCTGGATGCAGTCCCAAAGGAAGAGTTCCTTTTGAGTGTGGCTTCTCTCTTCCCTGGAGCAATTAAAAGGTGTGCCTCTCTCTAAAGGCTGTGTTTTATTTGTGTCAAGTGGTGAGAAATTATGCTGAAATTTGTCCGAGAATTTTTTTAGATGTATGATTTTTATAATATAATCTTTACTAACTCTTCCTTACTGAAAACAATTGTCAAGAGAGATGCATAAAAGCTATTATAATTTCCATGAGGTTGATAATAGTGACTGCTAAACTAAGGACATGTAGAATAACTATATCATAGGGACAAAATTTGATGAAATAAAATCATTCCCATCAATAAAGTAATAAAGCTTTGAGAAGATGGCACATTGCCAGCTGAAATCAGCATTGTTTTCCATTAAATATTGTTACTGCCATAGTAATGTAATGCCAAATGAAGGTGGATAAAGCCTGTCCTTCATCTATTGTTTTAACATTTCTTGTGTATTAAAATTGAAGTGGTCAATTCAGCATAATTTTACATATGATGTGTTTTGTAAAGAGACATAATTTGTTTGCTTTGAGTCTACCTAATTTATTTACATACTTTCTTAAGTTTATCTTTAATGGTTATACATTTAAATATTTCCAAAATATGTTAGTATCTTCTTATTTATTAGATGGAATGAACTTGACATTGACATGCACATGTGTTAAAAGATACATACATAAACATTCTAAAGTATTAACTACATTCGATAAATATATAGATTATTGTGTAAAAATGAGTGTAGTAATATTATCTATCCTAAGTTTATTGCAAGTATTTTTGTGGTGAAAATTTTCTGAATGGAACCAAAAATTTATGAACCACTGTTGGAGAGGTATTCCTCAAGCTTTCCTAGGTAAAAATGCCATTAAAGATGTTTTGCAAACTATCTTTCAAAGTATGGATTCACTCTGCAAAATGTACTAATGCAATAGTTATTGATGTTTTTATTTACTCAAACTTTTTCAAATTTTGGAAATTGAATTTCAGTTATGTGCTATCAGGATTTTTAGTATTACTTTATAAACTCTTAAGAGTGGACTTTTAGGTTTAAATAGTAATAATCATTTTTATTAACAGTTATTGTGTGGTCTTACAGTGATAGACACTGAAATAATTGGTTTATATGGAATATCTTATTTATTTAGCAAAATTACACAATGAAGAATTCATTCTTACTATTTTACAGAGGAGGAAATTAAGAGGGGTTATATGACTTTTTCAAAGTCCTATACTACTACAAAGAAAAGTTGAAATCTAAATCAGCCTAGTCTAATGCTACACATCATAATCCTAACAACATACATCATGTGCACACAGGCATTATATATCTATTTTTGATGATGAAGGAGATAATAATCATGATTATAATGATAGTGTTATATATTATCAAACCATTTTATATTTAATTATCCACAGCACTTACTAGATGTCTCCTGTACTCAAGTTTTATTATTATTATTATTATTATTTCAGTAGGTTTAGGGGGTATGCTGCTATAAACATTGATGTGCAGGTGATTTTTTTAATAAAATTACTTCATTTCCTTTGAGTACATATTCAGCAGTTGGGTTTTTCGATGGAATGGTAGGTCCACTTTTAGTTCTTTGAGGAATCACCTTACTGTTTTCCACAGAGGTTGTACTAATTTACTTTCCCACCAACAATGTGTAAGTGTTCCATTTTCAATGCATCAATGACAACATCTATGTATTTTTACTTTTTAATAAGAGCCATTTGTGACAGGGGCAAAGTAGTATCTTATTGTGGATTTATTTGCATTTCCTGATGCTGAGAGATGTGAGAATTTTTTCATATATTTGTTGACCATTTTTATGTCTTCTTTGGAAAAAAATCTGTATGTGTCTTTTGCCCACTTTTTATGGGGTTATTTGTTTTTTACTTGTGATTTGAGTTCTTTGTAGACTCTGCATATTAGTCTTTTTTTAGATGTATAGTTTGCAAATATTTTCTCCCATTCTGTAGGTAGTCTTTTTACTCTATTGAGTATCTCCTTTGCTGTGTATAAACTATTATTTTATTTTATTTTTATTTCAGCGTATCATGGAGGTACAAATGTTTAGGTTACGCGTGTTGCCTTTCCTCTCCATGCCCTCCAGAGTCAGAGCTTCAAGTGTGTCCATCCCCCAAATGGTGTGCATCGCACTCATTATGTATGTATTTACCCATCCCCTCCTCTCCCCTCCCATCTGCCCAATGCCTGATAAATGTTATTCCTATATGTCCACTTAGGTGTTAATCAGTGAAACCAATTTACTGGTGATTACATGTGGTGCTTATTTTTCCATTCTTGAGATACTTGTGCATAAACTTTTTAGTTCAATTAAATCTCTTTTATTTATTTTTGTTGTTGTTGTATTTGCTGTTTGGGTCTTAGTCATAAATTCTTTGCCTAAACCAATTCCAGAAGAGTTTTTTCTTGTAGATTTTTATGGTTTCAAGCTTTACTTTTAAGTCTTTAATCCATCTTGAGTTAATTTTTGTATATGGTGAGAGACAGGGATCCAGTTTCATTCTGTTGTGTGCAGCTATCCAGTTTTCCCAGCACCATTTATTGAATAGGGAGTCCTTTCCCAGTGTAGATTTTGCATGCTTTGTTGAAAATCAGTTATTTGTAGTTATATGGCTTTATTTTTGGGTTCTTGATACTGTTCAATTGGTCTATGTGTCTACCTTTATAACAGTACCATGTAATACAGGTTACTAGAGCCTTATGGTATAATTTGCAACCAGGTACTGTGATGCTTCCAAATTTGTTCTTTTTGCATAGGATTGTTTTGGCTACTTCAGCTCTTTTTGGTTCCATAACAATTTTAGCATTATTTTTTCAAATTTTCTGAAAAATGATGTTGGTATTTTGATGGGAATTACACTGAATCTGTAAATCACTTTGGGCATTATGGATATGCTAACAATGCTGATTCTTCTAATCCATTAGGGTCTTTTACTTATAAGATCAGCTCATCACCAAACAGGGGTAGTTTGACCTCCTCTCTCTTGATTTGGTTGCCCTTTATTGCTTTGTCTTACCTGAATTCTCTGGCTAGGACTTCCAGTCCTATATTGAATAGAAGTGGTGACAGTGGGCATCCTTGTCTTGCTCCAGTTCTTAGGGAGAATGCTTTCAACTTTTCCCCAATCAACATGATGTTGGTTGTAGGTTTCTCATATATGGCTTGTATAATGTTGAGGCATGTTCTTTCTATGCCTAGTTTGTTGAGGGGTTTTTTTTATCATGAAAGGGTGCTGGTTTTTATCGAATGCTTTTTCTGCATCTATTGATAAAATCCATGGTTTTTGTTTTTAATTCTATTATGTGGTGAATCACATTTATTGATTTTCATATGTTGATCCATCCTTTCATCTTTGAGATGAAACATGCTTGATCATAGTGATGTCCTTTTTGCGATGAATCTTCCAGGTATTCAAGGACCTTTTTGTATCTGGATGTCTACATCTCTAGCAATACCAGGGAAATTTTCTTCAATTATTCCCTCAGATAGATTTCCATGCTTTTTTCTTTTACTTCTTTTTTTCCCTCTGGGATACCTATGATTATTATATTCATTCACTTTTCATAGTCCCATATTTATCAGAGAGATTGTTCGTTCTTCTTTATTCTTTTTTCTACATTTTTGACTGACTCGATGATTTTGAAAGCCTTGTTTTCAAGCTCTGAAATTCTTTCTTCTTCTGCTAGGTCTGGTTTGTTAAGACTCTCTGCTATATTTTGAAATTTGATAATGCTTCTTTACTTTCCAGAAGTTCTGTTACAGTTTTTCGTATATTATCTATTTATTTAGTGAATTTTTCATTCATATCCTCAATTTTTTTATGATTTCTTTATGTTTGTTTTTCAACTTTCTTATTAGTTCTCTTGATTTTAGTTGTCATCTATATCCTTAATTCCATCACTGCCATTTTAACAATTTTCTTTTGGTTGAAGTCCATTGCTGGAGACCTATTTTGATCCTTTGGGAGTGTCAAGACAGCTCATTTTTTCATGTTGCCAAAGTTCTTATGCTGATTCCTTTTCATCTGGGCTCTCTTCCTTTAGCTCAAAACAGATAGCTTTGCAGTACATCTGTTCTCCTCTATTGGGACCTATATTGCTAAGTGAAGAGAGGGAGAGGTCTCTGGATAGCATGCTTGAGTCCTACTTCAGAAGATTGACAAGGCAGGAGAAGGATGGACGCACTGTGAACTGTTCCCTTGCATTATACGATCCCCCTGTGGTTCCCATGGGACCGCTATAGAAGGTGGTGGGCATGCAGTGGAATGGGCCCATGGCTGAGCAGACCAGCCAGCTCTGGTGGCAGCATTTGCATTGGCATTGACTTTGACCAGGTCTCTTCAAAGCAGGGCTTCTCAGGTGGCAACAGCACTAACTGCACTGCCCAATTGGTAGGTGGGTGTGCTGAGGGACATGGGCACGTGTTCTTTTAAGGTCCCATGGGAAGTATGGCTGGCCAGGGCCACTTAGGCCAGGAAAATAAGCTCCAGGTCTGTGGGTACCTGTGCTGTCCAGGTTCCTTGGCAGTGGTAGGGGCACCTGCATCCACCTACAAGATGTGCAAGGGTGCCTAGCCTCCCGAGTTTCTCCTTGGCCAAGCAAGAGTGAGGGAGAGGGATCAGCTATGAATCTTATCCCCAAAAAGATGCAGTGCTCTGGGGCTGGGACCTCAATATGGCACCAGCCTCTGCATCCAAGGTTTGGAAGCCAGCTTTGGCTTCTCTCCAGAGCAATGCTGCTTCACAGCCTCCAGTCAGGTCTCTGTATCAGAGTAGAGGTCTGCTGTGGTGGAGGGGCCCTATCTTATCTCTAGTTGCAGTGTCCGCAGGGGAAGCATGAAGCCCTGGGCTTCTCTCCTCTGAATCTCCCCCATGTGCAGGTGCCTTCTCCAGGTATCTCTAATCCTTTTGCGCAGGTTGTCCCACTTCCCTCTTCTTCACTTGGTGTGCCTTCCATCACCTCTCTGCTAATTGCCAATGCTCTTTGTTAGATAGTTGATCCAAACGTGAATGTCTATTCATCTCTTTCCATCCTCTCCGGGAGAGTGGTGTTGTATAGGCTGTTTCTAGCCTGCCATATTGGTCCTTTCTCCTCCTGCACCCAATTTATTCAGTCTAGGTGTAATTAAAGAAACCAATTAGAGTCAGTTAATCTGTGGAAGTCGGGATTATGTAGAGTTGGGGAAGAGGTAGGTATTGTAATGGAAAACACACGAACTTTTGAGTAAACTACAAATGTACTTTAATTCATGTTCTCATAGTTGTAAGATTTCCTTTAGTAAATTAGATATACAAGTGAAAGCTCAGTTTCTTCATTTTAAAACCAGATGCCACTAACATAATTAGGCTTCTTTTACTTTATACAGATTTTTGATTCTGTTATTTGTTATATTTTTTGTTTAACATTTTTATATTAGTGTGTTTCAGAATATCTTTCTCCTGGCTATTTATCCTGCTTTGAATTTGTAGTGATTTTTAAATTTGTAGCTTGATGTTTTATATCAATTTCATAAAATTTTCATACAATAGATCTTCAAATATTGATGCTAATTTATTTCTTTCCTCCTCTTTTTGTGGTACTGCAATTAGCGATGTGTTTGACATTTGATTCTAGCTTCTATGACTCAACAGTCTATCCCTTATTCTGGACGTTTCTTTCTTTCTATTTGTCAGTTTATTAACTATCTTTTTTTGGCATTGTATAATGAATGTGCTTTTAACCTTTCCATTGAGTTTTTAGTCTCATTGAGCTTTTCAATGCTATCAAAATTAATTTTTAAAATTCATTTTACTACCAAAATTTGCCTTCTTCAAAATCCCTTCCAACTGTAAATTCTAATGAAATTAAGACTTGCACTTTCTTAGCACTTTCTTAGTACAAAATAAATATGCCAGCAAAATCTCACACTAACACTTAAACCTATTTCTGAAATAATTTTCCAAATTTTATTCTCAATGTAATATTTATACAAAAATAGTTTTCATAGCTATACAAGTTAACTACTACTCTATAATAAACTACAACAAATCTCAGTGACTTGCAACAAGAAAAATTATTATTTTTATTAGTCTGGTAGGTTTGTAGGATTCCTAGGGCAGACTCAGTTAATCTCATTTGGACTCAATCTTGTGGCTGCCATGAGATAATGTTTTGGCTATGGGCTGACTGTCTAGGATGACCTCAGTTGGACAATTCATCTCTGATACATCTGGAATTTCAACATCTAACAGCCTACACAGGTTTGTTGTCATAGTGGTTTCAATAGAAAGTAGAAATGTATGAAAACTTTTGAGGACTAAGCTTGGAACTAGCATACCATAATTTCTCAGAATTTTATTAGCCAAAGATAAGCAAAAAGCTAGCCTGTCATCTAAGGTTGAAGAAACAGATTTCAACTCTTGATGAGATGATTTGCATTCACATTGCAAATGACACAATAGGGAAAATTAGAGAATTGTAGTCATTTTTCTAATCAATCCAATATATTAGCTTGTAGATGAAATTTCTGATTTTCATACAGTTTAAATAGCACAGTTATCTGAATGTATATAATCATGTCTAAAAGGAAGTATTAAAGAAGACAGAACAAGAATAGTTTAATACTACCTAAAACTATAATTATAATAAAGGTTTTATCAAATAACCTATTAGCACATTAACTTAATCCTAGTTCACAGTTTTTTTGAAACATAATGCATAATATAATTAAGAACAAAATTAAAGGCATATAAAATTCCTCATACTTTCTCTATAAATAAAAAATTTATCCAAATTAGATGATAGCATTAGTAGTAAACTAAACATTCGCTATAATTGTATTAGCTTAAAATGTAAACATCATCATAGTTACTAGAAAATTTAACTTGTCATTTTCCTTTAAATTTTAGTGAATATTAATATTCAACTTTATGATTAGTATACTTTTTGCATTTGTGCATACACATATAATAATGTCTTCAGGATATAGGAATGTATATTTTCAAACTCCCTAGTACATAATTAAAGGATTTTAGATACTGCATTGGTGAATTAATTTTGATATAGTACATTTTACAAGCCCAATGACCTCAATTATGCAGTAATGAATGATGGCAAACACTCCTAATCCAAGGAGTGATATTATGTCTTTATTTCTGAACAAATCCAATATTTAGTTAATAGCTTTAGCACAAAAGTAATCTTAATTACAAACTCCCATATCATTTATCTTCTTATTTCTTTATGAAGGAAGCTGCATTTCTTCTTTAAAATATTCCTTTCAGCATATTAAACACAAAATAAAAATATATTCTTAATTTTCTTATTAGGAAATGGTCATTCTTTTCTCACCAACACCAACAAGAAAAAGCACAACACTTTAATATAGCAGCTTTAGTAACATTCAAATAATTTTTACTAAAATGGTATATTTTAATTCCTTAAAGTTAAAATAATTAAATTTTGCTTAATAATGTATTCTTACTATACATCAAAATGTAGTAAATCAAAAATATTTGTTTAATAAAGAATTATATAAATCATAATTAGAAGTAAATATTAAACTGTCAACAAGTTTTAATCTGTTAGTGAATAGGTATTTAATTTTCAAAGTCCTTTTTATAATAACTCTTTCATAGAGAAGAGTACAAAGGAAGGAGAATCAGTCCAAGGAAAATTTCACGGTATAAATTTCTCTTTCTCTCTTTTGGTTCATTTTTCTCATATTCTTACAGATCTTCCTCTTTCAAAGATTATTTTCTTCTTTGCTTTCAGTCCTATATCTCTTTCCTCAATATACAGATATCCAGAGTACAGGTATACAATATAATCAGTACATTCACTGAAACCTGATGTTCTCAAATAGGTGTCCTAGTTATCTAGTGGCACTAGGTCTTGTAGATACAAATTTCATTGCTCTGATTTCTAAATCTATAGAGATTAGCTTATATCTATAGGTCACAAAAGGGGTGTTACCCAGGTTTAAAATACCTGGAGAGATGAATGACTTTAGAGATAAAAGAGAAAAGCAGAGTTTAGAGAAAACAGACTTTGATAACTTATTTTATAAATGTGAGACTAAGAATACCTCATGTACTCCTCTTGTCTATTCCTGTTCAGAAAAAATTCCTACAGGAAATGAAGAAAAGAAGACCAAGAAAAGAAAAGTCTCTGATTTCTCTGAAGTTAAAATTTATATTAACAAATAATTGGATGTGCTAAATTCTTCTTCAATACTCTGGAGGAAGTGAAGAAATAGGAATTGTGGTTTATGATTTTTAAATAATGATTGACTTGGCTCTTCATCTTGCTGATATAAACCTCTAAATAAAAAGTTGTTAAAAATAAACTGATGTGTATACCAGGCATGATCTTGCTTTAGATAAGAATTTTATTTTCTTCTTAACAATAATATTAACACTACTCTTTTCAGTACCTTTTTCTATTCTTTCTGTTGAATGTGAGTTTTCATATCACTGAGATCTTTGGAATCAGATTAAATGGAAAGGGCAAATGAATTAAGCTCTCTGAGCCTGTGTCAGTGGCCCCCAAGAGTTATTACAGGTTTGACAATTTGCTAGTTAGACTCAATGAACTCAGCATGTAGTCATACTCACAGCTATGATGAAATACAGCAAAAGGCTACAAAGCAAAATCAGCAAAAGGAAAAGTTGCATGGGGCAAACTGCAAAAGAAACTAGGCATGAGCCTCCAAAAGTCCTCATCCAGTGGAGTCACACACACTTATTTCCTCCCATAATGAGTTGTGACAATACATATGAAATATTGTTTATCAATATTTTATGAGCTCATTTCATTAGCTTATTCTAATTAGCTCATTAGAGATTCAATGCCCAGAGTTTTTTACTGGGGCTGATTATGTAGGCATTCTCTGCTTTGTACGTACCAAAATTCCCAACTCTCAGAAGGTAAGTAGGTATTCAGCATAAACTATATTGTTTTCACAAAAAGATTAGGTGTAACAAGCCTCTTTTAGACGTTTTGGGAATGGTAGGACTCCTCCTGAAATCCAAGATCCCAGATACCAGCTAACAGACACCCATATAAGCAGTCCTTTCCAAGGATATCAGTCTCAGACCTGCTGTGTTAACTCTTCCCTGCACAATTTCCATTTGCAAAATGGGAATAAATGCTTATGTTAGACTATAGTGTAATATAAATAATATATATATTTGTAACATGTCAGATGGTGGGGATATTTATCAGATTCTGTGTTTTATTATTTTTAGAAATTATTTATTTATATTATTCATGTAAATCACTTTTCTGTGTATTCTGACCAATAAGAATTTTAAAAAATCAACTTTTAATTTTATTCTCTCAGTTAATCTTTACAACTAATGTATGGATTAGTTTTTTTGTATTTGGCAGCTCACACTTCCATAACAAAATATTATGCTCTGGGTGGCTTAAATAATATGAATTTATATTCTCACAGTTTTGGAGGCTGAAATTCTGCAGTCAGGATGCAAGCATATTCAGGTTCTGGTGAGGGCCCACTTTCTGGCTTAAGGAAAACCACCCCCTCACTGTGTGCTCATATGACCTATTTTTGTATGCGCAGGAAAAGAGAGAAGGCAATCTCTCTGATATCTTTTCTTAATTTCAAAATATTAAGGGGGTACAAAAGTTTTTGTTACATGGCTTGAGTTAGGGCTATAAATGTTCTCATCACCCAAATAGCGTTCATTGTACCTGTTAGGTGGATTTTTGCCACTCCACTCCCCCTCTCCCCTGCTTGATTTCCAATAACTTTTAATTTAAAGGCACTAATCTCATTTAAAGGGCCCCATCCTCATGACCTCATATGATCTTAATTACCTCTCAAAGACTTTATATCCAAATATCATCATATGTGGGATGAGGGCTTCAACCTATACAGTTGGGGGGAGACACAAACATTCAGCCCATAACCATTTCATTTCCTCATTTCCAGATGAAAAAACTGATTAACAAACTTTTTAAGGAATTTGTTAAGGACCATACAAATTATATCATCTTTGTAAACCCTTTACATCTTGTTGTTATGCTATTAAAACCTTTAAGAAGTATATTGTAATTGAATATATAAGAAAAGTTAGAAACAGAAATGAAGAATAGTAGATATTGAAATGTAAATGTGCTGCTTAAGTAAAATTAACAGGACTGGCTATTGATGAAATGTGAGTTTCAAAGTAAAAGAAGCTTTTCTAAGGTTAAACTACAGATGTTGAGGTTGGGAATATAATGCAAGTCTTAGAAATTAATGGTTATGTGAAATCTAAGGCAGTTAACCTCTCTATGTCATTATCATCACCTGCTAAATGGAGACAATAATGAGACTTACATCAACTTTGAAGTACCAATTTCTTCATGCTTTTACATTCTAATTGTTCTGGAGTTCCATGTGTGTGTTTGGTGAAGAGGGTAGAATTCTGGCTTATTTCTGTTTAAATTTCCCTCTGAAGCTCTGTAGACATTTCTTCTGTAGACATTTTGCTCCATTCTTCTAAATCATTTACTTTGCTGCATCCAGTTTTTAGCTTCAAAAGTTATATTGAAAAGGTGGGACAAGGAGGTCAAACTCTCACTCTTTGCTAACAATATGATATTATATCTAGAAAATCCCAATGATTTAACCAAGAGATTCCTGGAATTGCTACATGAAACCAGTAAAGTCTCAGGATACAAAATCAATGAACACAGATCAGTAGCATTCATATAGGCCAATAGCAGTCAAGCCAAAAATCAAATAAAAGATGCAACATCTTTCACAATAGCATCAAAGAAAATTAAATATTTAGGAATATATTTAACAAAGGAGGTGAGAGACCTACAAAACACTGAGAAAAAATTGTAGAAAATGTAAACAGATGGAAAACTCTACCATGCTCATGGATTGGCAGAATCAATATTGTTAAAATATCCATACTACATAAAGTGATCTACACAACCAATGCAATCCCTATCAAAATACCATTATTATTCTTTACAGATCTAGAAAAAAATAATTCTACCCTTCATATGGAACCAGAAGCCAAATCAATCTTAAGCAAAAAGAACAAATTGGGAGGCATCAGCCTACCAGATGTCAAAGCTTTACTATAAGGCTATAGTAACCAAAACAGCATTGCACTCACACAAGAACAGACATATAAACCTTTGGAATAGGACTGAGAACCCAGATATAAAACCATCCTCATATTGTAATTTAATATTTGACAAAACAGACAAAAAATATATACTGTGGAAAAGAACCTCTATTCAATAAGTGGTGCTGGGAAAACTGGTTAACCACATGCAGAAGATTGAAACTGGATCACCTCTTCTCACCTCTCACAAAAATCCACTCATGATGGATAACATATTTAAATCTAAGGCATGACATTATAAGAATGTTAGAAGAAAATGTTGGGAAAACTCTTGTAGACATAGGCCTAGGCAAAGAATTTATGAAGAAGACCCCAAAGTAATCATAGCAGCAACAAAAATAAATAAATGGGACCTGATCAAATTAAAAAGCTTCTGCACAACCAAGGAAACTATCATTACAGTGAATAGGCAACATATAGAATGGGAGAACATATTTGCATGCTGCACACATGATAAAGGGCTGATAACAAGAATTTATATAGAACTTAAGAAAATTAACAAGAAAAAATGAAACAACCCATCAATAAATGGGCAAAGGACACAAACAGAAAATTTTCAAAAGAAAACAGAATAATGGACAGTAAACATATAGAAAAGTGCTCAACATCTCTAATCATTAGGAAAATGCAAATCAAAACCACAGTGATATTTCACCTAACTCCAGTGAAAATGGCCTTTTTCAAAAAGTCTCAAAACAACAAGTGCTGGCATGGATGTGGAAAGACTGGAACACTCCTACACTGCTGGTGGGACTGCAAATTGTACAACCCCTGTGGAAAGTAATCTGGAGTGATCTCAAAGAGCTTAAAACAGAAATACCATTTGATTCAGCAATAGCACTATTAGGCATCTACCCAAAGGAAAAAAAGACATTCTATAATAAAAACATCTGCACTCTGGTGTTTATAGCAGCACAATTCACAATTGCAAAGATGTGGAAACAACCTAAGTGTCCATCAATACATGTGTGGATTAATAAAATGTGGTATATGTATACCATGGAATATACTCAAGTACAAAATAAATGGTGATCTAGCACCTCTTACGTTATCCTGGATAGAGATTGAGCCCATTCTTCGAAATGAGGTATCACAAGAATGGAAAAACAAGCTCCGCATGTACTCTTGCCATCAAATTGGTACAAACTGATCAATACTAAGGTGCTCATAGTAGTAATATTCACTGAGTGCCGGTCAGGTGGGAGGGGGCTGGTAAGGGTGGGTAAACTCACAACAAATGGATGCAGAGCACACTGTACTGGGGAAGGACAAACTTGTAGCCCTGGCTTGGGAGAGGCTAAGGTATTACTTGTAACCAAAATGTTTGTATCCCCATAATATTCTGAAATTTAAAAAATTAAATTAATTTTTTTAAAAAGTTATATTGATATATTCTACTAATATCTCCTTTACTAATATTCTTATCTTTGTAGAATTTTAAGGTTTTAAAAATTTTTCCCCCATAATATGCTGAAATAAAAAAAAAATTTCTGTTGTTTTTGTGGAAAATGGTGAGTATAATTCTTTCTATTAAAGACTTCACTGTTTAGTAGCAAAGATACAAATGTAAAAAATAATTTAAATTCCAATGATTTCATATCATATGTTATGTGCATTAACATACCCTGAAAACTACAAAGAAGTGAGATTGTGATTACAGACATGTAGTATTATCATGGAGAAAACAAAATTTGATGGATGATGAATAGGCTATACTAATACAGCACTATGTTTTATGTGGGCCTACGGTAGAAAACAATAAGTCAAGGAATAAATGAGATAAAACCTGAGGCCCA
This sequence comes from Cheirogaleus medius, assembly GCA_008086735.1. Lineage (NCBI taxonomy): Eukaryota > Metazoa > Chordata > Mammalia > Primates > Cheirogaleidae > Cheirogaleus > Cheirogaleus medius. The sequence goes on from VBSM01003176.1 coordinate 50,506,574, forward strand.
CTGAAGGAAGAATGGGTATCAAGTTTGATGCATACAGTTGAGGAAATGGAAAGCAAGCTTGGAGATACACCTACAATGGTTATAATTCTCTCATATATTTACTATATTTACCTTCTTGAGAAATAGATTAAACAAAATGTGTTAATTTCAACTTATTTAATTTCCATGCTCATGATAGAGCCTTAAATTTCAAGTAATAAAATGGAAAAGCCATCATTATATTTATTCAAAATGCACATTTTTCATGATTAATTAATGTCAGTTTTATCTAATTATGCTTAGTATTTTGAAAAAGAATGGCCACAATTAATTCCCTTCTTATATCCAATCTCCTTTCCATGTGACTTTGCAGATTCCTCCCAAGAAGTGGAGTCTATTTCCCTGCCCTTGCATAAGGGCTGCCCAGTGACATGCTTTAGTCAGCAGAGTGTGGCAGATGTGATAGTGTGTCAGTTCTGAGCCTATCTCTTAAGATATCCTGTGAGTTTCTGTTCTTTTTCTTGGATTCCTGAAGACTGTCATATGAACAAGAGTATAGGAACATGCTGGAGCATAAGAGAATATTTGGAGTGGAGCAGAGTCAACAGTTTCATCCCTATCAAGTTTCCAGATATAAGAAAAAGCCTAGCCAAGATTAGCAGAGCCAATCTGCAGATGATCCTCTAACTGAACTCTAAAAATTTAGCAAAACTCTCTTAGACTTGCCATCTCTCAGCTGACCTACAGAGTTTTGAACTGAATAAAGGCAGCTATTTTAAGCCACAATGTGTTATGAATGGCATGTTATGCAGCAGTGATTGTTTCATTGCCAAATAGACAGTAAGTGCTATTGTGCTATTATTCAAAATAGCACTTACTCTTTTTTTTTTTTTTTGGCTAGACACTGGTGTTTCCAATCACACAGTGATTGGAATGTGTATATGCACAAAAATATTTCTAAATATATGAATAATTACAAAGTACTTAAAAACATAAATAGCAATTAAATTGCTTAAAGGTGTAAATTAAACAATAAAGGGGGTGTTCTTCATTATTAATTCTAGTTATTAATAAAAGTATTAACTCTATTGTTGGTCTATTTTCTTTTTATACGTTACTATTATACATAATCTACCAAGTGAATTTCTCTTATTTTATGTACCTTATTAAATTCAGTCATTTTTCTTCTTTATATAGATGACAAAGATAAAAACATTTGGTCAAATTTCAGGCAGTTATTTAAGCCCAGATTTGGCTGACATCATTACTCAGCTTTTTCCTATTCTCTAGAACCATTCAAATAAACTAATATTCAATGTTTGACAGATTAGTTTCATTGATCTCTTGAAAAAGTAATATCTAGAATATTTTCATCAATTTAGGGAGCCAAAGACAATGAAATCATAGATTTCTGACACATGAAAACTATCATTTTAAAATTAGCATCGCCTGTGTGTTTATCATTTCAACTTAGTCACAATACAGCCATTCTCTCCATATTTGCATAGCATTTACATTGTATTAGGTATTATAAGCACTCAAGATATTATTTAATGTATATGGGAAAGTATCATACGTTATATGCAAATATTATGTCATTTTATATAATATAAAGGACTTCATTATCTGTGGATTTTAGTATCCATGGGGTGTCCTAGAACCAATCACCCTCGGATGCAAGATGACTGTATAGTATGGTAATTTGACATTAATCAAAATATTCAGTGACTGAGAGAATCATCTAATCTCTGTATGCTTGTTTACATGCATGTGTGTGTGTGTGTGTGTGTGTGTCTGTTCAGGAAAAGCATGTTCCATGTATCATAAATTACTACCTGGAAATTTTTATTTTAATTAGGCATTGTGACCTAAACTCAGTGAAATATACAACAGAGTATTTCTGACTGATTTTCTGTAAACGTTAAAATAATCATTTGAAATCAAATTTAAGGAGCAATAGGTAGTTGTTTAGAAATTAAATGAATTTTATAGGATGATTTTTGTTATTTGGTTCCTATATTCATTTTCTTTCAAAAGTTTGAACAAGAAAACTCATATTTTCATAGAAGATACAGCCAGCATTATTTTGTTTGAAAATATACAACTTAACTTCAAATAAGATTTATCTATAGTCATAACTGTGCAATTTATTTTTTTGCTTGCTATAAATGCTACAACTTATAGGAAAGCTTGGAAACATAAAGAAAATGAACAATTTATATTTTTTAAAAGGAAGTTTATTTTTATCTTAGAATAATGTTTAGGTTTATTTAAATAACAAAAATAAGCCTGTGAAAAATAAAATTCATTGACTTATGTTGAATACATATTTGCCAAACTATATACTTATAAAACAATCTTAAGTAAAAATATAAAAATTATCCATTTATTATATGCAGAGCACCATTTTAGCAAAATTATATTAGAGCTATATGTATTATAAATACACATATGAGGTATAATTGTAGCTGCTAATAAATGGTAACCACATATATTTCAAAATTATTATAACCTAGTTGTCTAATAAAACAAATGATAATTCTTTACTCTGACAGTTTCATTTTAAAGAATTCATGTTATTTATACTCCATCATGGATTATAAAATATGAAAAGGTTAAATTATAACAAGGATTGATTTTATTTCCCTGCAAAGGGCAGAGATTTTAAAAGAATACATATTATTTTAATTACTCCTCTAATAATAATATTGTACACATGTGAAGAAGATTAGTCCCGAAAAAAATAATGATGAAAGCCAAATGGAAGACAGAAATGTTCAAATGCTATGATGAATTATTAAATGGAATTTGACTTTGACTATTGACTTAATTGCAATAGTTTATTTAAATGTATCAATCATGAATTTATTTTCATGTAATATATATCAGTCAGGGTAGGCTGGCTTTGTTGTGAAAACAAAAGACATCAAATGATTGAAGTATTATTTCTCAGTTCCAAACATTCTCAGTCTTCCCAAGGTTATCTTAGCATTTCAGCCTTCTTTGGTCACTGGAGCACCTGCTGGTAAACATGTACTTACATGGGTTGCATCTAGAGAACCGGGAAGTGAGAGCGATTACTTTTACTCATACTTATTGTCACAGACAAGTCATTTGGAGATGGACTAATTTAAAGAGAATACAAAAACTCAGTTTTTCCATTTACCAAGAAAGAGAAAAGAACCTGATATGTGGATTAGCAGCAGTGACATTTACCATACCATGTTTCAGGAATTTTTTAATATACTTGTTTGCTGGGAATAGCATACTTAATTGAAGAATACAATTTTTAAGTTACATTTTTGGCCTCAATGATGACAAAAATCACGCACAATATTGCATGATTTATTCAAAGTGAATGTCTTTTGAAAGCACCATGACTTCAAAACACAGAACCTAAACCCGAGTAAGAAAAATTTATAAGAAAATTGTTTTTTCAGCAGATTCCATATTGATTTATGAAGGCATTAATTTGCCATTTAGCTTTTAAAATTGGCTATTAATAATCCTTGACATTCAAAGATAAATGCCTTTTGTCAAAATTAAAATAAATCCATGGCATTTTTTAAAAATCACATTTAAAAGTTGTAGTTATAACAGAAAAAGCATTTTAAAAAATTTCTTAGGAAAATGCAATTGCTATGAAGTTAAGACAGCACTTTAAGAATATTTTCTTTTCAAAAATAGTCAATCAAAAGTTTGCTCCAAACGACTTAATATTATTACAACTACCAACCTATTGCAAAATGTACTGATTTAATTAAATGATAAGGGGATCATTTAAAATTGCTTTTCAAAAATCTATAATTTGTCAAACAAATAATATATCTTCACTACATATTAATAAAAATCAGTTGTATTTGTGACATTATATAATTGTGCATTTGAGTTAAATTTCTAGAAGTATAATTTTAGATGAACCTGTATTAATTTGTAATAGGAGTTTCATATTCATATTATAGGAAACTACATATAGTATCACAGCCCTCTGATATGCGTGAATAATATATTAAACATAGTTGTAAAGTTAACCATGTTTTTGTAATATAGCAAAACATCTACTATTTAAGGGGAAAAAGCCTGCCTCTACTTGTAAGTTCCTCAAATGCTTTATTATTGACATTGGCAATTATTTTCTTTTTCTGTTAGATTTTAGAAACTTCATAAAATATTTTCTAGTTTACTGTGGACTGCAAGAAGATTAACTGAGAAAAAAACATTGGTAGTTTCATTGTTTTTAAAGTTGTCTTCTTATAAATATAATATAAATCCGAAATCTTATGAAATCTTTGTTAAAGTTTTCAAGACTAATCCACAAAATTATATTCTACATGTTTTCTATTGCTTAAACAGAATGGTAAAATTAACAAGAAAATATTGTAGTAATAAGAGAAGACAGAAAAAAAAGGGGAAGGAAATATGGTGAGCAAGATGAAGAAAAAAGAAATTGCTAAGAAAACTGAACTCATCAGTCAGCAATGACATGAATTTTTTTTCTGTGTTCTATGGGTTAAGAAAATACCTATACAAATATTAGTTCAACCTTAGAAATTAATTTTTTCACTGTATTAATATTTAAATGTATTGAAATTTAAGTATCAAAATATACTTTACTATTACCTAGCATTTTAAAACATGCATCCAAAATTTAAATTTTGTTTATAATTTCTTCATATGGAAGAAAACTAAATCTTTTCTGTAAATGATATAGCACACTCTTTTTATGTGTATTCTACCAATCTGATCAACTTGGGATCTTTCAATGAGAGGACCAACTCATCAACTACTGTACTGAATTTAGTAAAGTTTGTGGATGTTAGAACAAATGGAAAACTACCTAAAGGAATGAATTATTAATGTAATGAAATTTTCTGACAGGTGGTAAAAGCCCTAGGGTTATAAAGATCAATGTGCAGACATCCTTCAGATGTCAAAATCTTGTTCATATTGGAAACATAAAAATGTTTGGGAAAATATGTATGAAGGAAGAAAAAATTACTTTTTCCACAAAAACTTTTTATGATATATCTTTTAGTTAAATGACTAAAATATAGATAATATAATCTATAATATTTTCACATATATGTGTTAGTGTTTGTATTTTATATTTTAAATGTCTCTACTTTTATGCTTTCCTCCATTTTAAAATATACAAGAATACAATGAAAATAAATTTAAAAAGATATTTGCCAATAGAAAATAAAATAATAAACCTTAAGAAAAAACACATATCAAGCTTTTTTTTCCAATTTCAAATTATCTTATATCTTTAGGTTTAAATAATCACAGAAAGCCCATATTTTCCCAGAATTTCTGAATTTGTACTTTTACAAGCCTGAAATGGCTTTTATCATTAGAATAATCTTATGAGGTTGAGATATTTGTAAAAAAAAAGAAAAAGCCCAAATTATAAAGAACATTAGAAACGTGGCAACATCCCTTGATTTATATCCACAATGCTACTATCAACTTCTCAGTATGGTTGATGTATCAGTAAAATTTTTAATATCTCATAATTTACTAACCACCCCCTCCATTGCAAAGCAGTAGAAACAATTAGATTTAGAGGTTTTTTTCTAAATAACTTCCTTGAGTCTTTTTAATGTCTTAAATATCTTATTTAGCCCTTCCAATCAGTCCATTTGTAGAGATAATTGTCCCTGTTTAGCCCATATCATAACACTGTTGAAGACATATTTAATGCTATTATCTTATTTAATTCTGGCAACATCTCAGTGAGAAGACTGGTATTTGTTTCCCCATTATTTGATTGACTGATATCAGCTCTCATCATTTCATACGTGAGAACACTGAGGAACAAAGGTTATAAAACTTGCGTATGTCACATAGCTAGTTTTTGGGCACATAGGCTTGAAGTTCTGCTAGGAACAATATTACTCTTCTCTGAATAATAGTCTTCACTTAGACTGTTAAATAACCACCACAATTTTCAAAAGCATTTGCATTAATTTCTTTCTGTCTCTTATTGCTCTTTCCTTCCCTCTTCCCTTCTTTCTGTAAGAATTTATCATCATACAGATAGGTCTGAATTTGATTTTAGCATTACTGAGTTGCCCTAATGACATGGAGTACCTGGGAGTGTTTAGAATAAAGGGCCAATATCCTGCTGAGTTCTGCTCACATTCTTTAGATACGAATGTCTAAGAACAACCTTTGATGCCTATCAATAATTACGCCCTTTCGAGTTAGGAAAAAATAACATAATCTAATGTATTTTTTTATTTATTAGTTTTACTTTATAAATTCAATACCAAGAACAAACAAATGAAAGAAAGGTTTATTAATATATCCTTATCCATGCCATGGATATTTTAAAATATACTCTTCTGTTCTTTTAGGCTACTCAGACAGAAATATGTTTATCTTTTAAAGTTATCTTCATAAATAATTATTAACATACTTTGGGAACAAGAAGTTAAGACTGTCACCTCATTTTCTGCTGAGAAATCAGTCTTGAAAACATAATGGTGGCATTCTAGTCAGAGCAGCAACACTTCTGCTTTTTCCCTAGTAAGCAGTAGTCAGTATTTCAGAAAAGGCAGTGTGATTTCAGACTCTCTGATAAAGGTTTCACTATTTTCAGACTCTGTCCTGATCAAGTCAAGATATCAAGTTTTGTCAAACTGCTGAGATATTTAGAAACTCAGCAATCGGGTTCACTAAATAATCCTTTACAATCGCAACAAGACTCCTAGGACATTTTCTGTTTTGAATAGGTTTAGGCGAATCATCTGATTTAGCTTGACCTCTTGTCTTTCTGTACCAGCCAAGACAGATTCCTAATTTAAAAATACCTGGGGAGTAAAATCGGTAGCATCTGGAAGAGAAGGCTTTGTAGCATCTGGAGTGATGAGAGCTTTTGATCCCCATTTCCCTGTAGGTCCCTAACTTTGCAATTACATTTGAAGGACTTCTCTATTGAATAATAGTTCCAGTCAAGGTGATATAATCACAGGCAGGGGGAGGAGAGTGAGAAACAAAAAACAAAAACCTTGAAAGAGACACTTTACTCTTCCTTGCTATTATTAAAATAATACAATAAAATAAATGTTGTTCTTGGCTTAAATACATGTATTCATTTTAGTTAGAGTGCCTTGATTGTTATTAAGCACTTTACATTATAGTCTTTTATATAATTTAAAATTTTTTAACACCTGCAAAATGAAAAACACACTTTAACCAGCATATGCAACTAAAATAATATGTAGTGACTTCATCAACCAAGGAGGTTGGGCATTTTTTCAATTTCCACATTGTGTGTATTTTATAATTAGAGGAAAAGTTCCTCTAAATCAGTGGCATATTTTCAGTGATAAGTACCAAGGACAAAAATAAAACAGAGAAAGATGATGGGAAGTGCACAGAGTGCCCAGGGATGGCCTTATTAAGGAAGGGGCATTTGAACAAAGAGCTGAAAGAGGTAAAATAGTCAGGTATATGTCTGGGAGAGAAACTTTGAGATTTAAGGGAAGAGCAAATTCAAAAGACCCAAGGCAGGAGAGCTAGGAGTGTGCCTGACATTTCTGAAAAACATTGAGAACGTTAGTGTAACTGAGCAGAATGAGCAAGTATCAAAACAGGTGGAATTGACAGACAGGATTGGGGGAAAAAAACAAGTGTTATATGTTCTAGGATCCTGTAAGGAATTTGGCTTTTACTATAAGAAGATGTTAAACAAAAGAAAACATGACTTTAAATAGGATCACTCTGACTGTTGTATTGAAAACAGACTGATGGGAGGTGATGGCACAAAGCAGAGAGAAAATTCAGGAGGCAATCACAGTGATCTGGGCAAGAGATACTAGAGACTTGGACCAAAGAAGTAGCCATTGAGGCATAGAGGTGTAGATGAATTGTTGATATAATTCGGAATTATCTATGAGAAGATTTGATGACCAATTGAATGTGGAGATGCAGAGTACTAGTATAATTCCAAAGGTTTTTGGCCTGAGAAACTGGAACAATAAAGTTTCCATTTATGGAGAAAATGTTATTGAGTTGTCCTTAAAACAACATATCTGTGGTGATTAAAATAAATCACCAAGAAAACTGGTGATTAATATTATTTCCTTTCACAAGCCTGAAATGATATCTGAAATTTTAGCTATACTTTGGCATTAAGGATTTTTTTCCCAAAGGTTCTCCCTTAAAATATAAGTGGTTCTTGTGAGAAGACTGATGCAATAAGAGAAAATAGCATCCATTAAACAAATTACAAAAATTACAAAGGAAAAATTTGTCAGCTTAGTTAGCTGTTATCCCATTCAGAGCCTGAGGATATAAACTATAGTACATATAATGGTGTTTTAGACAATGGTGGGTCATATTCATGATGGTGGTACCATAATATTGTAATATTGTATTTTTACTGTACCTTTTCTATGTTTAGATATGCTGAAATACACTCCATGCTACAAACCTGTGCAGCATGTTACTGTACCAATACCATACACCCAGATGTGTAGTAGCCTATACCATCTAGGTTTGGGTAAGTACATTTTATGATGGTCATACAACAATGAAATTGCCTAAGGATGTATTTTTCAAAATGTATCACTGTAGTGAATCCAGAGGCTAGAATGAGCATGTTGGAATTAATTGGAATGATGGATGAACTATATAACCTACACTTTTACCTACCTCAATAATTTGCCTTTGAGAAACATGGTGTCAAGTCTTTGTTATTTAAAGACTAAAAGTAGAAGTTTTTCACCTCCTTGGTTAAATATATTCCTAGGTATTTTATTTTCTCATAGCTATTGTGAGAAGTCTTTCATTTGATTCTTACCTTGACTGTTGTTGGCATATAGGAATGCTACTGATTTGTACACATTGATTTTTAGCCTGAGACTTTGCTAAATTTATTTATCAATGCCAGGAGTTTCTTCACAGGATCTTTGGGGTTTTCTAGATATAAGATCATAGGATCAGCAAAGAGCAACAGTTTCAACTACCCTGTCTGCATGTAGGAAGGAAACTGTAGACGATGTAAATGAATGGAAAAACATATAATGCTCATGGATCTGTAAAATCAACATTGTTAAAATGTCCATACTACCCAAAATTATTTACAGATGCAATGCAATCCACATCAAAATACCAACGTACTTTTTTGCAGATCTAGAAAAAAATAATTCTATGCTTCATTTGGAATCAGAAAAGAGCCCGAATAGCCAAAACAACCTTAAGCAAAAGGAATAAATCTGGAGGCAACACTTTACCAGACTTTAAGTTACACTACAAGGCTAGAGTAACCAAAACTGCACAGGACTGGCACAAAAATAGAGACATACACCAATGGAGCAGAACAGAGAATCCAGATATGAAAACATCTACATATTGCCGTTTGATATTTGACAAAGTAGACAACAATATACACTGAGGGAAAGAATTCCTATTCAATAAATAATGCTGGGAAAACTGTATAGCCATATGTAGAAGATTGAAACAGGGACTATATCTCTCACTACTCACAGAAATTAACTCAAGATGGATAATAAACTTAAATCTAAGACATGAAACCATAAGAACTCTAGAAGAAAGTGTTGGAAAAATTCTTCTATATATTGGCCTAGCAAAGAATTTATGAAGAATACCCTGAAAGCAATCACAGCAACAACAAAACTAAATAAATGGGACCTGATATAATTAAAAAGCTTCTGCACAGCCAAGGAAACAATCAACATAGCAAATAGACAACTTACAGAATGGGAGAAAATATCCGCATGCTATCCATCTGAATAAGGACTAATAACCAGAATCTACAAAGAACTCATCAAATCAGCAAGAAAAAATCAAACAACCCCTTTAAAAAGTGGGCAAAAGACATGAATAGAAGCGCTTCAAAAGAATATAGAGTAATGGCCAATAAACATATGAAAAAATGCTCAATGTCACTAATCATCAGAGAAATGGAAATCAAAACGACAATGAGATATCACTTATCCCCAGTGAGAATGGTCTTTATCAAAAAGTCCAAAACAATAAATGTTGGTGTAGATGTGGAGAGATAGGAACACTCATACACTGCTGGTGGGACTGCAAACTAGTGCAACCTCTGGGTAAAGTAATACGGAGATACCTCAAAGATCTACAAGTAGATCTACCATTTGATCTAGC
>VBSM01003176.1:50531082-50561733 GCA_008086735.1 Cheirogaleus medius
GTGATACAAGTGCATCTACCATTTGATCCAGCAATCCCATTACTGGGCATCTACCTAAAAGATCCAAGAACACTCTACAAAAAAGACACCTGCACTCGAATGTTTATAGCAGCACAATTCATAATTGTAAAGCTGTGGAAACAACCTAAGTGCCCATCAATTCATGAGTGGATTAATAAAATGTGGTATATGTATACCACGGAGTACTATTCAGCTCTAAGAAATAACGGTGATATAGCACATCTTGTATTTTCCTGGATAGAGCTGGAACCCATACTACTAAGTGAAGTATCCCAAGAATGGAAAAAACAAGCTCCACATATACTCACCAGCAAACTGGTATTAATGGAGCAGCACCTAAGTGGACACATAGGAACTACATTTATGGGGTATTGGGCGGGTGGGAGGTGGGAGGGGAGGTGGGAATATACATACATAATGAGTGAGACATGCATCGTCTGAGGGATGGTCACGTTTGAAGCTCAGAATTGTGGGGGGAGGGGGTGTAAGGGCATTATTTGAAACCCAAAAATTTGTACCCCCATAATTTGTTGAAATAAAAAAAATAAATAAAATCTTGAAAAGCTTCACTAGTAAGCTTCTCCACCACAACAATGCTTTTGCTTATTCCTCTTATGAAACAAGAACCATTTTTGCAAGAATTTTAATGGGAAATCATTAGGCATCAACCTTACAGTCCTTATTTACCTCATTCTGATTTCATTTTGTTTCCTAATCTTAAAAAAAATCTTTAAAGTGTACCAAATTTTCTTTAGTTAATAATGCAAAAAAGATTGTGTTGACAGAATTAAATACCCAGAAACCTAATTTCTTTAGGGATGGACTAAATGGCTGGTATCATTGTTTACAAAAGTGTCTTGAACTTGATGGAGCTTCTGTGGAAAATAATATTTATATTTTTTTATCTTTTAATTCCATTTTTCCATGAACTTTTTGAAGTTCCCTCATACTTACTTTAGCTGTATTTGTAGTCATTAAAATTGAGGTTAATAAATACTGTCTGGGAACATGGAAAATATATAAAAAATACAAAGTACACCAGAAAAACACACAAAATTTTATATTCTATGATTATATGTGCGAGATAGGAAAACAGTAGAATAATTATTCTGTCTCTTTTAGTAATTCTATTGGGGTAGCAGTTTTATGAGTATTTTTGTTTGGTTCTGTACTTAAATCATATAATGATATTTTAACTACAACAATAATTGTTTTTGACATTTAAATAGCCATCAAAATTAAAGTTAAAAAACTTTTCTTTTTTTCTTTTAATATGTATTGCTAGTTTTCTATTATTTGAATTATTCCATAAATCATTTTTAAAAACCTATAACAGAGTAATTCTTTCCCTTTTTGTCTGGAACTTTATCAAGTCACAACTTTGGATTAATGATTTTCTTTTAAGATAACTTTATTGGTTTGTGTGCTTGATCAATCTATCTTTGGCATTATAAATGTACTAGAAAGGAACCCAGGGAGCATTCTTAAGTAGATATATAGCACTCAGCCTGAACGATTTGCAAACCTAGTAAGTTAAACTACCAAATAAGAATTAATAAATGGAGGAGTTGAATTATTTTCTGTTTTTCATATTATCCTTGTGAGTTTAGAGTTGTGATATAAATTTTTCCTGAATAAATCAAAAAACAATTGGCAGGAAGAAGATAATTTTTACGTCAGGTATCCTCATTTATAAAAGTTTTTTCTAAAATTTTATTTTTTTCTCTCAGTTTTCTACTGGATATAATATATGTGTAAAATTCCTAATAAAAGTGTCCCATAATATTTTCTATTTGTGTTTCAAATTTGGTTATTTCTAAAAGATAGCCATATATAACACTTTACTAGTCTGTCAATCCTTTTAATAATGTTCCAATTTATTCATAAAAGTATTTATTTTTATTTCAATTTTATTTTTAACATATAAGTCTTCTTATTACAATGAATGCTAAGTCAGAGAAAAACATAAATCATATTTCATACATGAAATTTGATGGAAGCAGCCACCTTGGAAAAATACATGATCATATATAAATTTGAAATAAAACAAATACATATATATACATACACTTGAAATGTGGTGGAGAATATACATATATTCCCAGATATTTTTTCTGCCAAATATCATACATGTGATTATGTGATGCATTTTTGAATATATGTGTGTATTTGATCAAATATTTGTATCAAATATATATCAAATATGTGTCAGTTGGGTCTCAAGATTATTATACTGCAGTATGATCATAAGTCCGAAAGTACTTTATAAATTAAGATATTAAATATAATGTATAATTTATTATTTTATTTAAATCCTTATTTATCAATTTATGATCAATAAACATTATTAAACTTAATTTGACTTATACACATGTAACAGAATGGATGCAACTAATATCGTCATTAAGAAAGCAATTTAGAAATACCTGTGTGAAACTCTACTCTTATATAATATTGTAGAAAAATTTTCATGTAGCTTCATAAAAGGAGTATATATACAAAAACATTTGTAGCAGTTGTTTATGGTGGTGAAGAATATATGATAAACTAGATCTAGGTACCATATATAGTAAGTACCATGCAGTTGTTTGAATCAATAAACTGAATGTTCACTCAACATTGTGGATATAAGTTAAAAAAGAACAGTGCTGAATAAAAATTAAAAAAAACTAATGCTGAATTATTTATATGTATATATGTATATAAAATTAATAAACGAGGGAAAGAATTGCCTATTTCAATTGAACTGGATAATATAATTAACGAAATCCTCTTTATCAAAGACCACGATGGAGTCATTAATTAATTAATTATTTCCAAGAAATTCAATAGAGAGAAGCTACAGCATTGTATTACAGTGTCTTCATTGAATTATTTAACTACTTTTACTGTTTTATCCCTTATATGTGGAGACTTACCTTTATTTAATGCAAGATTTCTAAAAAACAATTTAAAAAAAGCAAGCACTTCAAAACATATTTTGACTGAGATCAAATAAAGGGAACAGGGAACTTTAAACTGAAATCCTCTAAATTTGAGTGGAATTTCTTGATTGGTTTCTTGTCCTCTGTCGTCACCAATAGTAGCTTAACTAATTTAACAATGGTGCCCCATAGAGCTCTAGGGAGAAAACTAAGATGGAAAATCTTATGTATAATTTTCTTTCAAGGTTATAAAAAGACAACACAGAGTATATATATATATATATATATATATTTAATGTCTACTGTAGTGGGCTCAATAGCAAGGGCAGCAATTAGGGCTCTCTTTCTAAAAGTTATAGGAGGGAAAAGGTCCTGTTCCTGTGCATCCAGCTATGCTATCAACCAGTATCTACTGGAAAATAAATACCTCTTTAATAGAATAATTGAAAAGGAAGACAACTGGTTTTATAGATATGCCACAGTTGGAGAAGAGAAAGGTGAACACAGAGAGAGTGAATATAAAAGAATTGTGGTTTATTCAAAGATATCTATGAAAAATAAGCATAGTATTGCTTTTTCAGATACCTAATATAAAGTCAGGCAAAACAACAAACTCTATAAATGTTTAGAAACAAAACATCAGTTTCTTAATTTTTAGTAACAATTCCCTCTTAATATTTTAAGGAGAAAACAAAGTAAATTTAAAGTTGTTTCTTTCCAGACCTACCACTGTGCATCTAAATTATATTACTGTGTTGTAATTTTGCATCAGTCTAAAAGGGAGCCATATCTAAATCCTGCTGGTTATAAAGCGTTTTGCTCTGGTGTCCCCATATTACTTGAGAGGACAAATTATATTGCCTGTATTCCGGGACTAGTCAGAACAATTTGTTTTTTTTTTTTTTTTTTAGAATTTGCCTAAGAAGAGATATAGCCACAATAGTAATCACAGCAGAGTCTCTAAAACTATTTTATTGAGGTAGATAAGATTATTCAATTTTACACAATATTTTAACATATGCCAAATATGTCCATAAAATTTGGAAGCTACATCTAAGAGACTTAGTGTGCATTGCCTGGCTGGAATTTATTTGTCACCTGGGAAGATGATATTTAGTTTCTACCCAGCAGGGAAAATAACAACAGCAATAACAACAAAGCCAAGCTGCTAATCTCTAGGCACACTTTATCCAGGATTATAGTTTACCAGTCAAGAAATTATTTAAATACCTAGGAGGGCAATATAATCTTCCTCAGTGCATACCCCTGGAAAGAATTGACTGAGACCTCTGTCCTCTCCCCAGTGATCAGAGGCCTTTTGTAAAATATATTTATATTTATAAATACTTTTAGTTAGGGAGCAGTAAGTTAGAGAGTACACATTTCTATGGGGGAGCAGGGAAAATCTTGTAATAATTATTTTTCTCATTTTATTTCTCCTGTAATGTATAAAAAATGATTATTAAGTAGTGCTGAAGTACTAAGATAAAGATAAAAGCATAAGAGACAATAACAGAAACCAGCCCATCCCAAATTCCACAATCACTTTTATAAAACATGTTAAAATACAAAACAAAATCAATATATCTGTTAATAATTTTTTAAAAATATTTCTGAACCCACTTCAAATACGGGGTCTGTATCCTATTCTGGCCTACAATTCTGTTCTCTCCTGAACTCAGATTGGAGTCTCTATAGTCATAAAGGCCATAGTATAGGACAACTATTAAAAGAAACATTTTAAATAAACAAAAGAAAATATAATCAGAGATCTAGGGGGACAAAACCTTTTGTGCTTACAGGTACTAGACTAGAAATATTTTTTTTTTCCTGTATCCAACTTTTCTTATGTTTCATATTTCTTTGAATTATACCAGGATCTACCCAGTCACTTTGAACAGAATCATATGATTTTTTAAAATCAGATATACCTAATGCCTCTTCTGCTTGACATGTTTTCTCTACCCCAAGCCTCCTAAATAAAACTTCATCATCATCTGGTTGAATCGCAGCTGCCATTTCATATGTGGTCTGTGGTTGTATCTCTGTACAACGCATGCTCCAAATTGCTTCTAAACTGAACTTCCTAAGGCAAATATCATATCAATTCCCTTCCCTCATTACAAATTCATTAATTATATCATTTGCCTATAGTACAAAGTCTAAATCATTTACCATGGTGTGTTTATATTTCAAGCAAACTCCATACTGGCTTAGATAATAGGGAATTATTAACTCATATACTTGGAAGACAGAATGGGCCTCAGGGTTTGCTCATGCAAATACACAATTCTTCTCATCTTTCCTATCTGCCACTCATAGTTTCAAATTCAGTTTAATGCATGCTCTGTTCATGAATTTGAGGTGACTTTCAATAGCTGTCTGGTTACATGAGCATCATCCATATCTGAGAAAAAGTAATTGTTTTTCAATCATGAAAAATGTCCTGAGCTTCCTTCAGATTGGCAAACTGGGGCATGTGCCCATCCCTAAAGTAATGGCTTTGGCCACGGGAATGGAATTTGTTGATTGGCTAAATGTCTAGAATCAGAATGGCAGCTAACTATTAATAATACAGGACAGATGTGATGAATGGAAGGGAAATAATTACAATGTTCTCCACATACTACTAACTTGGGAAAAGTTTCTCTTTAGTTTGTTCATTCATACAGTCAATGCAACATGGAGTGGAGGACTGTACTTTCCAAACATGACTGACACAGCATGTTTCATCTCATATTCTCTTACAAAATTGTCTCCTTAAAATTGGGCAATCCTTTGTGAGTGACCTAACCGATAGAATATAGTGGAAGTGAGGGTAAGTGGCCTGTGAAGCTAAGTAATAAATATGAAAAAATGCATATATATCTTCTTTTGTTCTCTGGGAATGTTAACTCTTCAAACCAAGCCACCATATCAAGAAGAACGTCAGATAACATGGCATTTCATGTTGTACAGTTTCTTTCTTTTCTTTTCTTTCCTTTTATTTATTTTTTTACTGAAATCTCCATGTCTGGCTTCAGTTAATCTACAGGATCAACCAACATTCATGTGAGTGAGGAAGAATTCAATGGGACTCTAGCCCAAGTCCCTATCTGAATATGAATTCTTGAGCGACCACTAAAGAAAGACGGCTAACTATGAAAGATAATAAAATAATTGTTATTATTTTAGTCCAGTAAATTTGGGTAATTCATTGCAAGTAGTAGACAGCAAGAATACAATAATACCAGCACAACTTCTAAGAGCCAGTTCAGTACTTCATCTGGAAAAAAACTATTTCTGTATATTCTTGTTCTCTTACTCAGTTATTTTGTTTTATATTCCTAAAGAATTCTAAAAATCTTATCCTGCATTATAACTATTGTTCACTTATTTCTCCTCTATCGCACTGTAATCCTTAAGAAAATGGGTTATTATTTTACTGTGGGGAGTGTAGTATATATAATAGTTCTTATAATATGTAAATGTTGATTGAATCAATCAACCGATTGATAAATCAATTAAAATTTAACTCAGAATTAATATAAATATTTAAAATGATCTTTACTCTTTAAACATTTCTTCATGTATGACATGATAATAGGATTCCTATCTTTTTTTTCGATTACCAAGAATCTGTTAACTTTTGTAAATATATGGTACGATTATCATTTATGCTATAAAGATTATATTGAAGTTAAAAATTATTTTTAAGAGAATTGAAACTATTGCTAACTCGCAAAATACTTCTTGTAATGAAATTTATAACATCATTATTATTTTGCCTTTCTTCTTAAAAACAAACAAATAAAACAAATTTCTATATATATATGGATTTGTATTTTATCCCTCTTATGTATCTGGAACTCCTAATAACATAAGTTTTATGTGAGATTGAGTAGAAAGCTTCCCACAAGATTGTGTACATTCAAGTTATCACCAGTAAGTTCCCCATCCTGATAATTAGTGTGTTTCATTTATTGGCTTATTAGTTTAACCATTTATTTATTGCTCTGAAATGGTTGCTTCTTTTTCATCACAGCTCCTTATTTGATGAACTTCCACTATAATTTAAGACAATTTTATTTTATTTGTACAAAATAAAAAATATTCATTGTACAGAATGTACTTGTCAGCATTTTTAATTACAACATGATCCTTTATATTTGTTTACTCTCAGTATTTATCTTTGAATAATCTTAAAATTACTAAGAAACATAATTCGAGAAATCTTTGCTAAAACTTCACTCAACAAACTTTAATTTTACCATATACCAATGAAAGGTTTTTGAATGATAGTGGGGTATACACAGAGAGATATAAATGCCATCCTCTGCCTGCAAAAAGAAAATAACACTACAGCAAAATTGTTCTCAAAGCAAAAGAGGTTTAGTTTGGAATGTTAAAACAGTAAAGTGGAAGAAGAGACTATACTGAGAGAATCAAGAGAGATTAGGCAAGTTATGATATTTTAGCTAGGCTTTAAAATATTGTTATAATTTACACATATAAATATCATTGAGGATATTAGAGTCAGAAATTATGCAAGTACATAAGAAAATTAAAAAAGGAAAGACTGCTGGGCATGCTGTGGTATTGCCAATATAGGTTATGAAAAGATAGGAATAAAAATCAGAGATGACTACAGGATTGGAGATATGAATGATCAAAAGATTATGGCACTAATAAAAATGTGAAATTCATGTTCAGGAACTGATTTATGGAAAAGTAAGAAAAATAATGTCGACTATGTTAAGGTAGACAGTGAGGGATTCCGGGTCTCCTAGAGATAAAAGTGGGTGCTGTGGCCCCCATCTTGGTCCTGCCCCACCCTAATCTCCCAAGCAATGACCATACCTGGGGGAGGAGGGAATACCCTGTAAATCTGCCAATCGTAACTCAGTGTGCCAGTTGCAAAAGAATGCAGAGGACTCTCTTGCCCATGAGAAAAGCGGCAGAGGTTCCATAGAGTTTGAAAATTGACCTAGAACAGCTAGAATGAGTAGTTAAGACTCAGATCATGTGACTCCCAACTGTCCAATCAAAGTGGTTCCATGGTGACCTCTGAACCATGAGGGAGATCTCAATCTGGCACTATAAAACAAGACAGACCAGGGGTCTATCTCTTGCTCAGAGGCCAGGTGAAGTGGCTCCTGTCAGTAATCCCAGCACTTTGGAAGGTGGAGGAGGGAGGATTGCTTGAGGCCAGTAGGTCAAGACCAGCGTGAACAAGAGCTAGACCCCATTTCTACTAACAATAGAAAAATTAGCTGGATGTGGTGGTGCACACCTGTAGTCTCAGCTACTCATGAGGCTGAGGCAGGAGGACTGCTTGAGCCCCGGAGTTTGAGGGTGCAGTGAGCTATGAAGACACTACTGCACTCTAGCCTGGAGAACAAATAGTATGAGACCCTGTCTAAAAATACAATATGATACGATACAATACAATATAATACACATAGAAAGGACATAGAAAAATAGATTTTAATTAATGTATGAAAAATTTGGTTTTCAAATAACAAAGATGAATTGTGCCATGATATATCGGGAAATGAACTGGGCCAACTATCTATAAATAAAAGTTGATTTTACAAATTTTTATTATTCTACATTTCTGCATGAAAACAAATGAGAGCATTCTGTTGAATATGCTCAAAATATATGTGAAGTAATTTTCTAAAAATAATTATTATTTTGGTAATTTAAAAACATTTAAAAGAAACTTCATATGATAAAATATGACCATGGTTCTATTTCCTGACAAACCCATCTCAGATAAACAATAAAAATAATGGGTCAACTTTCTTTCTTACCACAAAAATGATATTTTGCTTTGGAAACATGATTTCATCTATAAAATTGCTTTGCTGTTTTAAAGTGGTTAACTATTAAGTTTACAAAGACTGTTTAATGAGTTTTAGATATACATGATTTACTTCTTTTTGTTTGGCATCTAGTTTTTTTTATATTGGACCTTTTAAAATGCTTATTAATAAGCTTTCTACTGTATGGAAAACAGTCGAAACAAGTCATGGTCATTCCTGTGCAAGGATTATAATGAGCTCTTGGCTAAAATGATTTTGTTTATACTTTTTTAATAATTTGTGTTAGTGCCAGTATTCTAAATACTAGCTAGCAAGTATTTTAAACATTCATGAGTCACCTACAGTAGTGAAGATAATTATTTTGTAATCTATATCAGGAAGATTATATTTAGAGGTAAATTATCTACAGACTTTTGTGAAGCTCTATATGCCATGAATATTGGTGCTATATTAATGATATGCTATAAAAATTTCAAATATTTCAAAAATTACTGAATTTAACAATAAATACAAACCATAAGAAATACCATAGGGAATATAATTCAGGCTATAAAGAAATAATATAAATCTGTTAAATTATTAAAATAAAAATATTTTATTAAAGCATGTTTGCCATTTTGTCAGTTTTTTAAACTGAATTAATTCTGTTTTACCCTATATCATTTAGCATTTCAACTATTTTACTTTTCATACATTAAGGAATTCATCCTGATTTCTTATATTACTGATGATAACATTTAAAAGATGGTCTTGGCCTGAGAGTTATGACCAGGGAAAAAATAATTCCACCCTTTCTGGGCTAGGGCTTTTCGAAAAAAGAAAATGAGGGCTGGGCACGGTGGCTCATACTTGTAATTCTAGCACTTTGGGTGGCCAAGGTGGGAGAATTGCTTGAGATCGGAATTTCAAGACCAGTCTGAGCAAAATAATGAGACACCATCTCTACAAAAAATATAAAAGTTAGCCGAGCATTGTGGTGCACACCTGTAGTCCCAGCTACTCAGGAGGCTGAGGCAGGAGGATAGCTTGAGCCTGAGAGTTTGAGGTTGCAGTGAGTTTTGATCATGCCACTGCCCTAATACCTGGGCAACAAAGTGAGACCCTGCCTCAAAAAAAAAAAAAAAAAAAAAAAAAAAAAAAAAGAAGAAGAAAAAGGAATCAGTACCTATTCCTACCTTTGGGTTAGCCTTCTGGGGGTGGCAATCAACAGATGTCTAATATCAGAATCAACTGAGCATCCCTGGGTATAAAAGTCAGTCTCTTAAGGTTGAGGATGAGATACTGGAACAGGTAATGAGGGAATAGCTGTTGCACCCAATGGTCATCATAACCCCCAGAGGGACATATTTATAAAGGAGTGATGATTTGTTGGTTGCATTGTCTCTTCAGAAGTTAGAATCTCTTTATCACTGAAAGATTACTAAAACTTCCCTGGATTGCTATGATAAGAAAGACTGGAAACCATTTGGACAGATGAAGAGGGTCACTGATTATGGGCCATCAGTAGACTAAATGCAAAAAGACACTGGGATAGCACTACCTCTGGCTATAGGGAGTGGTTAACACAGATTTACCTATTATACAACCAATTGCTAATGAGCCCAGTTGGTTGTGTGGGAGTGAAAGAGACTTCCTTGTGACTGTAAACAAAAAATACAAATGTCCTACAGGAGATCCATATTGGGAAGTGGTCACTGAACTGAAATGAAATTCATATCAAGTAAACACTACAGATCTTCTGTTTTGGGCACACCTATTCATTGACTTCTTATCTTGATGAGTAACCTTGTGAATTTTCCACTTCTTCAATAAAGCCTATTGCATAAGTCATGCATTTTAAAGTTGCTGACTGCAGTTCTTGGGATGTCTCGGCCTTCATATTGCTGCAAGCCAGTTTCATGTAATAAATATATCTGTCTATCTATCATCTATCTATCTATCTATCTATCTATCTATCTATCTATTTCTCCTATTGGTTCTTATTCCCTAGAAAACCCAGACTAATACAAGAGGTATGTATACCAATGCTTCCTGGTGATTTGAATAAAAAACTCCCTTGGCCATTGTGTTCATAAAAAGTATGCACACCCGGCAGATGCTTAGAGATGTATGTTTCTTCAGCTCAAAAAGTGGACTGAATTAATAGTAATAGTTTTTATTTTATAATTCAAATTTCTGTTCTTTATGGAAAACTATTATGAGCTGAATTTTATCCCCTCAAATTTATATCCTGAAGACCTTAGAATGTGACTATATTTAGAGATAGGACCTTTAAAGAGATAGGTTAAAATGAGGTCACTGAGTGTGGGTCTTAATCTAGTATGACTGGTGTCCTTAAAATAATAGGGGAAATTTATATGATGACAAACTGTGATAGAGGAAAGATCATGCAAAGACACATGGAGAAGCTAGACATCTACAAGCCATGTAACAAGGCCTCAGAAGAAAGCAAACCTGCCAGGCTGTCATCTTGGATTTCTACCCTCTAGAATTGTGAGAAAACAAATTTCTGTTGTTTAAGCTAAGCAATCTGTGGTCCTTTGGTATGGCAGCCCTAGCATATTAATACAGCAACTCAGTAAGTCGAATGAAAATTTGGTCTTCTTATATTCTTTGACTCTTATTCTTTTGCTTCATAGTATAAAGTTTTATGCTTATCTTTTTCAAACTAATTATAATATTTTCAATAAAAGGAAGATAACCAATATGCAATAATGGTTTTATATTTTATATAAAATAAATTGTTTTGTATAGCTTTTAAATTTATCTAAATTTTATATTCCACTTTTAAGAGGTTGCTATAGACATATAAAATGCTTTATATATTTTTGATAGATTTACACCTAAAATGGTAAATGAAATATGCCTTGATTAAAATGACTTTGAGCAAATGAAATACAAAATTCAGTTTCTTGGCAGGAGAGAGATATTTCCCTATTATTATTGTTTTATTTTTTTATTTTTAAGAGTGTCATGGGACACATCTCTAAAATATTCATCAGAGAAATCTAATAACTTTAAATGGGATTTAAAATAATCTTTCACAAAAGAGGCATTAAAATTTCAGAAAAGAAATTTTGTATTGGGGAAAAAAATATGAGAATGGCATTCCCTAAGTGATCTTTATAAGACTAGTTCGTGCTGAAGTAAAATGAAATGTTCAATTACCAAGCTAGTTTTATGGTCCTCATCACCACTGGATAAAGACATTTTATAGACCTATTGGGCTTAATGCAAGAGTGTGAAAGAAAAGAATAGTATGTTTTGCAAAAAAGCTTGTAAGTGCTTTGAAATAAAGCAAACCATTTTATAACATGGGTATATCAAATTAACTCATAAATTCCATGGTGATCAAAGTGTGATTTTCATTTTATATAACTTTGAGATTGGTTTCTTTAATATTAAAAACACTTTTCATCATATTTATTGTATTTGTTTTAGTATATTTGTTAAAACAGTTTTATTATAGCAGTTTTAAATGTTTAGTGATTGCTTAAATTCTTTGAAGCTCCTCTATACTTTTTATATTGTTATTCAGATCTTTTCAATACTGTCCCTCTCCATATTTTATTAAACAAGACAGAGAAGATTTCCACTTGCTAAAATGAAAATTGTGTATCTACAAACCACAGATGTAAATAAAAATGTGTCCATGGCTATACATACTACACCCAATAACCTGAGAAAAATACAATGAAACACATGATACAGTTGCTTCAAACATGTTGCAGCATGCAAATTGAGTTAAAAATAAATGTTTTCTGAATAGAGCATTATCTATGTAGCCATGCTTATCCCAGATTTCTGAATAAAGTGAAGTGGCTAGATTAATGATAATATCATAAATAAGGCATTAAAGCATTATATTAAATAAATATGATAATATAATATAATATAACTGTCATAGGTTAAGAACAGTAAGTGAAGTATCTCAAGAATGGAAAAACAAGCACCTCATGTACTCACCAGCAAATTGGTATTAATGGATCAACACCTAAGTGGACATATAGGAATAACATTTGTCAGGTGTTGGGCAGGTGGGAGGGGGGAGGAGAGAATGGGTATATACAAACATAATGAGTGAGATGTGCAACGTTTGGGGGATGGTCATGCTTGAGGCTCTGCCTTGAGGGGGGAGGGGGGCATGGGCAATATACATAACTGTAATATTTGTACCCCCATAATATGCTGAAATAAAAAAATAAATTAAAAAAGATTTAAAAAATACACAGAAATAAAATTGAGCTGTGCTTCAAATTTTATTGCTTTGAAAATCAGCAATTAAACTCTAATTTCTAATGTAAGTAATGTGATAAAAATAGTATATTCTTGATTTAATCATAAAATGTTTTTCTAAAAAATACATACACAATGTGTATGTATATGCATACACCAGCACACATTAATGCTTATATATAAATATAATCAATATAGAATACAATATATATTTACAGATCAGTATATGTATACATATGTAATATGTGTATGTGTTTATATATTTTTTTTCTGAAAATTCAAGAAAAAAGCACATTCTTATTGTAATATAATTTTGTAGCAAGTATGCTACCACCAGGCAGGCTATTCCAGAGGTCGTGGAACAGAAAGGATCATAGCTGTATTAATTTGAATTTGAAGTGCCTGTAATGTGTAGTGCTCATATATCCTGTTGCTCTCTCTGCTGCATCACCCCTCCTTGCTAATGGTGTGATTTTGAGGACTCAAGGTGACAGCAAGTGAGAGGGCTTAGAGTCCGAAGTTGTCAGAAGCCCAATCACCCTCGTTCAACAGAAGGGATGCAGATGCAAGTACATCTGGCTATGACTGTAATTTGCAGATAGCCTGATGAGCAGCTTTGGTTTTATTGCTATGCTTTGCACAGAAGACACATGGGGCCATAGTGTGTGTCACCAATGAGTGGTTAATTTAGGGATGCCATAGCTGTCAACATGGAAGTGACATGAAATGTCCCTTATGAATATTTAAGATTTATTTGGTACTGACATCCTTTCCTACATATAATTAATATTAATTAATTACTTTGCACCTTGATTCAACTCACATATGGTCTATTTATTTCATATCTGTCTAGTTTAAATTGTAGATTACTTTCTATATCTATACTTATGAATACACCTTTTAAGATTCACCTGTGTCTCACAGCTATTCCCTTATTTGCTATCTATACATAGTTTCATCTTTTCTCTTTATTTGTGCTCTTGTCTATTTTTCTTAATCTCTATAGCAGAATAGAATATTTTAAAATGTTTTGGAAAACATACATTGCAATACTACATAGCAACTGGCAGGATAATATAGAGTAGCACTTCGAAGATATTCTTTTTTCTTAAATTCTCAAATGCCTGTTTTAATCATGAAAGTTGGCAAAAACAGCTTTGCAACACTCTTAGAGAATCTCCACTCCAGGCTGACCTATCTTTCAAAAGTATAAAATATTTAAAGTTGTTTATTATTTCAACTTCTCAGTTTAGTCTAAAGTAAACTCTTATAAATTGAAAATGTCTATAAAGAAGTTTGAAGTGCTTTTAGAAATACTTCAGTGATACAAAATAAAAATTTTGGATGGATTTTCTACCAACAGCTATTTGTGAATATTTAGTTCTCTGACTTTCAAAAGTTGGAAAAGATAATTGAAATTTTGATCTTGTAATAAAAAAGTTCATGATGCCAGAAACAAATGTTTACAAACAAGGGATGTAAAGTAGTGAAGGCATTTTAAAATAAATGTATTGTCACTCCCCATAATTATTCATCAGCATAATTGTGCACATTTAAATTACGATTTTAGCTATCAATATAATCTAAAAAATGTAGACATGTGCTTTTACAACTTTTATATCAAATTAAATTTTAATCATGGTGAGTTTTAATATCAGATGCTATAGACAGTATTAGAGATATAATGTATAATGGTTTCTTTACAGTGAATTTATTACAGGAAGCTGAACTTCCCTGTGTATATCAAAAACATTACAGCAGCCCCAATACTAGTAGTAATAGTCTAACTTTAGCTTAAGTGCTATTAGTTGTGCTGTTTTATTTAATTCACACATTTATTTTGCAAAGTACACCTTATTATGCCCATTATCCCCATTTTACTATGAAACAGAAAGTTAAATACTTGGTCACAAAGCAGCCAGTAAGTTACTAACCTAGGAAATAAATACATGGTTTTGTGATTTCAAAGTCTGCGTGTTTCCACACATAAATGCTACCTTTCTCAGAATGCCTGTGATAATGGAGGCTAGGTTCTTCTACCCGTGTGCACCATTTATGTCACTATTCATATATCTAATTCATCTATGTGGAGTGCTCTATGACAACAGCAAAAATATCTATCATTCCTCTTGTCCTACTATGAAATTTGTTTTACATGTTTATTATAAAAAGGTTTAAGGATATTCAAAAGGGGACAAATAATATAATGGAAATCCATATACTCATCATCCACTTCAATAGTTAGCAATTCCCAGGAATACTTGCTGCAACTGTAGTCTTACTTGGTTCTCCTCTATTCTACCATTTTTATTCATAATTTTTAAAGACCATATATGTAAAAGAGAAGAAATCTTCTTTTATAAGCATACTACACATATTTTACTATACTTAGGAAAGTAATAATTATTAACTTTATTAAATAAGTGTTGCTCAAATTTCCCTAACTGCCTTGTAATTTTCAGATGATTGTTTTTGTCTCCTCCCTCTCTTCTTGCTCCTCTTCCTTCTCCTGATCCTCTTTCTTCTCCTCCCCATCCAACTCCTTCTTGTCCTCCTTCTAACTCAGGATCTAAACAGTGTATGGTGTTTTTGTTTAATATAGCTCTCGTTTGAGTTATTTTTGCCACATGATAATTCACTGCAAAACTCAGCAAGTCTGTTTTCAAATGATTTTGGCTAGCCTTGCACAGGCTTCTTAAATTTCACTGGAGGTTAGCACATCAAGGCTGGGCTCAGTCAGTCTGGCTCTGTTCTTGTCCGTGGGTATCTCACCCTCCTCCAGTAACCAGTAGGCTAGATTTGCACTAATGGACTCACAAGACGGTAGGTTCAACTGCACTAGTGCTTTCTGAAAGCTGCTGATTTAATCAGATCTGCTAGCTTTTCATTCTCCAAGTGAAGACATAAGACTCAAACTCTGAAACAAAAAGAAGGAAATTCAGCTCTACTCCAAGGGAAGAAGATACTTTAAGGTTAAATGACAAATGACAAGCTAGAAGAGTAAAGAATTAGGGCCATCAGTGTAGTCTTCCATGATGGCTGTAAGTCTTGTCTCTTCAGTCTATAGAAGTGGTTTTCAAACATTTTGATGTTAGATCTTAACATTCTTAAAAGTATTGAAAACCATAAATACCTTTTGTTTATGTGGCCTATATCTATCCATATTTAGCATATTAAAATTAAAATTGAAAATATTTAAATTTTTTTAAATTCTATAAGTTTTAAAATTTTAGTATAAATACCTATACCAAAATAAAGAAAACAGTGAAAAGGATGGCATTGTTTCACAATTTTGCACATTACTTAATATCTGACTTAATATAAGACAGATGGTTTCTTAATCTGTTTCTGCATCATATTTATTGCTATATATTTTGGGTTAAAGTATATAAAAATCAGGCTTAATGCCAACATGTATTTGAGAGGGAAAGTATATCATGTACCTTTTCAGATAATTTCAAATATTCTTCTATGACACTACACAAAACTCAACAAGTGGTACCTTCTTAAAGTTCAGTTACTATTGGAATTTTCAACTATATAAGTTAACTTTGTGTAGTCAGTTACATACAAACCTATTGTCTAACTTGCATCTTAAATGGATTTTGAAACATCATCCATTGAAATTTGGAAAATATTGGTTCACTGAATTGTTCAGATCTTCTACATTTGGGCAAAAATTTATATAATATAAAAAATTATATTTGCTAATATCACTGTAAATCTCTTTATATATTGTGAAGCTGTCAAGGTCACAGTGGTGATTTTCCAAGGAATTGTCCTAAATTATTTTGTCATTGTGTGTGGTGGTGTTTTGCTTACCAGCTCTAATTTTATCATAGTAACAAATACTGTGAGTTGTTTTCCATGAAGTCATAGGCTCCTTTTGTTCATTTTTGAAAAATGTCTACCAAATACTGAAGTCTGAAAACTGAAGTTTTACTTTCAGTTGTTCCTTCAGTATAAAATGTATTCTACGAAAAAGCAGCTATTTTAGCTCACAACTCATATAAACATAGCTGTTCTTTGCCTTGAGACACTGTAATTCAGCATACAACAAAAATGCTTTATGTACACTTCCAATTTTGCCAAACAGAATTTTAAGACTCAGGAATCAGTAACAACAAATTAATAATTATTATTGCTTCAATGAAGATTTTCATAAGTGAAAATAGCTTTTAACATGAGTATGTGGCAATAACAGATTTAATGACACTAGTACATCTTGGTGACACTTCTTAAATTCATGATAAGATACCACCATTGTTTTCTCAACATCACTGCAAATGTCAATAAAGAAAAAAAGGAGAACAATATCCAAACAATATTCTTTAAATAGTTTCAATCTCCAATATCCCTAGCAAGTGCCCTGAGTTTTGTTGAAGCGTTCTTGTGTTTTGTTTGACATGCTGATGATGTTTCATTGTGCTCTTTATTTTCTTTAAATTTGTAGTTGCATTCTAGGGTCTTTTTTATTTATTTATTTTTTTATTTCAGCATATTATGGGGGTACAAATATTACGGTTATGTATATTGCCCATGCCTCCCTCCCCCATCAAGGCAGAGCCTCAAGCATGACCATCCCCCATACGTTGCACATCTCACTCATTATGTTTGTATATACCCATCCCCTCCTCCCCCCTCCCACCCTCCCAACACCCGACAAATGTTATTCCTATATGTCCACTTAGGTGTTGATCCGTTAATACCAGGTGCCCATCAATACATGAGTGGATCAACAAAATGTGGTATATGTATACCATGGAGTACTATTCGGCTTTAAGAACAATGGTGATATAGCACCTCTTGTATATTCCTGGATACAGCTAGGGTCTTAATCAACACAAATACTTTTTAAATATAAATACTTCATTGGAGATGTGAATTTCCATCAGTAGGTATATAATATCTGGTTGTCTTGTGTGCGTGATGTTAGCAACTATTGGTAATCTGATAATCATTGCCTAGATCTATTATTTTATTTGGAATATCAAAATTATGAGTTTTAAAATTCTATTATTTCTTCTCCATATATCAAATAGAATAATTCTAAATGGAGAAATTTCCTTTCATCAACAATTTAAACACCAGGGGAAAGACATTCTACAGGAAAGTTATGGTAAATATTCAAATGTGTGAAAATAAAGGAAATCTCAATGATACGCAACTAAAAAGTTTACTGACCCTTCTAGTAGCCAGTTCAAATTTTGAAAACAATTTAATAAGGGAAATAGCATACATTTATCGCACTTTTTCTTTTACAGACTCTACTGATATAATTTTTTAAATTCTACATTTAATCTTCCCATATTAAAATAGAAATTATCTTTAGGGGACTACTCTTTTAAAGATTATAAATTCTAGACCACTTCCAGAGCATCCCTCCGCAGCGTTTCCGAAACAACAAATGCTGGTGAGGATGTGGAGTGACAGGAAACTCTTACACTGCTGGTGGGACTGAAAATTAGTGCAATCTTTGTGGAAAAGAATTTGGAGAAACCTCAAACAACTAAAAACAGAAATACCATTCGACCTAGCAATAGCATTATTAGGCATCTACCCAAAAGAGCATAAGACATTCTATTATAAAGACATCTGCACCCGAATGTTTATGGCAGCACAATTCACTATTGCAAGGACGTGGAAACAACCCAAGTGCCTGTCAATTCATGACTGGATTATTAAAATTTGGTATATGTTTACAATGGAATATTACTCAAGTCTAAGAAACGACAGTGAGCTAGCACCGCTTATATTATCCTGGATTGAGTTTAAGCCCATTATCCAAAGTGAGGTGACACAAGATCAGAAAAATGGGCTCCACATGTACTCGCCATCAAATTGGTACTGACTGATTAACACTATGGGGCTCAAAGGGTGGTTGTATTTACCAGGGATTCGGGGTTTGGGGGTATAGGCCCACATCTTAGGGATGTGGTGAGCATTGTGGAGGGGAAGGGCATACCTCTAACCTTTGCTAGATAAAGGCAAAGTTATAAAATCTAACTAAAATGTTAAAAAAATAACATTTATAGGGTGTCTGGCAGGTGGGGGGAGGGGATGGGTTTATATATATACATTATAAGTGCAATGTGCATTGTCAGGGGAGTGGACACACTTGAAGCTCTGACTCGAGGGGGGAGGGAAGGCAATAGCAATGTATGTAACCTTAACATTTGTACCCCCATATTATGCTGAAATAAAAATTTAACAAAAATAAATAAAATAAAGATTATAAATTCTAAACGGAAATTATAAAATAGCAATAAGCAAAAGAGAGCTATGACTGGCTATGTCAAGTGGCTTCAACAGTAGATTCCTATAGGTGGCATCATCTTAGTGAACGATTTGTCATTCACCAGTGTTGAGGCCTTCAGACTTTCATTCTCAAAAACCTAAATTAGCAAGATAAAAATAATAAATGTCTTTCACAAGACAGTGTTACAATACAAAAAGCCACAAAATATATGAATGAGAAACCAGTTAAAGAAAACAGAGGAGGGAGGAGGAGGGGATGGGTATATTCACACCTAACCGGTGTGGTGTGCACTGTCTGGGGGATGGACATGCTTGAAGCTCTGACTAGGGTGGGGCAAAGGCAATATATGCAACCTAAACATTTGTATCCCCATAATATGCTGAAATTAAAAAAAAGAAAAGAAAGCAGAGAGTCTGTTGTGTTGCAAGTATATAATCAGATCAAGGAAAGATGAAGTTATTTGCCTACTTAATACATACCTACTGCCTGGACTGGACATGTACAGCCCTGAGGACAAGGGTTCCTCTTCCCTGAAAAGGTGAGGATGAACCGTGTTAATAGTCACCTCTCTAGCACTCCTGCTTTTGTGTGTATGTGCTTCTATTGCTAACCAATTCTGATTATGAAAGACATACTATATTTAATTTATCCATCAGCCACAGAAGTTATTAGACATCTGGGAAAATACTTCCTTTTAAAAATAATGTCCTATTAAATTCTGATCTAGTATAGTTAGAATTATATTTTAACAATTAAAGACTTTAAACTTCAGATTTGTTTTTTAATAAGTAGAATTCATAAAGCTTGTCCAGATGCTATATATGTTAAATTATATAAATAGAATATATTTTAATTCTAATTTCTAATTGATATTATTTATGTTAAACTATTTACCTTTTAGTTTTTAGGTATAATTTTAAAGCTTTTATAGAAGGTGACATTTTCGACACTAATATTAGCTGAATGGATATACTGACTTTTGAGGAGAATAGGAAAAAAAACAATTATTTTTTCTATTATGTTTGTTTTATCTGATATAAATAACTTCAATTATATAATGAGAAAATGATAATATTAAAGTAAATATTGCTGGTGAAAGACACGTCAAATATTCTTTGTGTAAGAGCAGAAAATAGTGAAAGCAATCAGGCTGCCAATGACAGTTTAGCCAAGGGTGATAATCCCTATTTCATCAACTACATTTAAACAACTGAGTTTCCCATTTCCTCCAAAGCACTTTGCACATGTCACAGCACAAATTAGTGAAGTCTAAATTTCAGCTTCAGGCTCCATGTGTCATTTAATAGCATACATTTGCTAACTGTAGCCAAAAAGCAGGCTTCCACCAGGGACTCTGAAACTCCTCATTTACATAAGAATGGGAAGTTAATTGTGTTACAGATATTCCAGTCTCCCCAAGGAGTTCATTAAGCATGCTGAACATGCTGAGATTATAACTTAACTGTCACTTCTGAGAAATTGGGAAAATTCAACTTCAGATACAACACCGTTGGCAATAACAAGCATAACTTAATGTATACATCGTTCTGAACCAAAGATAGGCTTTCATTGAAATTTATAATCTCTCTGATTTCTATATTCATTGCTAAAATAGTATATAATATTTGGAAATTAAGTAATCTAGAGGCCTTTCACCTGCTCCCGCTTCTGTCTCTACATGTATGAATATATTACTCACAGGTTTCAGTTACTTAAAACATTTGTGGCACTATGGAGGTCAACTGAAATGCCTCATTTGCATTTAATGTAACTTGTGAGAATAAATATAAAGCACAAAAGTTGGAAAAAAAACAAATGTTGAAAAAAAATAAATATCACCATTAATTTTAAACAAAACTGATAGATATATGTATGCATACATATTATATATTGTAATAATATAAATGATTTTGAAGGGAATTTCATTTCATAAACATTGTTCAAATTAGCATAAAGATATTATAATAATCTGGGATTGTTTTGTGCAGAGACAAACCATCCTGTACCCAGGACATAGGATTCTAATACTCTGGTGAATATGTCCTTCCACTTATTAGATGCTTTATCCAATTAGAAATAGAACATTTTAAAGATTAGGGAAAGAGCATTTCACTTTTCCTGAAACAATGTTTTAGTGTTAACAAAATTTCACTCAAAAGTGATATGTAGAACTATACTGCTAGAAAATACATTTAGATTTCTTCATTGTGTCTGTTTCATCTCATTGTTTTCTCACTCTCATTTAACCAACCAGTCTTTCTATTTAATGTGCAGATCCAGGCTGGGAATCATGGGAAATTCTCAGTCAGAATGATCCGAGATTGTTTTCCAATTGTGGGGGTGGAAAGACTAACACAAACCAACTATTCCAAGTGGTGATGAATGCAAAAAAAAAAAAAAAAAAAAAAAAAAAAAAAAGGCAAGATAGGAGAATAGAGAGTAATGAGAAAGGAAAATAAAGCAGGGGGAGAAAACAGTGATTGAAGGATATGTTTGATATAAGAGATACTTGTTACACTTCCCAAAGCAGTTTTCTCTGCCAAATAGGTATCTGATATAAATTTATAAACTCAGAATTTGCCAGATACATTCCGTTAGTGTTTCTTGACTATATTTCATAGTTGCTATATAAGGTATGTAAATAAAGATGTTATACTTGACTTATAATCTTTTAAAAAAAAGTGTACAAGTTTTCATGAGTTCTTTAATTGAGGGTAATTGCATGTGAGAGGCACATTATGCATCCTTCTCTTAAATTATTATGTGGTCTTTTGCAAAAATATTGAAATTTGGAATCTGGAAAAGCTTATATAGAGATTATAGCTAGGTTTCTCTTCTGGTTTATTTCTAGGATGAGCAAACTTGGAAAAAAGAGAAATATTTTCAGAGCCTTACCTATAAAGCTTGCCTACTCTCAGCCCTAATACAAAGCAGTTGATGAAAACTAAAACGTCCCACAAGGTTCACAACAATGTTAAAAATCTGTTATGTTGCCCATACAATGGCTAAACTTTGTTAAGTTAATTTATATGAAGCTTTTTCTGTATTTTAATGCTATACATCCCTTTTTAAAAGATTCACTCTTAATATAAAGCATTGATTCCTTCTGAAATTTTATCTAGCCTATCACATTTGTCATGAGTACTGATTTATATGTGAAATTCTTGTAAGACCTTCTTTACAAGTGATTGGGAGGGTTGCCTCCTTTGAACCACAAAAGTCTGCTTTTTCTCTCCTTTATTACGTACTATAAACTTCCCAATGTGTACTTTTCCTTTTTATTTTTAATGAATAAGGGTACATGATAGTTGTATGTATTTATAGGACACATGTGATGTTTATACAGCCCTACAATATGAATTAATCAAATCAGGATAATTGAGGTATCCATCACCTCAGGCATTTGTTATTTCTTTATGTTAGGTACATTCCCATTCCATTCTTTTAGTTATTTTAATGTATAGGTTAACTTATTGTTGATTATATCTACTTTGTTGTGCTATCCAATACTGTTTATTCTATCTAACTACTTAACTATATTTTTGCACCCATTAACCATCCCCATTTCATCACCCCCTAGTACTAGTGGTAAAACTGTAGCAAGTTGTCCAGATCTAGCTAAGATAATTAACCAAGATGGCTTCACTAAAAAAATAGATTTTCAATGTAGACAAAGCAGCCTTCTATTAGAAGAAGATGCCATCTAGGACTTTTGTTGCTAGAAAGGAGAATTCAATGCCTAGCTTCAAAGCTTCAAAGGGCAGGCTGATTCTTTCGGTAGGGGCTAATGAAGCTGGTGACTTTAAGCAGAAGCCAATACTCATTTACCATTCTGAAAATTCTAGGGCCCTTAAGAATGGTGATACATCTACTCTGCCTGTGCTCTATACATTGAACAACAAAGCCTGAATGGCAGCACATCTGTTTACAGCATGGTTTACTGAATTTTTTAAGCCCACATTTGAGATCTATTGCTCAAAAAATTCCTTTCAAAATATTATTTCGCATCAGCGATACACCTAGCCATCCAAGAGCTCTCTGATGGAGTTGTTTAAGTCAATTATTGTTATTTTCATGCCTGCTAACACAATTTTCATTCTGTAACCCATGGATCAGAGAGTAATTCTGACTTTGAAGTCTTATTATTTAAGATATACATTTCATAAGGCTATAGTTGCCTTAGATAGTGATTTCTCTGATGAATCTAGGCAAAGTAAATTGAACACCTTATGGAAAGGAATCACTATTCTAGTTGACATTAAGAGCATTAGTGATTCATGGAGAACATCAAATTATCAACATTAACAGCACTGTGGAAGAAGTTGATTCCAACTCTTTGATGACTTTGAATGGTTCAAGATTTCAGTGGATGAAGAAACTGCAGATGAGGCAGAAATAGGGAGTTAATTAGAATTAGAAGTCAAACCTAAAGATGTGACTGCATTGCTGCAATCTCAGGAAAAAATAGAACTAATGAGGAGTTATTTATTATCAATGAGCCAAAAAAGTGGTTTTTTGAGATGCGATCTACTGCTAGTCAAGATTCTGTGTACATCGTTGAAATGACAACAAAGGGTTTAGAATATTGCATGAACTTAGTTGATAAAACAGTGGCAGGGTTTGAGAGGATTGGCTCCAAATTTGAAAGAGGTTCTACTGTGGATAAAGTGTTATCAAATAGCATTGTATGCCACGGAAAAATCTTCTGTGAAAAGAAGGGTCAATCAATGTGGCAAATTTTATTGTAGTCTTACTTTAAGAAATTGCCCCAACCACCTCAACCTTCAGCAATCACCACTCAGAGCAGTCAGCAGCCATTAATGTTGATGGAAGACAGGCCTCCAGCAGACAGTTATGACTCACTAAAGGCTTGGATGATCAATAGCATTTTTTATCAATAGAATATTTTTTAACTAAGATAGGTACTTCTTTTTAGACATCATGCTATTGCACACTTAATAGTGTACGGTATAGGATAAACATAACGCATAAACATTGAATTATTTACATCAACACCCACAATGTATGAGTTTTTTCTCCACAAACTTACTGGCTTTAGATTTTAATTCAACTTTTATATGTTTTCAAGTTTATTTAGTTAAAATCAGGTCATTTATTATTTTTTTCTCTGGTCAATAGTGAGATCGAGCACATCTTTATATTCATTGACTATTCATTACTTATTCTGTGATTGCTGCTTTCCTACTTTTACATACTTTTCCTCTGGGTTATACATGTTTTACTTTTAAATTTGTGGGAACTTACATATCTGGATTTTGCTTTACTAATATTTATGTTATAGCTAGAAACAATAATTTTATTTATTTTACATATTATACATTTTGCATATATCTCCTTTAAGTCCACTTCTTAACTCTGAACTTTGATATTACATGATATACCAGAAAAAGAGGTTTTATTTTAATGTAATTAATTATGTTAATCTCTTAGCATGTTTAATGCTTTTTATATATTATTAAAGACAATTTTTCTCAGACAGAATGCATATTATTACCATCATCAAGTGTTATATTTATTTCTCTCATATATTTTGTTGTGCTGGTCCCTGTAGTCAATTTAGAGTATATTTTAATGTTTTTTTAACATTTGACCAGTATGTTATGTTGTTTTAAGTTTAATACATATGCATTTCATAGCATCTTGCAAACACAGGCCCTCTGAAATGTACATTTTCAAATGAATTCAAGAGCAATGAGAAGATTCTGTGGCACTAGAAAACCTGATGTGAATCTGCAATAGGTGTAGCAATACACAGTGAATCTGAGGTTCAATAAGGCTTTGTGTGAGAATAAAAAAGAAAGAGATTTAATAATGAATGTAAGTGAAGGAGGAGAAAATAGCAATGCAAGGGAGAGACTCTGAACAGAAACTTTACGTGCTTTACATAAATTAGATTTATCCTCATTTCAACTCTTTGTATTTTTCCAAAATTGAAAACACCTTTCACCTATTTGGCTAGCAGATTTATTACACAGCAAACATTGAAAATGAGGTGTTCTTAATTATTCTGCTTGAATAAACAGAGTAAAATCTGTTTCACAGGTAGTTTCTTGGAAATTAGGCTTAACCAAGAGTCTCTGACAAACTTGCTCCCTGTTGCCATACTCACTGCTCTAATTCTACCCCGATTACTAGTCTGAAATGATACAAACATCTGCCTGTTTGAAAAAAAAATCGTAAAAGAAAATGTATTCCCACATAACAGATGCTCATGAAAACAAAACTAAAATCAAAATAAAATAATCAGTATCTTTAAAAACATTTCATCTCATTTTCTTTAGACTGAAACTGATTTCTTTAGGACTCTGATTCATGAATTGTGCTTATTCTCATGGATAATTATATATTATTTTGATTATTATTGTGATTACTGTTGTGTGAAATGAATTTGGCAGTCCCAACATAGTGTTAATTTCCATTGTCCTGACACAGCATGACACATTGGAATCAATGGCAGTAGAACAACTGAAATTGGATGGAAAAATCACAGTAGATTTATGTTCCCTGGGCACACATTTTCTATTTTACAGCCAGAAGAAAACTGAAGTGATCGTTAACTTTTCTGGTAAACCACAGAAAAGTATGCACAGCAGGCTGAAAACTTAAATTCCTTAATATCTGTGTCCAAGAAAGATATATGGACTTTCATATATTATACTGTTAGAAGAAATGTATTACATAATTTTAAAACATTTTTTGAATAATTTTAAGATAAATTTACCAGTATACTTTTTAATGTGTTGTGTTTTATTTTTATATACTTAATAAAATATTCTTACTATTCCTTGCATTTGCTTTATAAGGTTTATTTTAAACCTTAATTAAATTTTGGAAATCTCCAAGCTTAGATGATGAATTTCACTAGATTTCTATCATTTGGAGTTTTAAAATTAGATATGGAAAATCTACTCATTATTATTGTCTAGATAATCAAATAATGTTAGAATTTTGATTAAAATAATCTATTATCCAGCTATTAACATAAGAAAAGTCATATACCTGTCATGTAATTGATTCTTTTTTCTGTCTTTCCAAACAAGTAGTTGATTTTTTTCCACGTTACTCATTTTTTTTAACATAATGGAGATAAACTGTTGGGTGTTGTGTATAAGGGAAAGAATAAATGTTAAGGCAGCTACACAAATGAGGGGAAAAGCCTAAGACTGGACTTAAGTAATTGGCTTGGTGGAACACAATGCTTCATTTTCATGACTGTCTTATAATTGCTCATTTACACATTCCATGAAGTAAAACAGCTGAATTTGCCTCACAGTATTACCAATTAAATTGTTTAAGAAAAAGACCTACAGATAATGTATTAATGATAAATGTTCACTTAACGCATATAAATGCATGCTGAGAGTCTGTAATTGCAACATTTAGTTTACTTTAGATAGCTATGTCACCTTGCTCCTGTTGAGAACATGTCTATTCCTTGCTCAAATTTCCTTCACAAGAATTTTCTCTTTTTATCAATAAGTAATATTTTACCAGACATTTCAATATTTAACTATTTTATTCTTAATATCTGCAAGGCTACAATTTAATTCAATAGTACTTATATTTTTAAAGCTCTTTCAGAACAGCTACGTAGGAATTGCCACTATATAAAAACAAAAAAGAAAATTAAACTCCCCGATCTTTTTAAAAATAAACCAACTTCAACTTTCACACTTGCCTACACACACACACACACACACACGCACACATACACACACCAAATATTCTTACCTGCAATATCATCTTCCATAGAGTCACTGAACCAATATTTATTAAGCATCTCTGTATTTCAGATACTCTCCAAGAATGTGGAGTATAGCACAAACACACACAGAGACACACACATATACACACACACACTCACATTGCCTGCTTTGTGGAGTCTACATTATAAAAAGCCTTGACATTCAATCTCATAAAGAATTTTAAGATAGAAGTAGGCTGACAATGTAATCTATTTTTTAGTTTTACAATTAGCTAATGGGAATCTAATTTTTTTCATATTTTGTGGTCTTCAGTTTTCTTATACATAAAATACATCTCCAGTGATCTTCAAGGACCCTAAGATTCATGAGAATATTTAAATCAACGTAAAATGAAATTTGGCACTGCCTCGTGCTGAGGGATGGCATATTTAATGATGAATTTTGGTTGTGCTAAAGGTCTCAGAAGGTAATGCGAATGACCAAAGGTGGGTAGCAGTACCTAGCCTAATCAGATACAGTGATTTCAACCTTTGCCTGATAATGTTGGGTGACCTTTTAAAGAATCACGATTGCATTTTTATTTTTGGTACAAAAAGTCAAGATGCATTTCAGAGGCTTAGTGCTTAATACTATTATCTGTTTTGCACAATGAACTGATGAATGTTCCATATGATCGGGTCATGCTGTTACTTTCCCACAATCAAAAGTAGGTCTATATACAACTATGCTAGTAGACTTGGCAACCTGAACATTTTTGGAAACAAAAGATGGTATTAGTAACTGATACCTGGATCCAGTCCAGACACCAATGCTGAAGTTATACTAAAAGGCTTTTTTTTTTTTTCATGAAGCCATTCTCTCTACTACTCTCCCATTCTACCTGCAACATCTCATCAAAGTGAAATTGGGGTAGAAGCAATCCATACTCAGTTTATTTAATACCAAAGTGTCCATTTACTAATTACTTGGCAAATAGAAGCAAGAACTAATGTTTATAAAAATGCAATTCAGATTCCTAGTACAAGCTCTATCATCCTTCACTGTGAATGCGCTAAATGGTACTGTATCCCATCTTCTTTCATTCTATTACCCTTATTTTCATTTATTTCCTTTCTTCTTGAATCTCACCTTTTTTGACTGCTATCTTTCTATTTAAAACAACACAATTATAGTTATTTTGTCATGGTAGCAGTATGTGCATAGTGGCAAGTATGTGCCAACCAAAGCAAGAGTGATCTGCTGCTGTTCACAGAAGTCATGAAGATTTAGAAGAGGCTTATCGATTTCACTCCTATATCTATCTCCTCTATTAGTTCTTAGCAGTGAATCAATTCCAGAGTTAATGCAAAATAGACTGTAGAATGCATATTCATAAAACTTGATCATCTCCTGTCTCACAAATGATATTGAGAAGAAATACTTTGTTATTATTACTCTTAGACAACAGAAAATAGAAAAAAAAAACTAGAGTGGTGGCTACAAGTAGTGGGGACTATTATTATTAAATGTTCATCTCTAGTATCATTGGACCTATTCAATTTACCAGTTACCAATCTCTCTCTAGAAGTAGACATTAATTCTTTAAAAAAGGATAACATAAAATCAGAACACAATTTTAAATTTAAAAATATCCTCATGACTATTTATAAAAGTGACATAATCTATTCAATTTGTAAGTGTATTTAACACAAATATTTTATACTAATTTATTTTTCATAATGTCAGTTTTCAAATTAGTAAGATTTGTGTTTACCATCTGTTCACATTTTAGTAGACCTGTTAGAGAATTAAAAATGTATCCTAATCTGCAGCCTTCTAAGTACCACATGTTTATTATGTGGCACTAGACAAAATCAGTAAGTACAGAAAATATGAATCTAGTGATTCTAAATATCTGAAAATATTCATATTTTCTATAGTCAAGAATCTTTACCTCAAAATTATGTGTAATTTTTAAATGTTTACTTGCAAATTATACATTTTAAGTTTCATCCAAGTGCCTTGAATTACCTAAATTCTATTTGTCACATTGCATATTTCGCTGGTAGCATGATTACAAATAAAGGAAGAATATGAGATTCAACTCTGGCTTTGTCTAACATAGCCATTACCCAGCTATTACAATTAGGCATTTGTGACATTGCTCTGTAGTTTAATAATCTAAGAGACTGAATCTGGTTTTAGTACATGGAAGATAATCAGATATGAAGTGGTTAAGGAGAGTTCTAAATGTGGGTATGACACAGTTGGGCAAATTTTGTGGTCATCTAATATCTCACAAGTTATGGTAGTTTCCAAATTCAAAATATATTTTAGTGAAGGATAAGCCATTGAACCCTGGTGTAGGGAGCTAAATGAAAAATAAGAAGCTGTGTCTTATGCTGCCCTGCAGGACTCTTGCCACAAGATGCAGGCACCTCCTTGAGAAAAAGAAAAATTGCATATCGTTTCTGTACTACCTGTACTATTAATACAATTGTAATGCTAGTGTTGGAAATGAGTACTTTTAGTCACTTTTTCTACATTGCAATTAGCAAAGTCTTCCCCCAAAAGTGTTTTTTATAATCCCTGATTTTTAGGCTAAAAATACCAATATGGTTCATAAATTCCTCAAGATAAAAGTTATACATATATGTTTTTCCACCAATTATATAACTTCAATTTTTTCTAAAAGATTTAAAAGATACCAATGACTTATAAAAATTATATATACTTAGGTGCACAACTTTATAATTTAATATATGTATGCATTGTAAATGATCATTGCTAATTAACATATCTATCACCACTATGTAGTTACTGTCTGTTGTGGATATGTGGGGAAGTTTTCTTTTAAGATCTGTCTTCTTAGTAAATTTCAAAGATACAGTACAGTATTTTTAACTATCCTCCACATACTGTACATTAAAGAAATTATTCATCTTGCATACCTGGAACTCTATACCCTTTGACCAACATCACCTCATCGTCCCCCCTCCGCCCATTCCCTGGCAACCACTATACTATTCTCTGCTTCTATGAATTGAACTATTTTGGATTCCATATAAAAGTGAGATCATGCAATATTTCTCATTTTTTTGTCTTATTTTGCATGGCAAATTGTCCTACAGCTCAATTCACATTGTCACAAATGGCACACTTTCCTTCTTTTTGATGGAAGAAAAATATTCTCATCTATATCTATATCACATTTGCTGTATCTGTTCATAATTAAGACATTTAAGTTGTTTCCATATCTTGGATATTGTGAATAATGTTGCAGTGGATGTGGGAGTGAAGATGTCTATGAGAAATCCCAATTCCAATTCCTTTGGGTGTATACCAAGAGTGAGATTGCTAGATCATGTGGTTGTTCTATTTTTAATTTTTTGAGGACCCTTCATACTCTTTTATATAATTCGTATTCTAATTTACTTTACCACCAACAGTGTACATGGTTTCGTTTTCTTCACATCCTTGAAAACACTTGTTAATTTTTTGTCTTTGATAGCAGTCATTCTAACAGGTGTGAGGTGACATTGTATTGTGGTTTTTAATTTGCATTTCCTGGGTGATTAGAAATGTTGGGCACTTTTTATACGCCGGTTGACCATCTGAATTTCTTCTTTTAAAAAGTGTCCATTCATTGTTTTTCCATTCTTGAGATACTTCACTTAGTAGAATGGGTTCCAGCTGTA
>VBSM01003176.1:50568960-50597125 GCA_008086735.1 Cheirogaleus medius
AAAAATCTTGCAAAACACATATCTGATAATGGATTGGTATCCAAATTATACAAAAAACTCTTAAAATACAACAATAGGAAAACAAAAAATAAACTTGATTATAAAATGGGAAAAAGATCTAAATAGACACCTTACCAAAAAAGATAGATGGCAAATAAGCATGCAGGACAGTGCTCAACATGATATGCCATTAGGAGATTTCAAACTAAAACAACAGTGAAATACCAAAACACACAAATTAGAATGGCTAAAATCCAAAAAACTGAGAATACAAAATACTGGCAACGATGAGAAACATTAAGAACTCTCATTCATGGCTGGTTGGAATCAAGAATGATATAGCCACTAGAGAAAAAAGATTGGCAGTTTCTTACAAAACTAAACATATTCTTATTGTACAATCCAACAATTATGCTCTTTATTATTTGCCCAAATGAGCTGAAAAGTATGTCCACACACAAACCTTGACAGGAATGTTTATGTCAGCTTAATTTGTAATTGCTTAAATTTGGAAAGAACCAGGATATCGTTCAATAAGTGATAAAGAAAGTGTAGTATATCCATACAACGGAGTATTATTCAACAATAAAAAGAAACAGGCTATTGGTATGATATCAAAGTTTGTGTCCCTCTCAAATTCATACACTGAAACCTAATCACCAATGTGATAGTATTAGGAAGTGGGGCCTTTGGGAGATGATTAGATCATGAAAGTGGACTCCTTAAAAATGGGATTTGTGTCTTTATAAAAAAGCCCCTGGAGAGCTGCCTTTCTCTTTCTACTATGCAATGTTACAGTAGGAAGACACTGCCTAGCATAGCAAGAGAAGTACGGTTTCTATTAAAGGCATATTGCTTTTGCACCATTATAAAGTCAAAAAATTGTAAGTGGAAAAATCATAAGTCAGGGGTTGTTTGTGTTCCTATCATCACAGCCCCAGAAGTAGAAGAAAAAAAGATTTGAGATTGAAAGAATTATTTAAAGAAATAATAGCTGAAAGCATTGCAAATTTGGCAGAAGACATAAACCTACAAGTCTAGAATTTCTGAACAAATCCCAAACAAGATAATTTCAAGGAAATACACACCAAGACATCATAATTACACTACTGAAATAGAAAGAGAAAAAACAAGCCTAGAAAGCAGCCAAAGACAAATAATGCACTACTTATAGGGAGATGTTAATTTGAATGCCAGAGAATTCTTTATCTGAAAACACTGAAGCCAGAAGAAACTAGCATAACATTTTCCAAGTGCTGAAAGGAAAGAATAATCAATTGTGAATTCTATATGTGGTGGCACTATCCCCTGGCAATGAAGTGGACAAAACAGCATTCCCAGATGAAGGGAAACTAATAGAATTTGATGCTAAAAGACCTATGCTTAAGACTGCCTAAACAAATTTCTCTAGACACAAAGGACATGACAAAAGAAAGAATGTTGGAATACCAGGAAGGAAGAACAATGGAAAATGCAGAAACACGAGTACATGTAAGAGCCTATCCTTTCTCTCATGAATTTTATAAATCAAAGTTGACAATTGAAATAAAAGTGATGACACAAATACTCAAGTTAATAATATATTGGGGAAGGTAAAGAGACATAAATAAAAATGAGGTTTCCACATTTCATTTGAAATTGTAAATTGTAGACTGCAATGTTGCATATGTATATTGTTATACTTGTTGCAACAACATACCAATACAAATAGAACACTCAAAAACATTATAAATAAGTCATATGAAATTCCAAAGAAAAGTTTAAGTAACCCACACGAAGGCCAGAAAAAAGAAGCAGAGAAATACACAGAAAATGAATAATAAAATATCACCGGAAAGCACTAGAATATCAATAATTACTTTCAATGGAAGTTATCCCAATATTCCAATCAAAATGTATATATTGGATTTAAAAATGCACCCGTATATAGAGAGCTTAAATGAAACTCACTTCAACTTCATTGATATTAGTAGATTGAAAATAAAATAATAAAATAAGATACACCATGCAATACTAACTTAAAAATACACAAGTAGCTACATTAATATTCAATGCATTAGACTTTAGATCAGTGAAAATCACTAGACACAAGAAGGGACATAACATAATGATAAAAATTCAATCCAGCAGGAAGACATAAAAGTGTACACACTGAAAAATAAAGCTGCAAAATTTATGAAGCGAAAACCAATAGAGTTGAAAAGAGAAATAGACAAATCCACAGTCTTAGTTGGGGATTTTCATAAATATGTTAAGGAGGCTGCATATCCAGAGAATAGTGAGGAAGAGAGTGATAGGAATTGATATTGGAGGGCAGGCTGGAGTCAAATTGCACAAGATCATTTCAGATGTACTATTTCATCAGAGATAGCAGGTTCAAAATATATGTGAAGTAGAACTAACAGGACTTCCTGATGGATCAGACTTCAGAGATTTTTACATGGACAACTAGATGGTCAGTAGTGTCCTTTAATAAGATGAAGTGCTAGGAAAGAATCATATTTGGGAGGGGAAAAAGGAGTTCCAATTTAGACATGTCTTTGAGATATGAATATTGATGAAGACTCTCTTATTGACCAAACTTAAGATAGACTCACTACTGTGAGTTCTTTTCTCCACTGGGCTTCATCTGTGGGCCATGTCCTTGGCCTGCCTAGCCCAGCTTTAGAAATAATCCTGCTATGTAAGTGTAGTAAGATTCTCCCCACCCTTGATACTTGATCTGCTTCGATACCTGTTCAAGTTTCTTATCCTCTTCCCTTGATATCTGATCCACCTTTGCCTGTGTTTAGCGAGAATCCTCTTAAAGCAGTTTAGTGATAATCTCCGTACCTATGATATCTCCTCTTAGTCATTTTCTCTCTACTGGCCCCCTCATCTACTCTTTGTCCATGTATCTCCACTTGTATTTGTTATATTTGGAATTAAATTCAGTTCTATACTGAAATCTCTTTCTCTGACTGCAATGTCACTGAATAAAATCCATCTTCACTGGCTTTAAATTTTGTCTGATTCTATTCTTATTTAACAGTTTGCATTATTAGATTATCTCTGATAATCAAACATGAATGCAAATCTTGTCTACCAAAAATACATTTCTTTTTCTTGAAGCAGAAAGCCCACATGTATGGGCTTTCTAATTCTTTCCTTCCTCAAAGACTCAGGTGCTAGGAAAAATGCAATCACTGGATACA
The DNA here is from genome assembly GCA_008086735.1 of Cheirogaleus medius. NCBI lineage: Eukaryota > Metazoa > Chordata > Mammalia > Primates > Cheirogaleidae > Cheirogaleus > Cheirogaleus medius. The sequence goes on from VBSM01003176.1 coordinate 50,572,155, forward strand.
GAGGTATTAATAAATGTTTCCATTAAATGTTGCTCATGAATTTGCAGGCCTGTGTGTCAAGCTGAGAGGTATATCTTGGTCTTTGGAAGCCAAAGTACATCCCTACCACAATAGCTTCATAGTTCCGTGGAAATACTGCTATCCATGGAAACACTGGCTGGATCTTATGTAAATGGGGTCATTTTCTTTCCAATAAAGACATTCTTTTTGTGCTTTTGCTTCATGTACATCTTCAGAACATAGACACACAGTATTTCCTAAACATATTATAATTTACTCTAATTTAAACTTAGCTCTCAATGAAAAGATGTTTATGAAAGAAATATTTTAAGGTATAAGAAACCTAATCATGAACAGTATGTGTAATAATACCAAATGCTGCTTTGTAGGTACAATAAAAGTTGGTTTTCTTAAGTTATATTGGTTTAACTTAGTTTATACAGATTAATATAGATACAGATATATATTCTTAAGTTAGAAGTCCAAAAGCTGAAGCATTTTTCTTCAATTATATTTTTTTAAGTGAGAAAACTGCAAGTCATATAATCATTTCATTACTGGCAGAATGAGGCAGCAGATTAAAAATTCTGCTGTTGTTTTCACCAACAGGCTTAACAATGATAGTGGGATAGAACAAGACAACAGATTTCACCAGGCAAACTCTGTTGCCTAGAGCTGCTGTTCCAAGCTGCTTGCCTTTCCTTTGGGTTGATATTAGACTGTACTGGTAGCTGGTATGTTTTGTATTCAGCCTGACATATACTCCTTGCCAGTAATTAGATTTGGCAAGAAAACCTAATGACATTTCCCACCCAATATATCAGATGGCAGCAGAGTAGCAGACAATGCTACGTAAGAAGATTTTTCTTCCCCATAAAGAATAGAAATCTGTGGCAAGAAAGTTACTTACACTAGACTTATGTCACTTTAAAAATAATAATATAATAGTAATAATTCCATGACTGACAGGAAATGGTGTAGCACAACAAAAAATCTTAAAATAATTTAAGTAACAAATGACAAACTTTTAAATTTACAGTGTAGCATAATTTTTCCCCCAAAGACTATGAAAGATTTGAATCTTCTGGTCCAAAAGATTTATTTACATTTTTTAGATAAATCCTTAAAAACCTTATATATTGATGATAGAAAACAAATGAACTACTATTAAATGATAGGCTTTTCTTTACTTATGTGAAGTGGCAAATGATTTCATCCACCTGGAAATGTTCTATTCACTCTAGAATGACCTGCTTAAATGTTATCAAATCTATAAAACTTTCCTCTTCAGAGTAACTTGAGCTTGCTTTTCCTCATACTATCTAACAAATGTATGTAAATATTCATTTAGAAACAGTTTTTGCATGCAGGTGCTTGTTTTGAGGAAGAAAGTACAATGACAAGTTAAGAAGTGTAGGTTCTCCAACAGGGTTCAATTTCAAGGGGAAGAGCGCCCCTGCTTCCCTTGCAAGTGAACTCTATTAGAGAAATGAGAGTTAATTGAACAAAGAAGATAATTGCAGATTGTGAGAAGCACCTCGAAATAAATAAATACAGTAGTATATGATAAAATATGTAACTAGGTGAGAAATATTGAAAGTGGTAATAACAAAATGATCAAAAAAGACTCCACTAAGGATATGTCTTAGGATCAAAGGATAAGAATGTGGAAGAAGTAGTGGGATCCAATCACAGGACATTCCTGGAAGTAAGTTCCGTAAGACCTTGGCTGTTCAAGGAACAGAGAGAATATCTGTGTGGTGTTATTGGCAATCACTGAGAGACTGTTATACATTGCCTGATTCCTATCCTCTAGCAAACACCTTGAAAGAAATGCTACAAAATTATTGACTTATAAATGCCTGAGCAATTGAAACATATGTTTATAACACCATGATAAGTTGCAAACGAATTATCTTGTGAAATCACATTAACACAATAAAATAATTGATAATAACACACATGGTGTATAATTTTGCTAAAGGGGTGTGGTAGAGGCAATTGAAGTAATTGCATGACAAGAGAATTAGTGTGCTTTCTAATGATGAAGGAAGAAGTCTTTATTTTTGAATAAGGAAATAGACATGGGCTTCTAATAATGAATACATCTTTTATTTTGAACAAGAATCTTCAAATAAAGGCTTTCATTAATAAATTTCAGTCAATATTGTGCTTTTAAAAATGGTGGTTGAAGATTAGCATATGTTTCATTATATTTGGAAAACTGAAGGCAATTATTGGTTAATACTGGTGTACTTGATCTAAGGAGGAAGATATATGTTGATAGATTTTTAAAAAGCAGGAAAAAAATCTGAAGAAGTTTTTGAAAATGTCTTTTACTAGCAAGAGTGATTTTAGACATTTTTCTTTTAATATTTTCTTGATTTATAAGAAATGTCCTTCATTTATAATGTATTTGTGAGTATTAATTTAGATGATAATTTCCCTATGAAGAATAAACAAACACATCCAAGTTATTTTCAGTGTTAAGACTTTAGGGAATAATTTGGCATTTTAGTTAAAACACCCTGTTGTTCTTTACAATCTGGAGAATATACCCATTGGAATTGATTAATTAAAAACACTCAAAGATTTTCTTACATTAGTCATATTTACTAAGATCACAAAGATTCAAATAAAAATATAAACAATGTCTGATATTTTAACAATGAAATATATTTTAAACAAATATTTGAAACATTTTATTATTATATATTTTTAATTTCAGCATATTACAGAAGTACAAATGCTTAGATTATGTATATTTCCTTTGCCTCACTCGAGTCAGAGCTTCAAGAATGTCCATCCACTAGACAGTGCGCACTGCACTCTTTTTTCTTTTCTTTTGGAGACAGAGTCTTGCTCTATTGCCTGGGCTAGAGTGCCATGGTGTCACCCTCACAGCAATCTCAAACTCTTAGGCTCAAGCCATCTTCCTGCTTGAGCCTCCTGAGTAGCTGGGACTACAGGTGTGCGACACCACGCCTGGCTAATTTTTTTATTTTTACTTATCTGGCTAATTTCTTTCTATTTTTAGTAGAGACAGGGTTTTGCTCTTGCTGTGGTTGGTCTGGAGAACTGACTTCAAGGGATCCTCCTGCCTTGGCCTCCCAGAGTGCTAGGATTACAGGCGTGAGCCACCATGCCCAGCCAAATATTCTTAAATTTACTTTTAACCAATATAAATTTCTTTGATGATTGGTTACCTAATTGATTAATCTGTTCTTTTGATATTGTTTTCCTTGATACAGACCTTCAGGCTAGATCAGCCAGTTTTAACGTAGTGACTGACTTGTTTACCCTGCAACTAACAATGGCCCCAGGGAAATGATTCTGTTGAATTGCTGAAATTTATAGTTAACTTACTGAGATTCCAAATGTGTTCATCCCATAAACATATTTAGTAGAAATAAGCACTATTCCAGGAAAAGAGAGGTAAAGTGGTTAACTTGTTAATAATAGGTTTGATAATATGTATTCTCCAAGAACAATTTCTGGCCGTAAACTTCTCCCGTATGTGGTGAATCCTAAAATGAATAACTTGATTTATAATCATGTAATCACTTTTAAAAGAATTATAGGTCTAGATTTGACTTGCTTTCAAATATAAAACTTGACTTTATTTTGAGGTTTATGATTCATACAGTTCACATTTCTGTTCTTGAGATGAGTAGGAAATTTTTTATAATTAATTATATAGAGTGAGATTATTTTACTTAAGCCAAAAGGCCTAATTCCTGCTCTTAATTGTAATACTTTTTAATATATAAGATCCAACTCTTCCAGATTTGTAATTTTACCCTTTTTATTTCACTCATTATATTCTATTCTTTATATGGTTATTAGGCACATCTTATATTGTTTAAAGTATTAGACATCCTCATGGAAATGACATTTGTTTTTTAATCTTTATTTTCTCTTTAGCTCTTAGCAGAACTATTGTACATGTGATAGGTGCTTGATAAATACTGTGCAAATTGAGGCTGTCATACTTTAAAGATTTTTTTTTTCTGAACAGCTAGCTTTAGTTTTTGATTCAAGATGGAGGCCAGAGATCAATAGCTATTGTTCTCTAGAAATGGGGCAAGACGATAGCTATTTATTGATGGAATAAGGCCCACAGACATATTTTGTATCCATGTAATAAAAATAAAATGGTAATTTAAGGCCAATTTGAAATCAATTAATTGATGTGAACATGAAAATCTACTTCAGAGCCGAAAGAATTTAGATTGACATTCTTTGGATTAAAACATATAGGCTAGATCATATTGTTAAATAGCATATTAAACTGTATTTAACATTTTAAAAATTGAAAATACATTTATTATTCATTCATTCATTTAAATAATTTATGGATTTTGGCATACACTGTTGTAAGTACTGAGGACAGGACATTGAATAAAAGAGACAATTGTTTTACCATCACAGAATTTACCTCTTAGTTGGAATTCAGAGTGGCAGAACAGGATAATAAACAAATGAATAATTAAATGTGTTGTAGGATAAATAGTGAAAATTGCTAAAAAAGAAAATGTAAGCAAGGTAAGGGAGACTGGAAGTGCTAGATGTGGGAATACTGCTATTGTATACAGGGTTTATAAGTATTTTAACTGGGGTATAAAGGGTAGTTGGGGAGAATTCATTGCTAGAGTGGGATTTGAGCAAAAATCTGAAAGGAGTGAGGAAGCGAGGCATGTGGCTACAGGGAGAAAACAGACAGTGGCGTGTGCAAAGGTCCTTTGGAAAGTGCATGTTTGAAGTGTCCAATAAGCTAGGAGATCCAGCATGGCTGTAGTGGAAATGAGTGAGGGGAACATCAGTTGAAAATGCAGACAGAGGGGTAATTTCAAAGCACTAAGCAAAACTTCTTGTTCAAAAGGATGTCAAATTTTATAATAAATAAATATACTTTCTAAATTGTTTGTGGTATCTTTTATATACGAAGCATAATGCTAAGTGCTTTATAAAAATACTGTCATTTAATTCTCTTAACCATCCTGCAAATGAACTTTAGAGAGGTCACATAATGTAGCAAAGTTATGGAACAGGAAAGTGACTGAATTGGGACTAGTTTGTAGCCAATATTATTTTTTCTCTTAAATAAAAAATAAATGTTTTAAATTATTAATTATTCATTTATTTTATTTTTTTTCTCTTACATATTTATATTCATTGGAATGACCTAATTCAGAACAATATTTAGTATTCAACTAATAGTAGCCTTATCTTTACTGGGGTAGTTAAATTATACTGCAGTATAACATTCTAATATCCAACTCATTGAGCTGTACCTATTTGTCACGGCCTGTGTTAAGTATCTAGCGACAGCATTTGTGCACTCATGACCTGTCTGAATTTTACGTCCTGTCCAAGTTATTTGCATGCTATACAAACCCAGCTGAAAGTTGAATATCTGAACTCATAATTGAAAATTAATAATTATCTTAACTCACCTTTAAAAAGCAATGATCCTTCCACTATAGAGCAATAAACACTGGTTAGGTGAGCAAGCAGAATATAAGTCTGATTCTGAATTCATATTCTACCCAAATATAATTGCTTTTAATCATATCAGTTTCATAACTGTTCTTCATTCAACACATTTCCATTACTTCAAAATATAATGTGAATAGAAAAGGGCAATGTGTTAGTATTATACTTAAATAAGTTAGTATTTAAATAAAATTGGAACATAAAAGAAATGTGCCTATCAATAGATCTTATACAGTTTGGATGGGCTGTTGATGAACCAGAAGGTTCTTTAGAATTTAATCACCAGTCATCTAAAGCTCTTTCAAAATTTCAGACAGCAGCAGTGACTTGCAATTTCCAGTACCAGTGACAAATGATCTAAATCAAGAATACTGGATTTGCATATTCATAATGCAATTTGAGTACTAATGCTTTTGACCACTAGAGAACTATTGATATAATTATGTTAATTTCCAATATGTTCCCCAATGTTCTCTCCATATCAGTGATTGCTTACAAAGAAAGTTAATATTTTACATTTGAATGCAAATATGAAAAAATAGCAAAGATTCATAGAAGCTGTAGTATATTAGAAAATACACCCAAACAAGCCAATATAAAGAAAATTGATAGCTTACAACTGAATTAATATCAAGTATTTTGTTTATATTTAAATTGCTTTTCAATCAAACTCACCATATCATAACATTTCCATGAAAAATGCATTGGCTATGCTCATATGAAAATACTGCAGTTTGTTTGGTCACCTGAATAGTTGATGCCACAGTTTCTTGATCAATTTGACTGTGTGACTACACACACACACACACACACACACATACACACACACACACACTATATATCTCACTTTATAAAGGCATCTGAGAACTTGCATAGAGTCTTATTTCAGTGCCTTAATAGTAACCTTAAAACTAGGTAGTCATTGCTGAATTTGAGGAACAGTTTTTGTTCAGCAAGATCTAACTAGAATGAATAACAATGAGCTCATTAGTCAAAACTACACCAATGTCCGAAAATTTAGAAATGCAATTCTGCACGAGGGGCCACATATCAAAGATAGTGTTAAAGAAAGGAGTGAGAGGAAAGGAAAAAATCACTAAGAATACTCAGTGAAATAAATTTGCATAATGTTGCATTTCATCTTTCCCAAGGGGTAGAGGACATTTGATCAGTCCTAGCCTGGCCATCCTTTGTAATTATAAGCCCTAACTATTAAATCTAAAATTAAGTAGTACAATGTATATCTTTATGTGTATATTTAACTGATTCTATTAATGTTGTACTAAATATACGTCACAAAGTTTCAAAAGTGAAAACAAAAACAAAAACACAAACTTTACAGCTATTATTTATATTGATCCAATAAACTATGGCTTGCTACTGTGATCATAAAATGGTGTGTGTATCTTTTGCTACTAAAATAATTGAGCTGAGGATTTGTAACCCTCACATTCAAGCTGTAACTATCTAAACTGTTTACCAAACCTGGAAGATTTATGGATGGTTAGTTCTCACAGTAGGTTTCAACATAAATTAGAGTTTATTATCCCAAATATAACTTCTGCACATCAAAGAATCTATATTCTATCTCTTCTAACATGAGCTATATTGCTCAGTCTTTCTGATGGACTTCCTTCCTTGCTCTTCTATGTGTGCTCAAATAAACTTGCCATGATGGAAAGTCTATGGGTGATTAATTTTTAAATTTTTCTTGCTGGGCCTTAGTCATTGACCTAAATTCTATAGTCTCCTTCCTCAATTGGGGAGCTAATTAATCAGTTTTCTTTGCCTTGATTGTATTTTCTCTTCACAGTGATATCTTTCCATTGAAGATAGTAGTATACTTACAGACCAGATTCCCTCACTGATGTGAAGAATGGTAAAGGCCTAAAAACTAGGCTCAAAACCCATCATTAATGTACACCTGCTGCTTCTCTAGCCCATCTTTTATCTGACAAATTACATTTTATATTTTGACTCTCATTTTTATTCTAAAGCAGTGTGTAATTATACAGTATTTTAATCAAATTCCGGTAAAGGGAAAGGAAGTCATTATCTCCATTGGGTTTTACAATAGCTCAACCTAACCTATGAAATTTGGGAAGAATGTATATTTTGTCACTTTCATGTATTATCTTAATTTTAATGAATTATGATTTATAAAATTCTTACATATAGTGTACTGTTTAAATTGATACCTAATAGGCCCAAATTAACATATTTTTTTTATAATTTCTTTACCACTTTACGTTCATGAATTCATTCTTCCAATAATTCTGTGCCCTCAACAAAAATAACAATATATAGAAGGTTCTAATACTAATATGAAGTAAAAAATGCAATTATCTGAATTATAGTTTGTAACATATAAAGAAGTTATAGAAAATGATGAAAAACCATATTTGTCCTGCAAAGTTTGACTAAGGAATTATTAACTTGAAAGCTAGTCATTAACACATTATCTTAGTCTATTTGTGCTGCTATAACAAAATATCTGAGACTAGGTAATTAATAAAAAATGGAACCTAATTTTTTTATAGTCTGAAAGCTGAGAAGTTCAAGATGAAGGCACTGGCAAGTTCAGTTGTCTGGTAAGAAAGGACTGCTATGCTTCCATGTTGACACTTTGTTGCTGCATCCGCCCTATGGGTGGAAGGCTGTATCCTTACATGGTGAAAGGCAGCAAGACAAGCCAGCAGAATGCTGTGTGAAGCTTCTTTTATAAGGGCTTTAATCTCATACATGAGGGAGGAGCCATCATGGTCCAATCACTTCTTAGAGGCCCCACCTCTTAATACTATTACACTGGCCGTTAAGTTTCAACACCTGAATTCTGGATGCGACACATTCAAACCATAACACACATATATAATGAAATTAGATTTTATTTCCATATATGAGTAGTAACTTATTGTACCTTATAAATCAATGGTGAAGAAATGAACAAGGTGCCTAGACATTCTGATTTTATTTATATACATTTTAATAGAATATGTATTAGACGATGTTCTGAATGACCAAGGATATAGTATAACTGTAAATCAGATATTTCTGAACAATTTGATCATGATGTTGTATATCTCTATTGCATTTCTTTTATTTCGGACATAGCAAAATGACTGATATTCTGCTTTACATATTTGAGAAAGTAGGACATAATCAAGTTTTAAAAGAATAACTTCTGTGTTTTAATGTTATCTCTCTTTAGATACATTTAGGGCAGCATATACATGGAACTGTCAACTTCAATTCATTTCATAAGGACTTCAGTATCACTTTTTGATGACCTACATTTGATTAAACATCAGGTGAATACTATTGATCAGATTCATTTCCAGCATGTCCCATTTCTGTCAACAAATAATCTAAAAACTCATCATTCCCTACATCACATTCTACTTTGGATAAGCAAATTTCACATTGTGAGACAATGTAGCTATCTGTTAAATTGACAGCAAAGTTTCATGGATTTAATTTGTTCAAGTCACATATTTAGAAAAAAAAGACTCAATAAAAGGTGAGTTCAATCCTCAAGCAATATATAAATAGGATGTGCAAACAGAAGTTTATTTTTGCATTAACAAATTTGGTATTGACGATGATAAGTGGGCAAATTTTAGATTTACTTTAAAATCTTATCTCTTTAAATTATTATATCTAGTATTGGTATGAGTAGTTATCTAAAGTCTATAAAACCCATTTATATTTATATTTGCTTTATCCTAGAAAAATACACAAGTAAATAAATAAGCAAAACTATACATGTGCACACACATACATACAAAGTAATAGAGGAGATTATTCATCCTACTATATTTAGAGAAAAGTCGTAATGCTTAGTATTCATAGAGGGAAAACATAGTGATTTGTGGTCAAGCTATTTTTGTTATGTACATAAATTCACTAAATATCTTAGTAGTTTTAAATTTCTATATAATGGAAAAATGTCATAAAGAAATTTTTAATTCATTAATGTATCTCTCTACTTTTCCGTTTCCTCTATACTTTCCAAGGTTATTTTAGAGTCTAAAAAGTGGAATAATAACATGCATACGCATTATGGACAAACCTCCTAAGATGTTTCCAGTTAAAACCTTCTTCACAACACTCATTTCACTTACTACTTCCTTCCCTTCCCCTAGAATTTTGTTGTTATTCTATTATCTTGAAAACATTTTAATATTATCTAAGCTATGATTTAATTTAATAATGCAATATTTTATTTATTCCCAATATCATTTTATGCTAAGAACCATTACTTTCTTTAACATATTGATTCTTATCAACAGCATTAAAATGTCCAAAAAAATAATTTTTAAACCACTTTAAGAGACTGTTTGTGTGTGTGTGTGTATATACCTAAGGGGAAATAACATAAAAAGCCAGATTCAAATGAAAGTGCTAAGCAGGTGGCCACATGTCAGCTGGCTGTATCTAAAGAGACTCATTCATACTAATAAGGAATGTAATAAAAACTAAATTTACTTTGAACATACAAATAACATTTTTCTTGCAAAAATAGCAAGAGTATGTGTAGATGAATCCTAATAGTCAAATATAAGTTAAAATATTTTAAAAGATGAACACAAAGAAAGATTTTATTTTCTAGCAGTAGAGTTACCTGGTTCTCTGACTAAATCAACAAATGAATGTGTAGATAGCAGTTAAGTAGCACAAAAATATATATTATGCAGAAGCCATAACTAAATGAAAGCTTGAACACAGAGATAATTTTTTGTGATGTATAAAATAAAATTTAAGTTTTCATAGACTCAAACTTTTTGAAACATAAAAGACTGAGACCAGGACTCACCCCAAGTAGGCAATCTGATAGGAGAGAACAGCTGTCTCTGGCCCATTTACAAAGCTGGGAAGACAAGGGTTGTATATTTAGTATAAGCATATAAAAAATAAATGTACACAAAACCTAACCCTAGAAGGCTTCAAACAAATTCTTTGACTGAAAACTTGGTGTTAAGTAGAGATTTTTTAAAATATGACAAGTCCACCTATAATATATGTGGATTTGCATCCTGAATTTTCAGTGCATTAATATCCCCAAGAATATAGCAATAACAAATGCAAATTTTCTCCGGATAAATCCATCTTCAACATTTTCTGATGAATCAAGTTTCTAGATATATAAAATCGTAAACTATACATGAAAACAAAACACTATGCATGAGAAGAAACAGAAACAACATAGAACATAGTCGGGCTCTCAAAGACTAGAAATTCTATAATTGTCACTCACAAAATATTAAATAAGTTCTTAATAGTTTGATAGAAAAATAAAAAGGATAGAACTATTAAAAATAGCCATATATTTTTAAAGTAATGAAATAAGGTGCTTATGTATGAACATTTTGAAATAGAAATGTTTAATATTGATTAGAATGAGCAGGAAATAAAAGTATATGTGAAATTATAGATAACTCTGAAGAAATGCTGAAATCCTAGTAAAACTCATGAAGAGATAAGAATGAATCCACATCTAGAATATCAGAATATGTAATACCTACAGATCCATTTTAATTGGGGTGAGATGATATCTCATTATAGCTTTGATTTGCATTTCTCTAATTATTAGTTATGTTGAACATTTTGTCACATACTGTTGATCATTTGTATATCATCTTTTGAGAAATGTCTATTGAGGTCTTTTGCCCATTTTTTAATCAGATTGTTTGATTTTTTCCCCTATTGAGTTGTTTGAGCTCCTTATATATTCTGGCTATTAATTCCTTGTCAGATGGGTGGTTTGCAAATATTTTTTCCCATTCTTTGGTTTGTCTCTTCACTTTTTTTATTATTTCCTTTGCTGGGCAGAAGCTTTTTAGTTTGATGTGATCACATTTGTCCATTTTTGCCTTGGTTTTATCCTTTTAAAGTCTTACTCAGGAATTCTTTGCCCAGAGCAATGTTTTGAGTGTTTCCCCACTGTTTTATTTTAGTAGTATCATAGTTTCAGGTCTTAGATTTAAGTTTTGATTTGATTTTTATATGTGGTGAGATATAAAGGTTCAGTTTCATTCTTCTGCATATGGATATACAATTTTCCCAGTATCATTTATCATTTATTATTTAGTCATTTCCCCACTATATATTCTTGTCAGTTTTGTCAAAAATGAGTTCACCGTAGATATGTGGATTTGTTTATGAGTTCTCTATTCTGTTCCATTGGTCTATGTGTTTGCTTTATGCCAGTATGTTTTGGTTACTACAGCTCTGTAGTATAATTTGAAGTCAGATATGGGATTCTTCCAGTTTTGTTCTTTTTGCTTAGGATGACTTTGGCTATTTTGGGTCTTTTGTGGTTCCATATAAATTTTAGGATTTTTTTTATTACTGTGAAGAATGCCATTGGTATTTTGATGGGGATTGTATTGAATCTGTAGGTTGCTTTGGGTGGTATGGACATTTTAACAATATTGATTCTTCCAATTCATAAGCATGGAATATCTTTGAAGTTTTTGTGTTTTCTTCAATTTTTTTCATCAATGTTTTATAATTTTCATTGTGGAGATCTTTCACTTCTTTGGTCAAGTTTATTCCTAGATATTTTACTTTATATGTAGCTATTATAACTAGTATTATGCTATTATAACTAGTATTACTTTGTTTGTTTCTTTCCAGATTGCTGTTGGCATGTAGAAATTCTCTGTATTTTTGTATGTTATTTTGAATCCTGCAACTTTATTGAATTTGTTTATCAATTCTTATAGTTTTGTTCTGTTTTGTTTTGTTTGTTTTTTTGGTGGAGCCTTTAGGTTTTTCTAAATATAAGATCATATCTTATGCAAACAAGGATAATTTGACTTCTTTCTTTCAATTTGGATGATATTTCTTTCTTTTTCTTGTCTAATTTCTGCAGGTAGGGCTTCCAGTACTATGTTGAATAACAGTGGTGAAAGTGACCATCCTTGTCTTGTTCCAGATCTTAGCAGAAAGACTTTCAGTTTTTCCCCATTCAGGATGATACCTACTACGGGTCAGTCATATGTGGTTTTTATCATGTTTTGAGATATATTTCTACTACACCTAGTTTTTTGAGGGTTTTTTAATCATGAAAGAATGTTGAATTTTATCAGGTACCATTTTGGTATTATTTGAAATGATCATATGATTTTTGTTTTCCATTCTGTTGATATGATGATATACCACATTTATTGATTTGCATGTGTTGAATAATCCTTGCATCCCTTGGATGAATTTCACTTGATCATGATAAATGATCTTTTTTAATGTGTTGTATTTCGTTTGTTAGTATTTTATTGAGGATTTTTGTATTTATGTTCATCAGAGATATTAGCCTGTAGTGTTTGTGTGTGTGTGTGTGTGTGTGTGTATGTGTATGCATATTTTCTTGTTTTGCTATAGGGTAATACTGGCCTCACAGAATGAGTTTGGGAGTCTTCCCTCCTCTTAAATTTTTTAACACAGTTTGAGCAAGATTGGTATATGCCTTTCTATCCCTTTTCTCTGTTTTTCCAGTTACAGCTTCATTCTAAGGCCATCTTTCTTCCTGGTGCCATAACTTCTAGGAACATGTGTTCTATCCATGTTAATAAAGGTGGTGTTTATCCCTTAACAATTAAAACATTTTTTAAAAATTGTGCTTTATTTTGATTGGGCCGACTTAAGTCGAACACCTAAACTTGAACCAACACTGCTGCATGAGATAGCATTATACTAATTAGCATAGACCAAATAAGGTTTAGAAGTGAGTTGATTTTACCCAAATTGAGAGGGAATGATTGTTCTCCAAAAAAACTTTGAATGGGTAAAAATGGTAAAAGGGAAGAATGGAAGCTGGATACTGACAAATAAATGTGGGGTTTTTTTGTTTTGATTTTTTTTTTTGCATTATGCTACTCAAAGTGGGCTCTGTAGACTAGTAAGCAGCCCATTGTTAATATAAACAACAGATATATATAAAGATGAGATATATAAAGAAATTGAGAATAAACATTTTTTATACTCGTAGAGCAGTTTGATATTGCTGGAACATGTAAGCGTGTGATTAGTGGATATGTTTAATTAGACAAAATATAGACGAGTTCAGGTGTTTTTAGAATTGCCTGGTAAGACACTGGTGGTGAGAACCACATCCTAACAATGTGTAATATAACCATGTTAAAATATGTAATATTTAAGGGTTAGTTTGTTAGCTATGGCCTATTTATTTTACTGAAAAATAATTTAAATTTAACAAATCTGGCAGCAGAATGAATTGATAGAACTGACTAATCATGAAAATTTTTTAAATGTTTAAAATTAGAATATCATTTGATTCATTTTATATAAAATAAAACTTGTATATTCTTGCTGTGTATGAATTGCTTTAAAATGTCTTCTTCCATTCTCAACAGGATAACTCTGTGTGATGGATTTGTCTACTACAAGAGTAATCAGAATAAAACACAGAAATAGTTTCAATATACATTATCCTTTATGAATATCATTTATACTATACCTCCCTAGAATAGACAAAACATCTATTAAAATATGTATTAATTAAGATAATCAAGCTGATTTGTTATATCAAAATTTAAATATCAATAAACATAGCATTTGTTTGATGCGAACCTATAGGCATACAGGCCTAGAGTAGAATCTCTATCCCAACAACAAAATGTTGTGAGTGTAATAACAATTTTCTAAGTTATTCATCTATTGTATACTTTCAATAAACTATGCATACAATTTAATTTTTTTCACTCTGCTATGTTTTATTCTTATTTATTAATTTAAATGTTATTTAAGGTTTATTAAGTCTAATATTTAGACATAAAACAGATATGTAGACCAATGTAACAGAATAGAGATCTCAGAAATAAATTCACACATTTATGGCCATTTGAGTTTGACAAAGGTGCCAGGATCACACAATGGGAAGACGATAGTCTCTTCAACAAATAGTGCTTAGAAAACTAGATATCCACATGCAAAAGAATGAAATTAGACTCTTATCTCACACAGTAACCAAAATTCAACTCAAAATGGATTAATGACTTAAATGACCTGAGACTATGAAAATATTAAAAGAAAACATGAGGGAAAGCCTCCATGACATTGGCCTTGGCAATGATTGTTTTGGATATGACTCCAAAAACAGTCAACAAAAGCAAAAACAATAAATAGAGTTACATCAAAATAAGAATCTTCTGCACAGAAAAGAAACTAATCAACAGAATATAGAGACATCCCACTAAACGGGAGAATACATCTGCAAACCATACATCTGATGAAGGGTTAATATCCAAAATATATAAGGTACTCAAACAAATTAATAGTAATAAAATAAATAAGCTAATTAAAAATGGGGAAAAGACATGAGTATTTAATACATGCATTTCTCAAAAGAAGACGTCAAAATGGCTAACGTGTATATGAAGAAAATGTTCAATATCACTCATCAGCAGAGAAATGCAAATTAAGGCTGCAAGGAGATATCACCTTATATATTTTGGATGGCTATTATCAAAAGACAAAAGATAACAAGTGTTGGTGAGGATGTGGATAAAAAGGAATTCCTGTACACTATTGGTGGGAATATAAATTAGTACAGCCCTTATGGAAAACAGTATGAAGTTTCCTAAAAAAAAAAAAAATTAAAAAATAAAACTGTGGTATGATATAAGAATCCGACTACTAAATATATATCCAAAGAAAATGGAATTTGTATGTCAAAGCAATATTTGCATTTCTGTGTTCATTGAAGCACTATTCACAATAACCAAGATATGCAATCAACCTAAGTGCCCATCAATGGATAACTGGATAAAGAAAATGTAGTGTATATACACATATAATAGCTTTTAAAAAGAATGAAATTTGTCATTTGGGACAACACGGATATACCTATATGACGTTATGTTAAGTGAGATAATTTAGCTACATAAAAACAAACAGTGAAAGATCTCACTTATATGTGGAATCTAAAAACGTCAAACTCCTGGAAATAGTAAAATGTTGGTTATCACAGGCTAGGGTGTTGGGGAATTTGGCAGATGTTGGTAAAACTACAAAATGTCAGTTAGATAGGAGGAATAAGTTTGAGAGACTTGTTTTATACCATAATGACTATAATTAATAATAATATACTGTATATTTGACAATTGCTAAGACAGTAAATTTAAAGTATTTTCATCACAAAAAATGTTATGTGTGTACAGTAATGCATATGTTAAATAGCTTGATTTAGCCATTCCACAATGTATACATCTACAAAACATCATGGTGTACACCATAAATATACACGATTTTTCCTTATCAATGAAAAATATGGCAACTATTAATAGTGTATCTTTCCATTTAATTTTTCTAAATATTCAATATTTTTGTATTTTACAAAAACATTAGAGTGGACACACAAACAAAATAAAGCTGAAATAAAAACTTAGTACTTTACCACAGATAGTTTTAGAATCACTATGACACAAAATTGAACTAAATCAATGGTTTTCAAACAATGTAGTAGCAAGTGCCCACTTACTTCAAAAACTGATTTTTATTAATTTTACACATGGAATAAAGGGGTCCATGGACTGCAAAACACAATTTTTAAATTCCCTGAAAGTGATGCTCTCTCACCATTTGATTAGCTTTCAGTTTAACAAGAAGGCTCCCTTCATAGCAGCTATTTTCTGTGGGGTTTTAAGATTTGTCCAGAGCTTAACTTCTTGATTAAAAATGGAGCAAATTAAAGAAAGTAATTCAATATGCAAAGTTGACATCCTCTTAAAACACTAGGAACAACCTGTACAGAAGTAGAGATCGAAAGGCCTAGAATAGTTCCATTCACTAATGAAAAAGAGACTACCATGACTTATATGTAGCCCACATGGCATGCAGGATAAGTCCAGAGGAGGAAAGGTTAGAGCACATGAACAAAAATGAGCACTTAGCATTAATTTTTTTTCTATATATTTGAGGTCACAATACTGCTTTATCCTTCTTTTTTTGTAATTTATATAGATATCAAAAGAGAAAAAACACTAAAACATGCTTATTGAATTAAAAGTACATACATACATAATATAGTGCTACATTTTATAAATATACTTTTTGATATCTAGCAACTGGCCTTCAAATGCTTTGTAAACGTTTTCAATGTATTTGATCGCTGATAAAATTATTTCTATTTACTTTCTTAGGAATCAATTATTCTTAATTATCCTTAGATTTAATTAACCATACTAAAATAAATCATTTTTTTTGTTTCTTAGTGTTCTCTCAAATTATTTTAAAACTGTGTCTTGATTATCAGAAAGAAAATAAACTGTTTCAATAGAAAGTTAAAGTTTATCATTACCCAGCCTACGTCTAACGAGCACTGACTTCTCAAAGTCTCCTATTTTCCTTAAGACACCTGATTTCATAATTTCATATGAAATATTTAAATTCACAACAGTAAAAAATAAAATAATAATGTTTAAAACTGTAACTCAAAAATCATATAGATACTGACTTAACAGAAAATTTTTAAATGTCAAACAAAAGTTATTTTAACTTAAACCTTGCTAATATGGTTAGAGCTGGTTTTACATTTCTCTGCTGTGCATAATTCTATTTTTATGCTCCAGATAAATTTCATCATTATGTGCCAGTTTGCCAAAACAGAAAACAACAAAGAAAACATCGAAATGTGTCATATGCGTATCTTTACCGATTACTGTCAAATGGTTCTAATATTTTTGAAATGTTGTAGCTTTAAGGAACTAAGAAACCCCAAGAAATATAGAGAAATGCCACCTATCTAAATTAAAATTTGGCTTATTTAATATGGCTGCCTTTCTTTTTTTATTAGTATAGCATATTGTACAGAAATCAATATTTATGTTCATTCCTATAGTATATAATGGAACTCTAAGATTTATGGATATATTTAGGGTTATGGAATTATTACATAGGTTTATGGAGGACACTTTATATCTTATGAGTTTTATGTACAAAAGTCTGGGAAGATCAATTACATAGTGCTGGCAGGCAAAACTAGAGAATGATTATATATTTATTCTAAAGTTGAGTGAGTGAGAGAAAGAGAAAGAGAGAGAAAAACAGAGAGAGATCATTCTAGCTTTCACTTTGCTTTTAATAGGAAACTGTTTAACCTTGGGCAAGTCTTTCAACCTACCTGTATAGACCTCAGTATATATATCTGTAAATTGACAGGGTTGAACTAGAGACAGTTCCCTTTGGGCTCTAAATTCTATAATCCTATGAAAGAGATATTGAAGATTAATAGAGTAAGAATGGACTCAGTGAAATCACCACTGCTCTGAAGTTAGTTAAGTGAATGTATGTCTTATATGGGTGCCAGAAAATACATACAATGAAAGCACATTTTGGCATTTAGGCAGAGGACACTTTACCTCTCAGTCATTCTTATAACCAACAAACCTGAGGTAAGAATTCAGACTAAAAGTTCTTCTGTTTTAGCTGTGAATAACTTTCTTTAAAAAAAAAAGTGACTCTACCTGAATAAGTGGAAATAACTATCTACAGGTACATCTGCCAATTTGAGAAATCGAAACTGTTATGTATTAGATTAGTCTTTTATATTTAAAGAAAGGAACTATGTCTCCCATTTCAATCTCATTAAAAATTCCCTTCCTGTGAAGATGTTTTCTCCTGGATCCCATCTCATTTGCTATCATATTTTGACATATCATGATATTTTAAATTTCTTACAATCTTTTCTGCAGTGTGAGATTGAGGTTGAAGAAATGATAATGAGGATATAATAGCTATCTGAGTTTGGCTTTGTGCGTTTTTTGTTTTTTGTTTGTTTTGGTTTTGATGTTTACGTTTGTGCTAATAGATCAACAGAGAAGAAAAATAAGCACTCATCAGCTTAAAAGGAAGAACAGTTATAAATCTCACTTTTATCATATTGTCTAGGTCTAGATCATAGTAGGAGTTCAAAAAATATTTTCCGAAGCAGTTACCTGTGGCCTTTTTAAAATGGCCTCATATGTTTCTGTAATTTTGTTTTTGTTCCATTTTAAAAGCATGTTTTTTCTCTTAACATATTTGATCTTCATTATGAAAAGTGTTAGAATCATAAAACTAAGTTTGTTTTTCTCAAACTAGCTGAAGTTTTGTTTGTTCTTTTTAAGAGATAGAGTCTTGCTTTTTCACTCAGGCTGCAGTGTGCTGGCCTCATTACAGCACACTGTAACCTCAAATTCCTGGGCTCAAGGAATCCTCCTGCCTCAGACTCCCAAGTAGCTGGGACTGTAAGTGCACACCACCATGCCTGGCTGCTTTTTTTGTAAGAGTTGAGGTCTCACTCTGTTGCCCAGGCTGGTCTCAAACTCCTTCCCTCAAGCAATCCTCCCATTTGGCCTCCCAAAGTGCTGGGATTATAGGCATGAACCACTATGCCTGGCCTGCTTGTTTGTTTCTAAATTAAAACTCAACAATGTTGATATAGAACATCAAGGACATGCTGTTAACTCCTGAATCACATGTTCTTCTTAACAGAATTTAGAATATATGTAGATAGTAATTTTTATATACAACCTAGTACATACTTAAGAGAGATGTAATATCTGTTATTGAAGTTTGTTTATTCTCTCAGTCACTTATTTACTCAATAAACAAACATTTCTCAAGGGCTTACTAAATATAAGTCCAGTTTTTCACATTTACCTTTATGCTTGCTTTAAATCTAAGGTGATATTATGTAGGTTCAATGGTAATAGAAAATTAACCCCAAAAGAATCCTACTTTCATGAAAAATAAGAGAACCAAAGATTAAAACTTAAATCTATCTCTCATTTTTGACTAACATTTTATAAAATGTGTTAACAATTAATTCTCAATTAGTAATGATATTATTATTATTGAAGCTATTATTACTTCTGAGGTGACTCAAACACTGTAAGTCATAGAAGCAAAAGTGATAGGGACGATTGAAATTCACAGGTCTAACTCTAAATCTAACGCTTTCTGTAATACACCATAAGAAATCCCAAATGATCACTTCTGTTTCAGGCCTACATAAAACCTTGTGAAATTGCACAGAAGTCTGTCATAGGACTATACAGAAGAAAGTATCATACATGCAATAAAATAGCATTTCAATCTAACAAGGAAAAATGCGAATTCTGCCATGGAAAAATACATTCCAGATTGAATAACAACAAAAAAATAAAGCAGGAAATCAGGAAATTGCAAAATAAGTGTGGGAAATACCACCTAATTTCCTTTAAATGGAATATTGAATAATATCAGGAAATAATGCAACACATATTGGAAAAACAGACTAGGTCCTGTGTGCAGAGCGTCTTAAACAGCAGGTAAAGTTGTTTATGTTTTTCTAAATGTATAAAGAAATCATTAATATTGTTTTTGTCTAGAAGGGAATAGTAAGTTCAGAGAAGTGTATCTTACAACTTTCTAGGAAGTGGTTTTAATATAAATTGGAATGGGGAAAAAAAGACTAGAGATACTGATTAGTTTCATTGATCTTACAAAAGTACCTGAACTGTGTGGAAACAGAAATAAAAGAGTATGGAGTGGTGCATGTGAGTAATCAATGAGATGAAGACAAAGACTCTGAGTCTTGAAGTTTTGGAGACTAGAAAAATGATGGAAACATAATTGTAGAAATAGATTTAGGAAGAAAGACAAGTTTAATTTGGCACACATTGACTTTGAGATGTTAGTGGATCATCCAAACAAAAGATGATAAACAAGGGCTTGGAAGTATGTTAAGGTATTTTTCAATTCCTTTAAACTGTTAATACCTTAAAGACATGACCTTTATTGTATTCTAAACCATAATCACAGAGCCTCAAAGTGATATGTGCCTAATATTTCTTTTATTGAATAGATTCTAGACTGATCACAGCTGACCCTTTCCAGTCAACAAAGATAAATCTGCTCAAACACTCTCTCCACTACAAAATAAGCAGCACAACTACCTCGTTTGTGTGCTGTCTCTAGCATGCATATTTCTAACTAGGCATCCATTATTATACTATACTTATATATTTAAAATAACTGTCTCTTCCTATTAATCTATGCATACTTTGAAGACAGGTGACATTTCTGACTCATTATTTCTCTTGCACCTAAATTTATGATTGATACACAGAGTATGCTTAATAAATAACCAGTGGTGAATAAATGAATGAATGAATGAGTGTCACATCAAAAAATCCACAAAACCCTAATGTCCATAGTAAACTTGACCTGGGGATTACACCAGATTTTAAGGAGTATTGTAAATTCTTATAATATTAAATGTCCAAACCACCTAGTATATTCATAACTAGCTAAAAACGTGTTAGTCCTAACTTTTTTCCCACTCTCTGATGTGTCAGAAACAATTATTTTGTGGCTATTCTTAATGGCAAGAATCTAATTCTTTTTTATCTGCCATAGCTTTTTAAAGTTAATCTTATCAAACAAGATTACTCAGTTGTAAGTTTCTTCTTATAAATATTTTCTTTCCTGAATTATTATTTGCTTCTTTTATGTGTAAGTCTATAATAGAAAGTCCCAACACTAAAAACATCAATTGTGCTATCCATTAGAAACTTTATTTTTACTTCACTTGACCGAAAATGGAAGTAAAAACATATTTAAAGTGTTAGTGATTGATCTTTGTCTATCTACTAAACCTCAGAGAAAAGCACTAGTTTTGCCTTTTCTCTTGGCTTGTTAGAAGCCTTCTGATTTCTTCACAGAAGCAGCAACAATGGAAAAAATTCCAGTAACATATTAGCAGATATCTTCTCCAGATGGCAGTCACTCTACTAACAGCAGGAAAGCAGGCTTAAGCACCCAGCTTGCATCCAATCCAGTACAAAGATACTCTTAGAGAATATCTAAGTTGGGTCATCAATTAAATTCACTCTGAGGGGCTATTAAGGTATAATATATTGTCAGTTCAGCTAAATTACACTCCTAAACAAAATCGGCTTCATTTGTCTTCTGTCTGTAGCTCCCCCTGTTGGCAATATCATGCTGTTTACCCACGGCAGATGGAATAATACCCCAAAGCGGTGGCAAATAACTCATCCTCTCCAAGGTCAAGCCATCTTCATATTTCTATCCAGATGCTTGTGGGTTCCAAGTTCTTATGCCATCTCTCACAATTGAAATACATTGGTAATAAATAAATTCAGGGAGAGTAT
Organism: Cheirogaleus medius; assembly: GCA_008086735.1. Taxonomy (NCBI): domain Eukaryota; kingdom Metazoa; phylum Chordata; class Mammalia; order Primates; family Cheirogaleidae; genus Cheirogaleus; species Cheirogaleus medius. The sequence continues at coordinate 50,593,805 of VBSM01003176.1, forward strand.
TGCCTCATTTGGAAGCCAGGTGAATTCTCTATCAGCATTTCTTATATTTCAGATCAGTCCTTCATATAAATCTTCATGAAACATGTGTGCAGTTCATCTTTCAGAGTGTTAATGGCTAGCTGTGGCTTAAAATATTATATTGTGAGCATTTTATTCAGGATCCACGACAGTTGATTAATTCTCCAAAAAACTGTGTGAAAAGTTAGTAGGGATGAATTTTAATGCTTCTGAATGAACTTCCTGTGTTTTTTCAGGCGAATGGGAAAACTGAAACAAGGGTTAGTGAACTTATGAGATAATGCTTGAAATGTTAGAGCTTTATGAAATACAAGATATTAATATTGGTTCTTCATCTCTTTGGTAATCTGCTAGATACCTAACTGTTTAAAGAAAATACACTGACAAACATCAGAGCTCAGACTCTGAATATTACACACAGTTCACCATGCAAAGATAATTAAAAAGAAATTCCATTCTTTACTCACATCTGTCAAAGAACATTAAAAACATCTAATTCATAATCACAGCAACAGTTCTGAATAGCTGCATCTCTCTTTTCCCTTATTTTCTCATAAATCATACCATAAAGAGCCTCTCATTTGCCAACTGCTCTCAGCAAATTTCTCTATTCTCAAGCATATTCTTCAAAATTTTGTGGAAATTTTACCATTGAAGAATAGGTAGTTTTCCATCCATCTGATTTAGTTTAGAAATTCCTTATTCACTCCAAATAAAGTTTCTTATACTGAGACAGCTGGTGTGAACAGGGCTTGTAATTTTAAGATTCTCTTTGTTAGAGAAAAACAAACATTTTTAAATTCTCAGTATAGTATTTTTTTCTGCTCACATGAGTACATAAGCTTTGGAATATTTTTCCAATTTAAGGATGATCACATTTGGATGCATTACTTTTGTCATTGCATTTATAAACTGAGATAGTAAAATATATCAAATGATAAAATCTGTTTTGATTTTGAAAATTCTATTTTCCTGAATCTGCTTTGGTGTTTAATTTTTATTAATAGATGATCCTTGTTGGATGAAACGGAATTCTTTAGAGTAAAATTGTTTTGATGTGAGGTTCTTCCAGAAAATATATAGCAGCTGCAAAATGCTTTAAGTGGGGACCAAGACTTCCATATGGTACACACTCATAAAACATTTGTTGATTTGGCTTGACTTGAAGTCATTATCTGAGTCAATAGCTCTGTGAGTCATAAGTCCCCTTTTTGAATATAGACAACTCTTGTGCTATCATGTAAGAGGTTTGATGTTCTATTTTTGAAATACTAATAGAGCTCTTCACTAAAGGACAAACACAATTCTCCACTTTGCCAGGTTTTCAAGAGCTTTTAGGAAAGGGCCGTTAATATGCTATTACCATTTCTTCCCTTTGCCTAGATGTAGATTGCCTAGATTAGACGATATAAAAGAAAAAGTGTCTGTATACATTTTAATTGCTGAAAAGATGGGTATTTGAACAACTAATAAAATACTATATACTTAAAAATTGTTATATGCATGTATGATAGATATCACCCCATCATGAATGTTTAGGCACTTAATGATCCAGATTCTTTCCACTTTATAAGACAGAATAAGTAATGTACATTTTCATACTCCATTAATTCAGGTGACTCAGGTACCATTTAGTAAATTAATACTTAAGTGCACTGAATTTGATATACTTACTTCAAAGTGAATTTGATGAGGTAAACATCCATTTGCTTGCTACTCTTATTATCTGTCATGGTCTTGCCTGGTGCTTATACTACTAAAATATGATGTTTTTAATTTGAAAAGACAAGTGACTCTCATATTACATGGTTTGACATTAACAAGACTGGATCAAGTTCTTGGGAAGAGGGAGACACTTATCACTTATCACAAAGCTTTACCTTCTAATAAGGGGCAGGGTGGATTTAACAGATTAAAAGAAGAGATGTTCACCTCAAATTGGCTTAAAGCAAAGAGCAAAGGTATGGGAGAGGATTTATTAACCCACCTAACTGAGAAAATACTAGTTAAAAAATTCTATTTTCCTGAATCTGCTTTGATGTTTAATTTTTATTAATAGATGAGTATTGTTGGATGAAACTGAATTCTTAGTGTGAGACTGTATGATGTGGGGTTTCTTTAAATGTAGATAAAATAGGAATGGATGAATCCAGGACTCAAAGCATTTTGTTCTTACCTGCCCCCATTTTTTAAAGTTTGTTTCCTATGTGTTGACTTTAATCTCTGGCAGGTTCTCCATGCTTGAGATCTATACATAATGCCAAAGATGAGAACTATCTCCTATGATACCTCATACTGTTCTTCAAAGCAAATGTAAGGTATCATCTTTTCTCTGATAGCATCAGCAAAGATAGCTTCACGTTTGCCAGAACCAGTCACTATAGTGAGCAGGTATGATAGATTAATTGATCAGTCACCAGCCAAATGCCATTCCATGGAAAGAGGTATGAGGGTAACTTCAACAAAACTACAGGGGCTTAAAGTGAAGAGAGTGCAAGTTGTCTAATGAATGCTGGTGCAAGGTGAAAAAAGTCAGAAGTCTACCTCAGAGTCCAATATACTATTTATGTTCTAACATCAGCCATACATAAATAAGGAAAAAGAAAGTATATGCAATATCAAATAAAAATACAATTCTGACTGTTCCTTATCAAATTGGTTGTCCACACAGACTAAATTTAATTTGATGAATACTAATTTTGTTCTTTAAATTTTCCATTTCCTTCTCACCGTTTGAAACACTAGTGTCAAATCCTGTAAAATGAATGAATATTTGTACAAGGAAAAAAAATAATTCTATATTCAGTGTTAAATAAAGGAAGAAATAAGTATTTTCTTGGTTTAGATTTTCTAAGCAATTAAGGGTTAATTAAAATAACTATAGCCTATAGGTCGCAGGACTGATTTACTCCATTAACTTTATGGTTTTGTCTTTTTTATGAAAAATGCTCAATATCTCTAATTATCATGGAAATGCAAATCAAAACCACAATGAGATATTACTTAACTCCAGTGAGAATGGCTTTATATCAAGAAGTCCGAAAACAACAAATGTTCATGTGGATGCAGAGAGATAGGAACACTTATACACGGCTGGTGGGACTGCACACTAGTACAACCTCTATGGAAAGTAATATGGAGATATCTCAATAGCTAAAAGTAGAACTACCATTTGATACAGCAATCCCATTACTGGGCATCTACCCAAAGGAAAAAAAGACTTTCTATAAAAAAGACATCTACACTTACATATTTATGGCAGCACAATTCACTATTGCAAGGATGTGGAAACAACTCAAGTGC
>VBSM01003176.1:50597225-50641283 GCA_008086735.1 Cheirogaleus medius
GAGTTCTACTCAGCCACAAAAAAACAATGGTGATCTAGAACCTCTTGTATTATCTTGAATAGAGCTGGAGCCCATTCTGCTAAGCGAAGTATCACAAGAATGGAAAAACAAGCACCACATGTACTCACCATCAAATTGGTATTAATTGATCAATACTTATGAGCACATATGGTAGTAACATTCATCAGGTGTCGGGCAGGTGGGAGCGGGGTGTCTGCGTATTCACACCTAATGGGTGTGGTGCCCACTGTCTAGGGGATGGACACGCTCATAGCTCTGATTCAGGAGAGGCAAAAGCATTATATATAAGCCAAACATTTGTACCCCCATAATATTCTGAAATAAAAAAAGAAATTATACCTAGCCTAAAACTGAAAAAGTTAGTGACAGAGGTGAATTTAATGTGGATCATGAGACATCTGAGCTATGCAAGAAGTGAATTTTAGCAGGTATTCTGATACACCCTTTACATCTTCCTGGACTACCTCTGACTACAACACACATGTGGAGAACAGCTCCATTTCATGCTGCAGTGAACTTTCAAGCACACGTAGAAAAGATCTCAGATTATCTGCATTAGGAGACAATGATGCCCAAACTGCTGCTCAGTTTGAGCAGACCCAACTCTGAAATTTAAGGACAGCTCCATAGGTGAGTTTCAAATAATAGGGGAAGGGAGCAAATGTATAAATATTCTAGGAAATAAATAAACAAATAGATAGATAGAGATAGATGGATAGATATTCTGGCCTTTAGTCCTTCAGAAGAAAAGATCAGAAAGGCACTGTGCATATATCTCAGAGGTCCTATGACAATGACCTTCATATTAGCATTTTCCCCATCAATATCTCACCCTGTTCCATTTCCATACTTCTTCATTTTGTTTTATTGTATAAAGAAAATTCAGACAACCAAAATCTTGTCTCAAGCTATGTTTTGGAGGAAACCCAAAGAGTGATGGTTATGATAATACCTAACACATATTATCCCCTGATTTCTCATTTTAAGCAACTGTGTAGTGTGTAATGCACATGAAAATCAGTCAAAGGAAGGTGGGTGTTGCTTTCAGGCTTTTCCCTGGTAAAGTGGAAATTAGCAGTAAGTAAGAGGACCTTGAGGAATGATGCTATATATATAGATGCTTTTACTTAGAGGAAGAAAGTTTCAAAGCAATATTCAATTTCCTTGTATTATTTGAAATCACTTTTCATGATTTTATTGTCTATTTGAAAAAAAATAATTGTTTGGTAGTGCATTATGACACTGCAGCATTTTTTTAATTACCTAAAAATTTAATTTAATTTAATTTAAAAAATCATATAATTATTTAAGGTGTGGAGGCATTTTAACAAAATTATTAGAAGAGCTTATATAGAGAAAGTAGGTGCTACTTGTACCTTTCATTATTCGATTTAGCCATATTTGGCTATAGATAGATACATAGTAGGTTTATGTGTTTTGTAATTCTATTATTAGATTTCTATATCTCCTATTTATTATGAGGATGGTTAGTCCTGGAATTTCAGAAGCTTTTCTTTGAAAGCAAATAGTTATACTTTTCTATACTAATATCAGATTCAAGACATCCTAAAATCTGCCATGAAGCAGTGGAAAAATGTTCATGGTTACTATGTAGGAGACAAAATGAGTATGTGCTGTTATCATAATAAGGAGAAGAAAACTACATTCTAGAAATAAGCAATCTGTTAAAACCCAGGTTGTGCTTAAATTAGTGAGGGCAAATTATGAAGACTAGAAAAGGATTAACATAGGCAAAATGGGAGGAAAATGACAAGATGTTACAAGTAGAAAAACAATAATCTAAGCTTCGATAATGATAGCAATATAAAGGGGAAAGCCAGTATGCTAAGTGGGAAAAAATGTAAACTGTTAAGAGAAATAAACAAGATAAAATCACATATAAAATGGAGAGAAAATCAGGGCAGAATGTATAAATTTAGAAGCTGGAAACTGATAAATGAAGGACAAAAATAGAAGATGAACACAAGAAGAAAATATAGAGACCTTATCACTAGAAGGGAAGGAAGAAAGTAAAAGAAAGATAAGGGCTCCAGAAAGAACAAGATGAAAGAAATCAATCCCACAAGAAATGTGACTCTTGTCACTTATAGGTGGGAGAGATGTTTCATTTCAGACAGCAGGAAATGAAAGCTTGGTAGGTCAAAGCTGAATGACCTTACCGGGAGTTTAAATGAAAAAAGTGACCATTTTGATAATAAAAAGGAAAATGAAATAAAAATTTTGATTTATGCTTAAGCCAAGGGTCATTTTAGTGCTTGTATGTAGTAATGCATTTTCAGCAAAAAATTATCAATATGTTAAAAATAAAATTTCATACAGCAGATGAGGAAATACATAAGATAATTTTGCTGTACTATATAGCAGAGTTTTGAGATAATAGGAAGTTTGTTGTCAGATGCAAATTACTTTCCCTTGATCTTTCTGGGTCTGTTATGTGAACATTTGACACATACTAACTCCTGAGGATACAGTGGTATATTGGAACCGACTTATCAAAGGGAGAAGAGAACATCCAAAGTACATTTATTAATTTAGTGATTCATTTACTCATATATATATACATTCTTAGTTTATACCATCACTATACCAGGCTCTGGAAATTTAAAATAAATTCCATGCAGCTCTTGTCCTTTATAACTGTTAAGTTAAAAAAAATAGTGAGAGAAAGAGATAAGGAGTCGAGATCATTAGAGAGAATGATAAATGTTCTCATTGATATAAGCACGGGGTAGCATGTCGAGAGGAAAGGTTTGGGCAGGATTAAACTTCAAGACAAGAATAGGAGGTAAATCAGTGCAGGACTGAGGGCAGCTGAAAAAGGGCAAATCTAATTCTATTTACATTTCAATGAAGATCTGAGTGACAATTATTAATGAGCCTTTACAAATTATTGTACCTTTGTTCCTTTCTATGTTTTTTATGTTTTCATGGTTTTCAGATAATTAGTTTGGAAAAAAAATAACTTGTAAAATTGATGGTACTTTTTACGTAAAGAAGAGGGAAGGAGAAAAATTAGAAGGAAAAGATTTAAAGGAAACAAACATCACCTTTTTCTCTCATCGCTACATATATGTGAGACCAAAACAGAAATATGCTTCACACAAAACATATACATCACACACATTCATTTTCTAAAGTTTTCGTGAAGTACATTTTGGAAGCTGGGTACAGAAATGTACTGAGATTATCCCCCAAATCAAATATTATTATAAATATACACATAATCCTCTTGGTAAATTTAAAATTTTGTAAAATACAAGAGCAATTCCAGTTTACAAGGTTGAGGCCCCAGCTACTATGCCTTATTTTATCTTCTTTCCATTCCCCTCCTTCCTCTCTCATCCTTGATATCTCTTATCCTCTTATATATGATTTTTCCTGACTCAGAGCATCTACTGTTCACATTCTATCTAACTTTGTGTGTCTACTACTATGATACCCTTCTGTGTCACTGTGGCAGGGACCAAGACATCTTTGTCATTCCCCTCACCTTGACGATTTTTAGACAGGCTCCTTCCTGATTCTAGGTTCCTGCCCTTGAGTGTCTTAGAGCATTCACTTTAGAAAAGTTGCAACTGTAGGTTTTTTTCTCTATTCCTTTAAGATCTAAAACTTCTCACAGCCTATCCAGGATTACAATATAGGAGTGTCTTTCTCAAAGACCTAGGAGTCATGCCTTTGAAATATAATCATTAATGAGATACCCGTGTCTCCTGTTCTCTGGGGATGAGTAGGAGCCTAGCTACACTAAACACCAATTAGCAAACATGGATGGCCTAATTATACTGATCAACCTCCTCACTAATATTCTCCAGTATTTTTCTATTAGCTCAGCATTAAAAATTCCTCTTAGTCTTGTTTCAGCAAAATTCAATTCAATATCCCTCCCATATCAGTATAGTTTTGACTCTATTACAATAGTCTTGAATAAAGTCGACCTTCCTGTTTAACATGTCTGGTGCAATATTTCTTGGACCATAAAGAAGAATGTTATTTCAAAAGATGTTCACATCCTAATTTCTGAAACCTGTGAATATGTTATGTTATATCTTAAAAGGGATTTTATGGTTGTAATTAGGTTTATCTGATCTTAAAATAGGTAAATTATCCTGGATTACCCAGTTGGGCTCAATCTAATTACATGAGTGATTTAGATTACACCTTGTGAGACTTTAAGAAAATAACCAGCCAAACTTACCCAGACTTCTAAACTACAGAACTGTGAGATAAATCTGTGTTGTCATAAGCTGCTAAATTTGAAGTGATATTTTCAGCAACAGAAAACTAAGATAATCTCATCATCATACTCCACAAAGGATAAGAATGAATTAGTTTAGGGGTGTATATTCCAAATATGGCGTCACTAATTGACAGTCATTGTCTGGCCTATAGCAAGCTGCTATTAAATAGGCACACTAATCCCTGCTCCATTAAGTTGTGGCCTTGGAATCAAAGTCACACATGAAAAGGCAGTCCAATAGGTACATGAAAACCAACCTTAGCCATTTTGTTCATGAAAAAGTCATTCATTACCTTTGCAATCACTGAGAATTTCATATTGTACTCACTAGATAATCCTTCAGTAAATTTATTTTTATTCCTTATAGTAGTTTGAAATATGTCCACAAATTTTTTGAAGTTACCTTCAAAAGGAGGAACCCTGTTCTTCTTCCCTTGAGTGTGACCTGGAATTGGTGATCACTTTTAATGAATTTGCATAAACTTTCATGATAGTCCTTGCACCAGGGGGAGAAGCAGATAAGGAATCAATTTAACTGAGCTACTAAAGAATTCCTGACCAAAACAAACTATGGGGTAGTTTGTTCTTTTAGGGGATATGTTTGGGGCTACAAGAGATAAGTAATACATCCTATGTAATCATAATTACCAATTTTTTCAATCTCATAGTTCATTTAGAATAAAATGGGGTCAAATCATTATTAATGATATATCATAATAGTCTTTCTCATATTCTTATTAAGTATAAAATATAAGATTAATTTACCCAAATTTCTGTACCAGAGTGCTTGTGAATTCTCAGTTATACTGCTGTATTATATATAAATAAAAACTGAAAAATGATTTAAAGATCTACTGGTTCAAAAAGACCTTAGCATTTACAATCTTGTTCATCTTTCTTAAGTTGTTCACTTTGTTTTCCAAACAATGATTTGTAGTTATTAACTACTTTACACAAAACTCCATTTTCATCAACGCAAGTAGTTTATAGAGAGAAAGCACATAGACTGTAAGAACAGGATCACTTATCCTTTAAGTTAATATAGGCTAATGGAATTGAAAAACTAATTTAATCAAATTATCCTGCTATCCAGTGACTTATGCCTAAGTTTTATAGTATTATCAGAGTTCTTTAAAGGGATTAAAAAAAGACTTTTATGTGTGTGTCAGCAAAAGTAAGTGATAAACAGTTAAGATTGGAAATCCGTCTGCTGCCTATAAGATAAGGACTGGATTAAAATGTGGCCAGTAATAAATGAATTATGATATATGACTTCACTGTTAATAAATCTATTGTAGAGCTTGAATGTTATATACAGGTCATGGAATCATGGAAGCTACAATACCCATATACCCTTAGTAAAGATGCTACCCACACCAAGATTCATACTTTAAAGAAATAGTAAGGAGCCACAAGTTCAGCACTTCTTTTTTGGCCACAGCTGAATAGACTAGGGAAGATCAGCTGACCCAGGAGCCATGATTGATAAGATGGCCAACAATATATAAAGTGCTTTGTCATGTAAAGAAATATGTGCTCAAAGTTAGAAAACGTTGGACAAAAGGAGATTCTCTCCAGTTATAATTACAACTAGAAATAAGAAAGCATCAAGTAAATATTAGTCAAAGAAGAGAATAAAACTATGGATATATGTAAGGCATGAAGGAAGAAAGGCAATAATGGACAGTAAATTGGCCCACATCACGAATGAGCAGAAACTAAAAATAAGCAAAAGCCACAGTCAAGAATCTATAAAGAATATCACTGGCAGCTGCAGTAAAAGAAAAATAAGGAAAAGAGAAATGGCAAAGCTGACTGATATTTGTAAATTTCTAAGGACAACAAAATGATATCATGCAAAATGTAAACATCAAATACTTCTAGCTGGAAAGGTACATCACTGTCTCTCCAGACCAAATTGTATGCTATTACTATTCTTACCTGAGAGTTTATATCTATTATGTCTACACATATTTTTAAAATATGCCTGTACTGCTTGAGTTAGAATGATTCCATCTATTTTACTAGCAACCAAAATAGTCTAAATAATATAATGACACTTACTAAGCACAGACATTTGCCCTGTTTCTCTATATTCTGTTAAATTAAATAAGCAGGAGGCCAATAGACTGAGGTCATCTCTGTACTTTGCATTCTTGCATAATGAACTGCAACCTAACTTAATACACAAACAAATAGAAACCTAATTTAGGAGAGTAACAGAACCTAATTTCAGCCAATCACAGACAGCCAATTAATCTTACCATGCTCAAATAAGGCAAATACCTCATCACACTATGTCCAAATAAGACAGATGTCTTCATACTTGCAATTAGGTGATTTCTCTACTTTGCTTCTGTGTTCGGCCTGGCCTGTAAAAGCTTGCTGCTCACACTGCTGGGCAGAGCTCTTGTGGTTCAGAGTGCTGCCCAATTCAAGAGTCATTCTTTGCTCAAATACACCATGCCAAATTTAATTTGTCTAAAGACTTTTCTCGGAACAATTCTCAAATGGTGTGAGATTTTCATGTGTTTATATGTGCACCAGCCAGTTTACTTTTCTTTCCACCACAGTTATTACCCATGTCAGGATTCACGTCCTTATGACAGAGGAGAGTGTATATTTTCAAAAACATTTCCCCACCGTTGGAAATAGTGTATTAGTATTGTACTAATTAAGCTCTGGAAAAGACTTTCAAACTCCATGATTTATTCTAAAACATTTTCATCCAAGGTGGTATGGGTGTGTGGGTGAGTGTGTGTATTAGAAAATTTAGATTTCTTTTGTGTAGAGAAGGCCATGCTTTAACTGATCTACTCACAAATATTGCCAAAGAAGTGTTATCCCTACAACAAACTAGAGTTCAGAACACTAGATTTAAATTTTCTCTAATTTTACCTGTGTGGTCTTGGATAGCAACTTAGTCTCCTTGAATCTGAGATGACTGATTTGTAAAATTGGATCATATGGCTGTACTGCTTAATGCATAGGATTCTTATGAGAAGCAAAAAATAGGAGCATTTGGTAAATTTTAAAAGATAGCACAAATATAAGGCACTGGAATTGATTTCACTCTATAAATGAGAGGGAGTTTCTCACCTGTCATATTTAAAGCCCACACAACTTACGAGGCAAAATATTTCTTCTAGGTATAAGAAATTCTATCACATCTTTACCTACATATCTGCTGGACTAATATATCATGAGAGTGAGTATTTAGTCTTTTTTATTTAAGTAATAGCAGTTCATCTAACCAATCAAAGCTTTTATTAAGTAAATAAATAATTTTTCTTTTCTATAAATAATAGAAATTTTCTAAATTGGAGAAAGTAATGTAAAAATAACTTTCCATTCAGTATTATAAATGACTTATTCATTTACGTATATATTTAACAAACATTTGATTGCAAAACATGTTAAATTTCCTTGTCTGATACAGAGTCACATATAACTGTAGTGTTATTTAAACTATACCAGGAGTCATAATCTATTGCTTGTACTAACTTTCCGGTTCAGTCATAGCATGCTTTTAGTCCCTTCTAAACATAGATTAAATTCCTATTTCAGCAAAATAACTTGAACTCTCTCATCCCTTTCTCATTTTTTTAATTTTCTAGACCAGACACCAACACTGATGCAACACAAATGCCTATCTTCTTCATTCCTAAATTTTCATCATTGAACATGGCCAGAGAAAAGCACATATAATCGTGTTGAGTAGTTTCACTTTAAATTTATGGTCTCTAACATTTAGGAGGTCCTAATTCAAATTCTCCTTGATTTTCAAACTTCCAAAACTTCAGCCCCTGTCTTATTTTTAGATGGTGACCTTTATTTCAATTTTACTGAGTAAACTGAAAATCAACACAATCTGAACAGAACTTTGACAACTTTCTGCCACCACATCCTCATCTCTGCCTTTTCTATTATTGAAGCATAACATTCCATGCACTTATCAGAAAACAACTCTAATGCTTGTGAGAGAGAGAGCCCATCTGATCTTGCCAATTCAAGGATATTGCTCAAGGAATTCACAACAATACCTTCTACATCTTGAGCACTTGTTCATATTTGTTGGCCATTTGTATCTCATTTTTCTTGAAAAATGTCTGTTCATGTCTTTTGCCCACTTTTTCATTGGGTTATTTGTTTTTCTGTTTTTTTTTTTATTTTTTATCTTGCTAATTTGTTTGAGTTACTTACAGCATAATTCACAATTCTACATCTTTCCAAACAATATTTTGGAAACATATGTTATTTCTCCTCTATTTTTTAAAAAGCCTCTTTGAATTCATTTTCCTATTTAGCTACTAAACCATTTATTTAAGTTTTTACAGAATAGTTTATACAGAGCTTTTCTTTGTATAATTGGTTTCTCTCATTTCTTTTCTTCCATTGTCTTTTTAATTCAGTTAAATCAAGCTCCCAACCCCATTACTTTGCCAGGTCTGCTCTTCTCAGAGTTTGTGGTATTCTTCATAGTTCTAAAACCAGTTGTTAAATCTCTGTCTCACTTACTTATCAGAAATATGTGATCACTCCTTCCTGCTAAAATTAGGCCTCCATACTGTTTTGGAGATACACACTTTCCTTGTATTCCTTTTTTCCCAAGGAACAATTATTCTTTGTTATCAACATGGATTTCCCTCAACTTTTAAGGACTCCCTGACTAAAGATTCTTCCTTGTTGATTTTTTTCTCTTGGCTTTAAATGACATCTATATTCTTAAAATAATTAGATATCACTGACATTACATTCTGGATGAACTACTTCAGTGTTAAGTATATATTTTAATAATTGTCTATTTATCCAGTTGATTGTCTAAAAGACATTTCAAATGTAATATGTCCAAAAGTCAGCTTCTATGCTATGCTCCTTATCAAAACTATACTTTTTGCAATCTTCTCTACCTTAGTTATTGGCAAGGCCAAACTTCCAGTTATTTTAAACAGAAACCTAAGTGATATCCTGGACATCTACCTTTCTCACAGAGCTCACATTCATTCTAACAACATATCTTGTAGGCTTTATCTTCAAAGTACGTTCAGAATCTGAGCACTTTTCACCACCACAGCTACTATCATCCTAATTCAAGCCACACACATCTCTCACCTAGATTATCACAACAGTCCCCTAAGGACTCCTAGCTTCATCCCTTGCCCTTATCACTCTCTTCTTAAACTAGGAGCCAGATGACTCTGACATAAAACAAATCAGATCATATTACTACTTGGTTTTGATGTCCCCAGTGGCTTTTCATACCACTAAAAGTAGAGCTTATATACATTAGCATATTATTTTTATATTTCTGAGGCTAACTTTTATTATATTTTATTATCTGTAAAATTGGAACTATGATATACTTATTACCTAAGGAAGTTGTGAGAATTAAATTAGGATATGATTCTTTAAAAACACACAATAAGAAACACCATTCGATTGTTAAGCAAATTGCATTTCCCTGATGATTAGTGATGTTGAGCACTTTTTCATATGTGTTGGCCATTTGTATCTCTTTTTTTGAAAAATGTCTGCTCGTGTCTTTTGTCCACTTTTTCATTGGGTTGTTTGGATTTTTTATCTTGCTGGTTTGTTTGAGTTACTTACAGCACAATTCACAATTGCAAAGATATGGAGTCAACCTAAGTATCTAGCAACTGATGAGTGGATAAAGAAAATATGATACATACACATACACACACACACACACGTATATACACACCCCAAAGAATACTACAGAGCTATCAAAAAGAATGAAATAACATCTTTTGCAGCAAATTGGATAGAACTGGAAGCCATTATCTTAAGTGAAATATCTCATGAATGGAAAAGCAAATATCACATGTTCTCAACTAAGTGGGAACTAAACTATGGGTATTCATGGTCATAGAGAGTGGTACAATGGACATTGGGGACTCAGAAGGGGAAAGAACAGGAGGGAGTGAAAAATTACCTGTTGGGTACAATGTACACTATTCAGGTGATGGGTACACTAAAACTTAAGACTTCACCACTATACAATTCATTCATCTAATAAAAAATTATTTGTACCTCTTAAATCTATAGAAATATATTTTTAAAAAATAAATAATTTTTTTTAAATGAAAAAAGTAAAACTTACCTCATAGCAGAGAGGAAGCTATGGACATACTGGAAAGTCAAACAAAGAAAAAAAATTATTAAGGATGGAGCAGGATTAATAAAGATGGGGATAAGATACGGAAGACAATAAAAAGTATTAAAAACAATAAAGCCAATGAGAGCAATGTCAACAACAAAAAGGATTATGCAATGTATGAGTCAAATATCAATATAAGGTCTTGTTCTATTAATATAAGGACATAGTTGAAAAATTCTCATTTTAATTATCCCCCATAGAGTGCAATTAAAGAAGAGACTAATATGTATGGGTCAATGTCAGAGTAAACAAAGAGACAATGTCAACACTATAGTATCTTATTTGTCTGTTGTTATGTTGGTGGTTATAGATCGTCTCTGACTCTGGAAAAATGATTTAACCCAACATATACAATTAATACAACCAGATCATTTGTGCCACAAAAAAATGAAATGGCATTTATTACACAAATTGATTAATTTGATAGTTTTCTTATGAAATTAATATAGTAGAATTGTGTTATTTCATTCTCTTCTTTGAGGGAAGATTTTTGGTAAAACTGTCATGAAGTTTATTTACATACAAACTTTAATTACAGTTAGATTTAGCCATTGAGCATTATTTTTTTAAAAGGTATATTTTTATATATTTGATTTAGTAGCTGAGACATATTTATAAAGTTAGGATATAATTAGTCATTACTACTGATTTCAGAATAACACAATGAAATGTATTCAATTCACAAAGAAAGCAGTTTTGAGTAGGTCATAAAAGATATTTTTTAAAGATTATTTTACCATAATAAGAAGCCAAATTATCTTTCATATTTTAACTCATCTAACTTTATCTATAGATAATATAACTTTATGTATGCAATATAATTTTATAATTTCTCCAAATACATATATACATACATGCACTTATGCATATAAATATGTGTGTGAAAATTATATACATGTTTTCATCTTTGATGAGAGTTCCCTGTGTTGAGGAAGATTAAGAGAAGGGAAGAGAATCTACATTTTGAATGGGGAAACAATGAGATAGATTGAGGGTAAAGCATATTTATCAAACAACCAGTATACATCAGGGATTATATGTTTCTTTTAAATGCACCAGCTAATCAATGAGACATGATATTTTTACCTACTAAATATATGAGTAAAATAAAGTTTGGAGGTTGGGAGATGGATATGAAGTCACACTGTCATTAAGTTGGTATTAGAACTCTGACTATTACAACTCCTAAACTTGTCTAAGTTATATCACATTATACAGCCTCTAGGTTGCCCTTCTTGTCCCTTCCAAAATGACCCCAATCAAATTATTTTGATTTTACCTCACAACTTGCAAATGTAAGAAGTTTTACACTTGAGTTCCATTTGGAGAAAATACATATGTTCAAATACATCACATTACTAAGCAAACACCATATTTCTTATGGAGGTTCAACCAAAGCCTAAACTATTTTAGCTATATAGTCAAGAACAACTTAGAAAGCAGGATATTAAATCTGAGTTGAAGTGAGCAAATAACAAAAGTATTATTGTATAATTCACAATAATATAATAAGCAGACTATTTATAAATAGAAAGATTCTGAGGCAATGGGTAAAATTATACTTTTCTTATTCTTGAAGAAATAGATGTAGAGAAACAAGGTTCATCCCATTTCTCAAATCATGGTTGGGATGTAGCAAAGTCATAACATATAACCAAAATGTTTGTACCCCCATAATTTCCTGAAATAAAAAAAAATAAAAAACAGTCTTCTGGTTGCAGAATAAATCACTAGGAAGAATAATTGACCCATTTGACCCAAGAATCTTAAAAGTCATTGATTATCTTAAGGATAACCCATTACATTTGTGGGGTGTGTGTGTATGTAATAAATTACAGGTTACTTAGAAGGTGGCCTTGAATGTGTCATCATCAACCTATTTCAATATATTATGAGACAAGTATCTTCTTTGAGAAATCTCAGTCTCATCCTGCTCACAGAGTTACTATCTCACATCTACACTAATGGTACTCAATTTGCATTTCTAGACCAGATCTCCCTCTTCAGCACCAAACTTCTATTTTCAAGACCGTACCAAACTACTTTTTCTATGGGCAGAATAAACACAAAATATCTCAAAACAAAAAAATATTTCAAAAAACTATCATGATGGTTCCCCCGTCTCCAGAAAAACCTACTTCTCTTCCTAACTCCAGTATTACAATAGCATCCTATGTACTCAATTGCCTTTGCTTAAAATGGGTGACAGAGTATTATCAACTCTACCTCCAATGTATCACTTTAATTTTCATTGTTTTCTATATTGCTATGGCCTTTACTAAACCTCATGTTGTCTTTTACCTAGACCTTTGTTACAGGAACATTGATTTCACTGGCACACGTCTCTGATTTGTTTAGAATATTTTGTTCTAAATTTCCTAAAATGTTTAAGTTTACTTCTCGTAAAAGAATATCTATGGTCTATAACAATAATTATTATTTTTCTTTCTTTGCTTCCTTTCTTTAGTAGCAAAACTCTGTTTTTCAAAATAAACCTCCCACAGAAACCAATTAATTAAAAGAGGTTGATGCAAGGATGCAATGGTTGAAGCATAATAAAGTTACTGGACTCTACTTATTAATCTTTTAACCTGTAACTCCACATGACCACAACATCCTCAATTTTGCCTCTGAGGCAAACCCATGACTACTTATGGTTTAAAAATCATCACTACGGAAACAACAACAAGTGCTTCTTAATATGTCACATGCACACACTGTATACATTCCAAAATTATATATGGTTCAGCCATAATTATGTATTTCCCCCAAAATTGCTAAGCTCTGTTTCCATGTCGGTAGCACCCACTTCAAAATTTGGGTGCTTGGTATGTCCCACAGCATTCCCAACTTGTGTGATTCCTTTGAGGAAGTGTTTCCTGCTGCCACCAGACAGTAAGACAGCACCTTGCCCTGAGTTTATCATAACATTTGTTGGTAGACCTAAAGAAGGGACATAGTTAATACATCTCTATTTTTTATTTCATGTTTGAAAATGCTTACTTACTAAGTAACAAATTATATCATAGCCAGATTAAAAAATGACACATCATAGAGTTGAGAGCAAAGCAAATACAAGCCAAAAAATGCATTGCAGAAGGCAAGGAGAGATAATGGGTCCATTTGAGAACAAATACCTATGACAACTGTGGGGGCACGTGACCACATGAGCACCTACAGTACTGAGAATTCAGGAGGAAAACTAACAAAATAGGGAGAGCTAAGGAGATGCTTTAGTAATGCCAGTTCTCATTGCACACTTTTTATATGTGTCAACTGTGAAGTAGAAATTGAAATAAAAATTGATTTTTCATTAAGATAAAGATGAATTACTTTTTTGAGACAAATTATTTATCCCCATATCTTTTACCATGAGAAAATTATGAGGGAAAATGGTGGATCAGTGGTGACCTCCTGGCTCTCTGCTCCCAGAGTAGGAGGTGAAGAATGCAGACAGCTACACACAAATGGATCACTTTCCCACAAGAACAGCATTGTGAATCTACAGAGAAGCAGTGCAGGACAAGCATAGCTGGGAAAAAAAAAAAAAAGGTGCATTGGAGAATCAACCATAAAATCTGGAGTGCAAGAAAAACAATAGGGAATAGAGAGAGCGACAGCTGTGCCCATCAGCCAGCTGGGCTGGGGCAGTGTGATCTGACCAACAAGAAGATGACTTGTCCTCCACCAACCTCCACATCCACTCAGGCAGGGAAGCACCTAAAGTCAGTGCAAAATTGTGGCACAGGATGACAGGCTATGTGGAGAAGAGATAATAGTGGGACACATTTTGAACTCTCCACTGCTCTGTGATAAGTCCGTACTAGGCAGGGGAGGGACTAGTCTGAGTGGACACTTCCGGGTCTGCAGGAGGGAGTTTGGAGACAGGCACCTCACCTCTGGCAGTCAGTGGGACCAGAACAAAGGAGGTGAACGCGAAAAGGTAGGCTCTGCCCCTGGAAACCTCTGAAGTTTTGGCTGGCTTAGGCTGGGACAGAGAGTGCAGGACTCCCCACTGGACTGACGTGAGACAGTGAGTCAGGGAAGCAGTAGGGACAGCTGGTAGTTCCTTGAGACAGCCTGCCAGCCAGCACGTGACATGTGGTCATGTTCCATCCAGCACCCACTGCCCCCTGAGCAGTCATCTCCAGTGCTGGCTTTCTGTGGGTGTGCAGCCACCATTTTGGGGGTCCACAGCCTAGAAATGCTGTGACATATTGAGGTGCCAGCCCAGCCAAGCAAGGTCAAGCAACTGTCTCAGAGGCCAGGCAGAACAGGCCCCACCCTTGAAGGAGGGGAGTAACTAGAGAAGCCGCTTTCTCTATGATCCTTCCCCAACCCCGCCACTTGTCTTTTCACTCTGGCAGGACAAACTCCACCCCTGGAGGTGGGGAGTAAGAAGAGAAGCTGCTTTCTGGGCCAAAATGCACGGTGGCCTCAGATGGCATTCCTCCCCTGGCCTGGCTGCTTGTCTTTCACACCAGCAGGGCAGACTCCTCCCTTGGAGGCAGGGAGAAGGGAGAAAAGTTGCTTTCTCTGTTTGACTGGCATCAAAATGTGGGACCCTGGAACCAAGCAAAAGAGGGCAGACTCTTGATTTGGTCCAGCGGGCTGGCTTTGACCATCTGTTAAGAACATAACACTAGCATTCACCCTTTGCACCTGGGCTGCTGCCACCTTTGGGGCTTGTGGACTGGGAAGGAAAATTCTGGCCAGAGTCTTCAGCAGTTAATCAATTCACACCCCACCAGGAGCTGCCTTGCAAGTGTGGTGAAAGAGCCCTGAATAACATATTAGCAGCTCTCCCCTAGCAGCATATCAAGCAACCACAGAAGTATATGCTCCCAGGCTTGAAGATACCTGTTGCCCTTACCCCACCTAAAGAGGCAGCAGGGCTCAAGTAACCCTTGGGAGTGACAAGACATTTACCAAAGATTGGGGCATTCATATACTCCATTCAGAGGTTTACAGTCCAACACAAAGGCATTCGAATACCTTCATAATTGGCTCCTCTACACAAACTGCAAGCAACAACAGAGAGAGTAACCCCATAGCTCAACACAGTGCTTAACATCCCAAACTAATGGAGGGAAGTGTAGTCACACACACAAGAGTGATTTAGCAAGAGGTGAAGACAACAGGCCAGAGATTAACCAGCAGGCTAAAACACCTCTAAGGAAATTCAGGACCAGAGTGCATCTCCCAAGCACTATCAAGGAACATCCCTTTGGGGACTGGGAGATAAGTCCATAAACCACCCATAGCATCCCCAGTTCTTGATAAAGTAGCCTGATGAGAAAGAATTTGTGAAAAAAACACAGGAAACATGAAAGAACAGAGAGAAAAGTCACCCCCAAAGAAAACATTCTATCTCCATCAATAGATACCAACTTACACGATATGATTAAACTGACAGAGGAAGAATTCTGAATATAGATTGTAAGAAAACCCAGTGGAATTGAAGAGAAAATAGAAACCCAAAATACAGAAGCCACAAGAGCAATACAAGAAACGAATGAAAAATTCTCTAAAGAAATTGAAATATTATGGAAAAACCAAACAAATTCTGGAAATGAAAGACACATTTAGGGAACTACAAAACACAGTGGAAAGCCTCAAGAACAAAATGGGTCACATAGAACAAAGAATCTCAGAGCTTGAAGATAATGCATATGTGCTAAACAAATCAGATGAAGAAAAAGAACACAGAAACAAGAGACAGAACAAAACATACAAGAAATATGGGATTATGTAAAGAAGTCAAATATAAGAATCATAGACATCCCAGAGAGAGAAGAAGAAAATATACAAGATCTGGAAAACTTATTTCATGGAATACTGGAGGAAAATATGCCTGGTCTGGCCAGAAATCTAGATATCCAGATACAAGAAGCACACAGAACTCCTGGGAGACTTAATGTGAAAAGGCAATCACCACATCACATAGTTATTAGGCTGACCAAAGTAAACATGAAAGAAGTAATCCTTCAAGCAGTGAGATGAAAACAACAGATAACCTACAAAGGAAACTTATCAGACTAACTGCAGACTTCTCAACTGAAACTTTACAAGGCAGAAGGGACTGAGCACCTATCATCAATCTTCTAAAACAGAATAATAGCCAACCTAGAATTCTCTACCTGGGAAAACTAAGCTTCGTCTATGAGGGAGAAATTAAGACCTTCCCATACAAGCAATCACTGATAGAATTTGCAAAGACCAGACCTGCCCTACAGGAAGTACTCCGACCTGTATTACACACTGAACAGCACAATAGACACTCACCAAAGTAAATTACTCAAGAGTTAAAGTGTAGAACTTGGATTCCATGATGGCTTAAAACAATAGGAATTTACCCAACAATATAACTGGAAATCTACCCCAAATATCAATCCTCTAAATAAATGTGAATGGCTTGAATTGTCCTCTAAAGAGACATAGACTGGCAGAATGGATAAAAATCCACAAGTGAAGTATTTGCTATCTACAGGAAACCCACAAAGATGCTTTCAAGCTCAAGGTCAAGGGATGGAAAAAAATCCTCCACGAAAATGGAAGCCAAAAGAAAGTGGGGGTAGGTATATTTATTTCAGATAACTTTAAAATTTACTTTAAAATAGAAAAAGTAAGAAAGCACAAAGACAGCACTATTTAATGGTGAAAGGGAAGATCCAACAAGAAGACCTAACAATTCTTAATGTTTATGCACCCAACTCAGGAGCACCAAGATACATAAAGCAAACCCTATCTGATATAAATAGCATGATAAACAATATCGACATAGTAGCTAGGGATTTCAACACCCAACTGACTGAACTGGACAGATCTTCCAAACAGAAAATAAACAAATAAATAATGGACATAAACAGAGCACTAGAACAAAAGGGTCTAACAGACATCCACAGAACATTTCACTCAAATAAGGCTGAATACACATTCTTCTCATCAGCCCATGGAACTTTCACCAAAATTGATCACATACTAGGCCACAAATCAGAACTTAACAAATTCAAAAACATAGAAATTATAACATATATCTTCTCAGATCACAGTGGTATAAAATTAGAGTTCAATTCCAACAGAAATACTCACTACTTCACAAAGACATGGAAATTAAGCAATCTATTGTTGAATAACTATTGCATCAAGGAGGACATACAAAGGTAAATCAAAATATTTTTTAACTGAATGATAACAGAGACACAAGTTATCAAAATCTGTGGGATGCGGCAAAAGCATTCCTAGGAGGAAAGCTAATAGCATTAAATGCTCACATCCAATAAACAGAAAGTTCAAAAACCAACAAACTTATAAAACAGTCTCAAGGAACTGGAAATGAAAGAGCAAATCAATTCCAAACCTAGCAGAATAAAAGAAATAACTAAGATCAGAGCAGAAATAAATGAAATTGAGAATAAAAGAAGTATATAGGAGATCAACTAAACCAAAAGCTGGTTTTTCAAAAAGATAAACAAAATTGACTGCCATCTTACTAGATTGACAAGAGCTAGAAGGCAAAGGACTCTAATAAACTCAA
Organism: Cheirogaleus medius; assembly: GCA_008086735.1. Lineage (NCBI taxonomy): Eukaryota > Metazoa > Chordata > Mammalia > Primates > Cheirogaleidae > Cheirogaleus > Cheirogaleus medius. The sequence continues at coordinate 50,615,223 of VBSM01003176.1, forward strand.
TTAGAAATGAAAAAGGAGAGGTCACAGCAGACACCATGGAAATATAAAACATTATCTTTGAACAGTACAAAAACGTATATGCCCCTAAAGTACATAATGTGGAGGAAATGGACAAATTCCTGGGAACATACAACCTCCCTAAGTTCAACTAGGAGAAAATAGAATTCCTGAACAGACCAATATCAAGCACAGAAATTGGAGCAGCAATTAAAAACCTTCCAAAAATGAAAGTCCTGGACCAGATGGGTTCACTCCTGAATTTTACCAAACACATAAAGGAGAACTCACACCTATACTACAGAAATTATTCCACAACATTGAGAAGGTGATATCCTCCCCAACTCATTCTATGAAGCCAATATCACCTTGACACCAAAGCCAGAAAAGGACACAACAAAAAAAGAAAACTACAGACCAATATTCCTCATGAATATAGATGCAAAAATCCTCAACAAAATTTTAGCAAATTGAATACAACAGCATATCAAAAAGATAATTCACCATGACCAGGTGGGCTTTTTCCCAAAGATGCAAGGCTGGTTCAACATATGCAAATCTATAAATGCAATACACCACATAAATAAAAGCAAGAACAAAGACCATATGATTCTCTCAATGGATGCAAAGAAAGCATTTCACAAAATCCAGCACACCTTTATGATAAAAACTCTTAACAAAATAGGCATAGATGGAACATACCTTAACATTATTAAGGCCATATATGATACCCCACCTCCAATACCATACCAAATGGGGAAATATTGAAACCATTCCCACTTAGAAGTTAAACAGGACAAGGTTGCCCACTATCTCCATGTCTATTGAACATAGTGCTGTAAGTCCTTGCTAGAGCAATTAGACAAGAGAGGGGAATTAAGGGCATCCAAATGGGGGCAAAAGAGATCAAACTCTCACTCTTTGATGATGATGTGATATTATATCTAGAAAACCCCAAGGATTCAACTGAGAGACTCCTGGAATTGATAAATGTATCCAGTAAAGTCTCAGGATACAAAATCAATGCACACAAATCAGAGGCATTCATACACACCAATAACAGTCCAGCCAAAAATCAAATAAAAAACTCAGCACCTTTTACAATAGCCTCAAAGAAAATTAAATATCTAGGAATATATTTAACAAAAGAAATGAGAGACATATACAGGGAGAACTTCAAACACTAAGAAAAGAAATTGTAGAAGATGTAGACATGGAAAACTCTACTTTGCTCATGGATTGGCAGAGTCAACATTTTTAAAACGTTCTTACTACCCAAAGTGATCTACAGAATTAATGCAATCACTATCAAAATACCATCATTGTTCTTTACACATTTATAAAAAATAATTCTATGCTTTGTATGGAACCAGAGAAGACTTTATATAGCCAAAGCAATCTTAAGCAAAAAGAACAAACTGGGAGGTGTCAGTCTACCAGACTTCAAGCTTTACTACAAGGCTATGGTAACTAAAACAGCATGGGATTGGCACAAGAATAGAGATATTGATCTTTGGAACAGGACTGAGAACCAGTAATGAAACCATCTGAATATTGTCATCTAATCTTTGACAAAGCAGACAAAAATATACAATAGGGAAAATAATCTCTTCAATAAATGGTGCTGGGAAAATTGGATGACTACCTGCTTGCTGAAGATTGAAACTGGATCCCCACCTCTCACCTCTTACGAAAATCAATTCACGATGGATAACAGACTTAAACCTAAGGCATGAAACCTTAAGAATCCTAGAAGAAAATGTAGGGGAAGACTCTTTCAGACATTGGCCTAGGTAAAGAATTTGTGAAGAATACCCCCAAAGCAATCACAGCAACAACAAAAATAAATAAATGGACCTGATCAAATTAAAAAGCTTCTGCACAACCAAGGAAACTATCATTAGAGTGAATAGACAGCCTCCAGAATGGGAGAAAATATTTGTTTTCCACACATCTGACAAAAGGCTGATAACAAGAATCTATGTAGAACTCAAAAAAATCAACAAGAAAAAAATCAAACAACCCCATCAATAAAGGAGAAAAGGACATGAACAGAAACTTTTCAAAAGAAGACAGAATAATGGCCAACAAATATATATAAAAAATGCTCAACGTCTCTAATCATTAGGGAAATGCAAATCAAAACCATGATGAGAATGGCCTTTATCAAAAATTCCAAAACAACAAATGCTGGTGAGGATGTGGAGAGAGAGGAACATCCTTACACTGCTGGTGGGACTGCAAATTGTACAACCTCTGTGGAAAAGAATTTGGAGGTACTTCAAGAGCTAAAAATAGAAATAACATTTGATACAGCAATAGCACTATTAGATATCTACCCAAAGGAACAAAAGATATTCTATAATAAAACCATTTGCACTCAAATGTTTATGGCAGCACAATTCACTATTGCAAGGATGTGGAAACAGCCCAAGTGCTCAACCATCCATGAGTGGATTAATAAAATATGGTATATGTATACCATGGAATACTACTCAATTGTAAAAACAATGGTGATCTAGCACTTCTTATATTTTCCTGGATAGAGCTTGAGCCCATCCTTCGAAGTGAGGTATCACAAGAATGGAAGAATAAGCACCACATGTACTAGCCATCAAATTGGCACTAACTGTTAAACACTAAGGTGCTCACAGGTTAGTAATATTCATTGGGGGTTGGGAAGATGGGGTTAGGTAAATTCATAGCTAATCAACACAGTAAGCATTGTATGATGGAAAGGGTGCACCTCCAATCCTAGCTTGGGTGAGGCAAAATCATAACGTAACCAAAATGTTTGTACCCCCATAATATCCTGAAATAAAAAAATAAAAAAAATTATGAGAAAAAATGCATTTTAAATATTGAAAAGTTTTTCAATCTTGAACTAATAGTTAATATTATTTGAATGTTTTGTGAACTTAACCTCAAAAATATAATTTTTATTTAGCTTTATTAAGTTCAATATTATTTTCCATATTTTTCTACTTAAAAGTGGCTATTTTGTTGATTTATAATGGGTAGAACAATAATTGAATGAGAAAACAAGAGAAAAATACGGAGGCTAAATATCATCCATTTAAAAATTATATAAGCAATAAAACACATCAGCTCAATAAAAAAAGCCACAGATATATTTTCCCATCTTCATGGAGCAAGGAAGAAAACAGAATGAGATAAGCCTTATCTCCAGAAACACATGAAATATGTCAATATTGCAGCTTGATGGATAGAGGAGAGAATTTTAAAAGGTTATGGGATCTTATTTCATTGAGGTCATTAGGAATATTATTCTCATTCTTGCGGCAGGTTTGTTTAGATAAGTTTTACACTGAAGACAAGAAAAACACCAGGTGAAATCCAAGGTGACTTCCAGTCCTGTTTTTGTATTCTGAGGGATAATGCATTTATTTTTGAAATAATATTTAGAATCAACATAGAAGGAACTCACAGAAACTGACCCAGATGGCAATAGGGAGGAAATGTTTCAATGATTCTAGTGAAGTAGCAGGGGAAAGCAGGTAATTGTGTATGCGAATAAGTAAGGAAAAGCGTAGCTGAGCCTGATTATCCCTTACCCCAAATAGACGTGCCTCTGCTATGGAGAAATCCCATCTAGTCTTTAAAATGAGTGTGAACCGAAGTAATGTAAAGAGAAGCTAGCAGAGCACAGCTAATCAAAATCCATCAGAAAGCGCTACACTTGGCATTGTGCTTGGTTCTGTGTAGGATCAAATTAACTGAAACTGGGACTTTACCCTCTAAACCTCCAGCTTCCATTTGTGTGCATAGTTTTGCCTGTTTTTCTGATATTAGGGAAAAAAATTTTAATGCTCAACAGAGAGTATAAACTTTCTCTTTTGGCAGCAACTCTGGATGGCTCAGTACAACTGAATTTGTGATCTCCTTTTCAGATAAATATGGTCAAGAAATAATATAAAATATGGGAAAAATATACAGAATAATTAATCTACGTTGTCAGAAACAAAAATGCATGTGTGATGCCCTCCTGTGCACAAAGGGGAACAAATTTTTGAGTATGAGATAACCAGGGAGACTTTAATGAGATTTGGTGCCTGCATGTCCTATATTATAGATGATATAAAAACTTTCCTGAAGTAGTGGCAATACTAACGATTTTATCACAACAATGTGATATTGCTTTCAGTACATACAACAAATTTCTCCAAAATGACTCCTTTACAATCTTACAAAGAAGAACAGGGAATCATTTGTGACAAACTTGCATTGACGAGGACAAATTCTGATGTGAACTTAGCTAATGGGCTTTCATCTTATGATGGATATGAAATGCGGGAGGTCAGCAACACCATCTTAGTTGAAGGAGAACATAAGGACACACTATTTATCCACGTTCAAAATTCATGAACAGAAGACATTCTATTCCAATAATGATAAACTGTCAGCAGGAAACTTGCAGAAGGATATTTTTAAGACTTTTTCTTTCTGAAAAGTTATCAAACTGATATACACATCATTTTGTTTTGGACATTTGTAAAACATATAATGCATTTATACCAGAGACTAATGAAATTTAATTTACTGTATTGCTGTTTAGGTATATTCAGTCTTGTATAGACATATTTCATAATATATGAGAGAGATATGTCATATAAACATCTTTAGCCCAGGGAGTAATAACTCCTTCAATATGACATCTCCATTCTCCCTAGCTAAAGCACAGTAAGACCACACAAGCCAGCACATACTTCATGACACAGTACAGCAGGGACAGAAATATGTAGAGATTCACGGAATTTCATTGTCACAGCACAATCAGTGTAAGCCGATTGAACTTTGTTTATACTGGGATTGTATAATAATAGAATGTTTGAGTGTTACTGAATAACTGTTTGGGCAGATCAAAAAACCCTAGAAAGAGTATTTAAAATAAGTCAGACCTTATTCTCCAAGAGAGATACACATATCTTTCAAGAAAAGGAAGAATCATTAAAACATTGTGCCTCACATAGTTTTACCTTCTGATTCAGCTGCCATGCACTCAGTGAGGCAAGAGGTCTGCAAGAAGAGTTTTTTTTTTTTTCTAGCATATTGTGGAGATACAAATGTCAAGGTTACGTATATTTCCCTTGCTCCCCCTACCCCCTCGATTCAGAGCTTCAAGCGTGTCCATCCCCCAGTTGTTACATGGAATACTATTCAGCGATAAGAAACAACGGTGATATAGCACCTCTTGTATATTCCTGGATAAAGCTGGAACCCATTCTATTAAGTGAAGTATCCCAAGAATGGAGGAATGAGCACCATGTGTACTCATCAGCAAATTGGTATTAACTGATCAACACATAAGTGGACATATAGGAAGAGTTGTTTTTTTTTTTAAAGAAATGTTGGAACATTGAGAATCTCTGATTCTTATTATTTAAGCCAACAGTGAAGCAGCAATTAGAAAAGGAATCTTTATGGCATATGATTGTATCTTTAATGTAGGCCCCTCAGTGACTTTATGAAGGCCATTCGCAGGGATTAGCAAGGCTGTCAGCATCATCATCACTTTTTCATTAGTTATTGATATTAGATTTGCTAATTTTAGTTTGGATTATAATGCATCATCCTAGTGAAATGGGGCTGGAAAGGAGGAGAATAGTTATGCAAAGTTGTGAAACACCATTGAGATGATCAAAGAATGATTTGGCAGAGGTGAGAAGGGAGCTCAAATTTTCACAATGCAGGCTGTAAGGCACATAAATTCTGTTTGTATTCCATTCATAATTATGTCTGTGGATCAATATTAATAGTATCTCAGAAACAGGAATTATTACTACCTACAAATAAGAACACCAAAGCCCAGTACAGTCATCAACATGGAACCAGACTTTGGATGTCTTAATTCTCCGATTGATATTCCGCATTCTTTAGGTTCTTTCTCATTACTTGGAGGAGCACTTCTAATATAAGCACACATATTAAACACACCATTCAATCTGTAAGAGATGATGTTCTACACTCTGCCAATATTTCTTCAGCCCATTTCAAACAGCCAGTTTTGCATCTGTCTATGTTCTTTCTAGAATAGTAGATGGTTACTTTGTCCAGAGGCCAGAAAGGTATAAAGTGCCTGTAAATTATAACTACCCACCCAAGTTCCCCTTTCACCCGTAACCCTCGCAGCTCCTTACTCCCCGACCCAGCCAAGTAACTTCAACCTAAATACCCATGGTCCCTAACACCTCAAAGGTGTTTTACAGCATTTCTCAAAATTTCTGTACGAGATTAAGCTCCAGTATCCCACAGTAGGAACTGGCTTAATAAGATATTATTTTTTACTTCGTTCTTGGACTAGTATCACTTTCCACTTCCCCACCTCCCTGTTTCATGCAAGTCCAAAATAGACTATATGACCTTGAATTCTCATCTTTGGGTCTGCTTTTTGGGGAAACTCAATCATGCTGCTCTATGGCTGTTTTATTAAATTTATTTTTCATGGACCAGAATGTAGTAAAGAGCAAAACACGGCATGGTCCCAGTACATGCTTTTGGAGGAATAGATGAATTATAAATGATGATATATGGAATTAGGAGGGCATTTCCTTCAAGGAGTTTTGCCAGACTTTTATGTGATTAAATATCTAGCCAAAGGGAAATGACGATAGTGCAGTAGAAATTTTGGTTATTTGGTGATGTTGTCTTTGCTATATCATTCAACGTGTTTAAGATCATTTTGAGACATTTTTTATTTTATAAAAATATTTCTACAATACTACAGGCATCCAACTGTAAGCAGACTATATTGCAATATTTTAGTGTAAATAAACTGCTTTGTTTAAAATCGAGGGCACGTTTCCCATGGTGGTTTCCATCTGTTTACACACAGAGATGGAAAAACAGGCACTGATATAATGAAGTGATTAAAGGGAAGTGATGCATTGGACACTGCAGGATGATAGACAAATTAAGCTTGACATACATGTTCACTATGTTGCTATTAAAATAATAGTATGAAATGTTTTAGTTACTTACAAAGGGAAAGTAGGGCTAGTATGATGAATAAATATGATTAAAACAAAAATAAAAAAAATTAGATCTCTCATTTATAGAGAGAGGTAGCTGTATTAGTTAAATATTAGCATAAGCTAAATTTTTCCACATTGCATTTTTTCTTAAGTTTTAGACTACCACCCCAATATGTCATTATATATTTATGTCACACTTCAGAAGACAAATTGTCTACTTCACAGTGATATTATAGAAATATAGGAAGTGTTTGTTTAGAAAATAAATGTAAGAAATCAATATAATACACATCTGTACAATGTTCAACAGTCTAAATTATTATACACATACACATTTTTGCATTATTACTATATAATAATTTCTATACAGCCATAACTCAGATATATTTGAATTCCTTCTTTACCCCTACAGTTGAAATCCAGGCTATTTGTATATAATAGCACTGAGCAGAGCTTTTGCAATAGACTTGCAAAAAACTTAAAGCAATAAAGATTTCAGGTGAAAGTAGAAAGGATTTTACTGAAGGGAAGAATGTGTGTGTGTGTGTGTGTGTGTGTGTGTGTCCCTGCATGTGTATTCCTATTCATGGCAGTAATAAAATTCTCACTTTGCTTTAAAACTCTATTAAGGTAAAATAATCATTTCCTCTTAATAAGTAATTCAAAGCTAATATTTGCCTTTATTATCTAAAATGAAATGATTTAGCATGCTTTCCATCATTTTAAATCTATATTTGATAATGGCTTCATATTTTAATTGGGAACGTGTCAGGAGATAAAGAAGGAAGAAAAAAGAAGTTATGACATTCATATATGTGTTTCATTGTGGATATACATTTAACCCAGTCTCCCTCTGCCCCCAAAATATACAGAGTAATACAGAATAAAATAGATTAAAATAGAAATAAATAAACTGTTTCCAATAGCTAAAGAATATGCATAGGTATATTGCTCCTGATATTTCTGAGTAAATATCAGGTAGGAAGGAAGAATCATACCTAGAAATGACCCAATATATTGGAGGTAGAAAATCCTTAAAAATGCATTAAAATATTTTATACCTTAAAAATCATGATAATACAAATATATGTAAGTAATCTTTTAGCCTTCATTTTGATACACAATTTATCATGCCAATACCTCTGAAATTGAGGAGAAGCCTGAGATTTTAGGAGAAACAATAACAGCAATACTCATTTTAAAAAATATTTTCTAATAAATAAAAAGTGCTCATAATATTATTTTGAACCAAATAGTTCTAAGAAACAGAGAACTTTTTAACAGAATATTGAAAACTAGAATTGTTTATAAATAAATCCTCAAACTATAAAATGATTTTGTACATAACTTAGGTGCTTTTCATATGTTCATATATATGTACAAAATTTCCATGTTTATGGTATTTTCATTTATATATCAACTGGATACAATATAAAATAGAGTGAATTCCCCATGTAAAATTTTAGTTTATTAGACAAGCATCAATATATTAGGTTTTACAAACTATTTGTTATCTTATTCATTAAACAAGTATTTATTGTGCCACTACCATACGCTAGGTGTGATGCTGTGCCTTGGGCTTTCAGTAATGACATTTAAGAACAAAGAAAGCCATGTACACTGCTGAGGGTAATGTAAACTATTATAGGCATTGGGAAAACTATATGGAAGTTTTTCAAAAAACTAAAAATAGAATTACCATATGATCCAGAAATTCCACTTCTGAATATTTACTCAAAAGTTTGAAATCATTATGTCAAAGCAATATCTGCACTCTTATGTTCATTGCAGCAATATTTACAATATCCCCAATAACCAAGTTATGAAATCAACCTAAGTGCCCATCAACAAATAAATGAATAAAGAAAATATGGTGTGTATACACACACACAGAGGAATACTATTATATAACCTTAAAAAGAAAGATCTTTTTTATTAATTTGCAACATAGATGGAATTGGAATATGTTATGTTAATTGAAATAAGCCAGATACAGAAAGACAAATACTACATGTTCTTACTTAAATGTAAAACCTAAAACTATCAAACTCAGAGAACCATAGGGTAGAATGGCTATTACTAGAAGCTGTACCATAGGGGTGGGGATTAGGTAGATAATAATCAAAGGATACAAAGCCTCAGTTAGATAGAATGAATTAAAGAAAAAATAATCTTTTGTATATTTCAAAATTGCTGAGAGAAAGTTTTAAATATTCTCACCACAAAAAAAGTATTTGAGGTAATGGAGATTATAATTAACATGATTTAATAATTCCACATTGAATGCATAAATCATTGGGCCCCATAAATTTATACAACTATAATTTGTAAATTTGCAATTAAAACATTTTTAAAAATTAAAAATAAAAAACCCTTAAAAAGCAAATATTACTGCTTTCATGGAGGTTATAGCTTTGAGTACAAGAAAATAAAATTTCCTCAGTCTGTTTTTCTTTAATGTCCAGTAATTTAAGTCTTTGTGCCAATTTGTGTTTTCCCACATTTCTACAGAACCTTATGCTCATGCCTGACTATGGAAGGAAAAGTACATTCTTAGTACTTTAAAAAATTTTCAATGACAATTAGCTACCAAGTCCATGTAGAAGTCTGCCTTATATTAATTTATCTGGTAACTAAAAGATAACTAAATTTTCAGCTGAATTGTTTAAATAAGTGTCCTATTTTATTTTTGAAACATGCAAAATAATTGTTAAAACATAAAAATGAAATTCTAAGCAAAGATGACACCGGGACATCTCTTTTAGGCTCTAATTTTTATTTTAATTGCACTAATGCACAATTTGATCTATCTTCAGATTGTTGGAATTTTGGATTGAGAGAAATCTCCAGCAAAAACAAGTCAGGGCAGAGCAGTGGATCTAGACAAAAACTAGTTCACTTACAAATGTTGGGGCCACCCAGTCTAGTGATTTCTTCTAAATGAAGGTATGCATCACACTTGAATATAGTACCAGGATTGGCATAAATATAGATTCAAAGCAGAGATTAATGATTTAAAAAAGAAGAAGAAAGAAAGGAAGAAACAGAAAGAAAGAAAATGGTATTCAATTTTAAGAACTAAGTAATTTAGTCATTGATGGAAAAATTATAAGAATCAGTACAATTTCACTATTTTCCTCTGGGTTTTATTGAGAAAATGGAAACAATAATCTCAATAAAATGAGTTCTATTTAGTTTCTTCAAACACATGTTATACTAGAAAGAGAATTTTGACACAGAGAAACCTGAATTCTAGCTCTAAATCTAGAGCTAGAACAAACAACATTCCTGAAACCCATTGTCCTCAATTAACTTTGCTTTAAGGATTGTAGTCAGTATATTCTGCAAACAATTCTGCATATTATGTGATATACAGTTATAACCCAGTATTTGTTTGAAATCCATACAAAAAGAGTATCTCTGATATGATAAATAAATATGATAATCATTATTTTCAATTTGAGTACCTAGCTATAAGTCATATGACTCCATTAATTCTATTCTCCAGTTTTATGACTTTGGTAGTCATTAAGATTTCTTATTTTGTTTAGGAAGTTTGAGTACTTCCTTGAGAAGTGATAGTTCAGTGGAGATCTGAAAGTAGAGTAGAAGTATGTCAAGCATAAGTGGGGAGTTCATGCTGCGCAGATGTCATGCAATGTTCTTGTGGTAGAAAGTAGCATGTTATGACTCACTAAGGAAGGAAGGGGGCCATTGTTCTTGGAGCAGAGGAATCTGAGAAATGCTGGTGAAAGATAAGTGAGGGATATAGACCAAGAATACTTTAATGTAAGATACTTTACCAAGATACTTTAACCTAAGACCAATGGGAAGGTTTTGAATTATTTTAGAGTTACTAAATGACCAAACTTTCCTTTCAAAATGATTTCACTGGTTGTAGAATTTAGAATGGTTTGAGTTACATAGATTGGCTGACAATGTGGAAATAATTAGTGATGATATATTGTAGTGGCTGGAGAGGTAGTTAAGGAACAGATCATGACAAAAATAAGATCTCTCTGAATCAGTGAGGTTATGCTACAGAAACAAACAATACTAACATTTTTGTAGCTTACAAAAATGCTAGTTAAATTATCATTCATGTTAAGTATCTCTAGCAAGTCAGCTTCAGCTCTTTCCCTTGTTACCTTAATTTCAGGTCCCAGTTAAGAGAGCAGCTTTTATGTAAAGCACTGCTAGTAGTTTTGGAAGAAAGAAATTGGCAAAGGGCATGTTGGATTTTGCCGCTTTTGTTCCAAAGTGCCACATGTAATTTCCTCTCACATTTTATTGTGCAGGTCAAAGAGTCAACTCTGACATTAATGGGATAGAGGAGAGGCACTGCAGGAAAGCAAATTGTAATATACTAAAAGTGATACAGTCCACCACACATAGTGAGGACCTTAGTATTTGTCATGTAGTCCATGGGGAACCACTGAACAGTCTCAAACAGAAATGTATTTAAAGGTAGTACATACATACAAAAGCATCAAAAACTAAGTAAGGAATATATAAAAGTTAGTATCTATTACCCAAGAAATCTATTATTCTGCTTTCTGGACACAGTTTACCTTAAATGACATACTCATTATAACATATCCTAATATTATCCTGAATATGGAAGTGTCCAAAACACTATAATATCCATAAAACAAATCTGAGAAATTGGAGGCCTAGTCATCAAAATAGGATTGCAAGGAATGCCTTGGTCACAAAATGCAGGTCCAATAACTAGAATAGGCCCACATAGTTAGAATTTGCCAGTAATTTTATACCCTGTGACCCCTCTTTAACTCTACCCTTACCTTAGTTGTTTAATCTCTAACTTTTTTTTCTTTTTGGGGGGTGGGGGCTAAGCTATTTCAAGTTTAGTTTCTGTTATATTCAAGGAAGTATACTATCAATAGAGAGGATTCTCAGAGAAATCATGATATAATATTTATACCATGCATTTATTATTGAATAGCAATAGAATTTTAAGTTTTCTTGAAAACTAGAAAGTCAGCTTATAGAATAATCTACTGAAAAGTCTGAAAATTAAATTTGATTTCTACACTGTACTTTATATAAGCCAGTTTAGAAAACTACTATCACAAACTATTAGTTTAGTAACATCAATACTTAATAAAAATTGTTGCTATTACCCCAATAGATGGAAAATTTTGTCTCAAGTCAGATCTTTTTTAAGTATGTGCATTGAAGTCTATGTGCATGTCTTGTAAGTATATACAATTTTATCACATACAGTTAAACTAATTTATATCTATTAAGTTTGTGCATGTTAAATATATGCACAAATTTTAATTATATGCATTTGAAATCATACTGAACAAGTAAATAATTTAAATATGATAGAAGTATATCCCAAGTGGTAATTTTATGAAGAAAATAAAATGTAATTGTTCAATTTTCAAATATAACATTGAATACAAACACACACAGAGAATCAGAGTCACAAATGAGCAATTAAAATTCAATATATCTTATAGAAAATATTATCATTTTCTATTTTCTCTGAACTTCACGTAAGAGGAAGTATGTCTATGTTCTCTTCAAATCTTAATAAAAGATCATCCCTATTGACAATGATTAACAAATCTGAAAGGATAAGTTAAATGATACTTAAATTAATATCAAATTCAGGGACTTCTAAGTCACTTTTATAAGGATTATTCTTTTAATAGGTATACAAAAAATATGTTGGCAAAATACGCTCAAGGAAACTTAAAGACCAATTGGAGTACCAGGTAGGCTGTAAAGTATGTTTAAAGAGTGTATTTCTGCAAAGCCAAAATAAAAAATAGCACTATTACTATCTTTGAAGATAAAACCATTAACTGCATCTTGATGAATTCCAGGATTCATCAGCTCATTGTCAAGATGTATTCAGTTTCCTAAAGTAGAGGCATTGTAGCAAATAACTGACTGTATGCATAAAGACATTAGATTTATTTGAAGAATACCAGCTGTGTGGAAAATATTGCAGTTTCGGCATTAGTATGTTCAACTTCACCAGAACAGGCAACATTATCCCCAAATGTGAAACATAATTAGTTGTGCTATGTCTCTTTAACCTCTGATCTAGAATCCATGTATTTTCCATTTTCTTTGATCAAGTGATTTTTAAAGAGCTTGGGAAGTGCTCCGCATACATATCTATATGAAAAATATGCTAAGCATGTAAAAAATAAAATTTCACTCTCTAGAAGAAAATTTCACTCTCACAGTATCAAATCATCAATTTCATCATCTGATACTGTTTACACAGAGGAATAAAAAGATAGAGTAGAAAACTTTTTAAACTGCATTTTCATGAATAATTTATATTCATCAGCTTCAGGTATTTAAACAGTAAAAGAACTAATGAAGCACTCGTGACTGAACACCTATTGCTATGTTCCTTATTATTTTTCTTCTTAAGCCTTAATGAGCTGTAATTATAGTCACTCGTATTTTGTCTTGAACATGCTTTATTATAACAAAGAGTAGTGACAAGTAGCTGTATCTCACTTCATGAACACCAAACTTACTGCAGATATGTAAATGAGAAGCTACAAAGCTACAGAGAGCCTGGAGATATTAACATCTGTGTGAATGAAGCAGCCATTTCACAACTCAGTGGACCTTAAACACAGCAGACACTGAAATCTGTTCAGTACACGGGGTGGATTTTTAAATATGTTCAATTACTGCTTGTCTCCCAGCTGCTGTTTGAACATGGTTTCTGTAATATTAGGGAGTCTGCTTTGACATCACTGGCATATAAAAATCATGTCCTTGATTAATAGCTACTACCAGACTAAATAGTCATTTTAAATTTATAAATACAAATTTGAATTGCACCACGTTCAAAACCTTTCCCTTGGGGTGAAGAGGTTGGAATGTATTTACTAAGAAGAGGAGAAAGATGAGAAGAATGACCTCTGACAACCTTGCTTGTTGTTATTTTTGTGTGTTAATATGAGTATGGATATTATGTAAGTCTGATTACAGATAACTAAATTTTAACAAAAAATAAATCAATGTTTAGTAAGATACTTGGGAAATTGAACATTTTTTATTGGAAAGTGTTTAATCGTAAGAAAGAAATAAGCACTTTGAAAGACTATGTTCATTTTTCTCCAATAGAAATAAAATATTAACACTAAATGTTTATTTAAAAATAAAGATAGTTATCAGAAACTTTGTGATTACTTTTTAAACTATATGTGAGATTACTACATTATAAATACTTTGAGGGGGCAAGCATAGAAATGAGAAAGATCCAATATATTTACAATTCTATTATGAAAACTCAACCCTGATAATTTCTTTTAAAAAATTAAAAATCAAACTGATATACAAATTACAAGAAACCTTTCATGTTATATCATATATTCCAGCCTATTTTTTGTTTGAAAGCATGCAATTACTAGTTCTCCAATATAATTTACAAAATAACATGTTCTACTTCTCTTTTTTGTCAAAATAATTATTGGTGCTGAATATTTGCAGAAATGCCATCATTACCATTTAAAATGCCAATTATAAGATCTTATGAGTTTATAATAAAAGTAAATTAGTGTTATTTTGTTTAGGACTGATGTCTTTGCAATTATAATAGACTATTCTACCAATTAGTTTCATTTTCAAAATTTAAGTGACATATATTTTGTAAGTTTGTACAAATTATTGTAAAAAATATCCTATATTTTAGACTGTAGGAATCCACCGTAAGTAATAAATATTTGAAACAAGCATTCAGACTACTTAAACTCCACATTTACTTTATAATTGAGAGAATGCATAGGCACATTAAGGATGATAGGTTGCATTTGAATCTTCTACTTTCCAAGCTTATCAGACCATGGGTGAGTAAGGACTTACACGACACACTTTCAGAGGCTATAAGTTTCTCAAAATTATATTGCAAGTTATTTTTATTACTCCCAAAGCGTTTCTGTAATGTCATTTCTTGGCCTTTAACAGATTCATTTTTTTATTTCTTGCATGTGAAAGGGTTGTGGATTGGTATGTAAAATAAGTTGGAACTAATTAGTGGAGCTAAACTTTAGGGAAGCCTGCCTTAAGTGACCTAGGATTTGAAGGGTATTATGCTAATCATAATTTTGAAGCTTAAACCTCTTTGTTTTCCTTAAGATGTAGAAAATTTGTACTAAAATAGTATAAGAGAGAGTCTAAAACATTTTAATAAGTCAAATGTAATCATTTATTTGAAGCAGTATGCTGCTGATTGTCAAAGGTCAATGCTGTCAAATATCTCACGAAGAATATTTCTCTCAGAAGAGAATTTAGTATAGTCTTGTTATTTCATCTGTTATCGATGCATTCCAGCAAAAGGGGTTGTAAAATTATATTCCCATTGCTTTCTATTATAAGAACTAAGACGATTCCCAAAGGGCATAAATATAAATGTGCAAATCTTTGCAAGGGACTAAGCCAACAACTTTTATCACGTGTGTGTATTTCTAAATAAGATGTTGTTCATTATTATCATTATTATCATTTTACTTTACAAAACAGTTTTCTTATTCATTCATTTAGCAAGTACTTTATAGGCACTTCATATATATCAGATATCTTAGGATTTGGAGATTGAGGGAAAAATCTCATAAACATTTTTACTTTCACGGAGCTGGCTTGCAGCGCAATATGGCAAAAAATATACGTACATAAACAAATACAAATAAACAAATATAGGTAAAGAGAATAGAGTTTTGAGGTAGGTTAACATTGAATGAGATGGTCAGGGAAGGCCTTCCTGAGAGCACTCATTAATATAAAAAAGGACTTGAAGGAGGCTTGCGGGTGGCCCATATGGTAACTGGGAGAAAAGCGCTAAACAGACAGAGCAGGAAGTACAAAAACCCTGAGATGGAAATGTACCTGTATTGTGTCTGTTGGAGCTTTCCTTTATGATCAAACACATATCTAATTTTATGATCAAATATTTATCAAAAGAAAAAAAAACTAGGAAATAATTAAGTTAAAAATAACCAAGATTCTGCTGTAGCATATGGCCTATCAGAAAAAAAAAAAAAAGAAAAAAAAATAACCAAGAAATGGAAATAGCTTCTAGAAGATTTAATATTGTTTCTCTTTCAAAATAATCTGGTATAATTCACAAAATTAATTGCAAATACATTTAAAAAATATTCTATGATTCCATTTCAATATGCCTCACAAATGGTACAGCAGCTGCAAAAGCAAAATTATATTAAGTTGTAAAGTTTACAGTAACATCACCCTATATACAGTTATAATTACTATTAATACTAACCTTTTGATTGTGGATGTATAAAGTATTATAAGAAAATAAATGCCAAAGCTACTCTGTATGTGTGTGTGTGGGGGGGAAGTGTGCGAGAAAGAGAGAGAGAAAGGTGGGGAGAGAGGGAGAGAAAGAGAGATGGGTGTAAGGGCTGGGCTTGTGAAGTCTTCAGTGTTTCTTGAAAATTCAAAAGGTAAATAGGCCCTTAAATAGCAATAACCTCAGAACTTTTATTTCATCAAATATAAAAGAATTACATCCATCTTATAAATATTTACGTCTTTTCTTTTTCTTTCTTTTGAATGTCAGGTGCACAGTATTAAGTTAATCAATTCATCAGATGATAGCATGGGTGCCTCATTGATCCACTGAAAGCACAATGATCTCAATACTGTTTAATTGTTAGCTTTTATTCCCAGTTTCCATTCTCTGCTCCTCCACATACAGCATCCACCCAGAAACATTTAAAATGTGACTGTAGATCAGCATATATTCCTTTAAAAATAGATATATACATTCCCTGTTTGATATGTTTATTTTTTAATTATTTCTTTGAATGCTTTTGTACTATATGTATTTTTAAACTTTCTTCAGATAATTTTTAAAATCTCATTCAATTTGTACACAACTTTCATTGCTTTTTCTGTGGTATAGTATTACACAATTTGCTACACTGCCACATTATGCTAATCCAATCCTCCACTGAATGACTCTAGTCTGTGTCCAAATCCCTGCTGATATAATCGATGCAAAGATAATCATACCTTCATGCCTGTATAAAAATTTCTTTTGAATTGTTTTTAGCCAAATAGTACATGAATAGTCCTATGAATCCAAAACCCTACCTATAATTTACATGATCTCATTTTCTAAATTGTAATTTAAAAATACAAAATAAAAAACAATAAATACAAAATTAGGTATAAAATGTACCTATTTTCTTCTTTCTTATTATATTTCTTTAAAAATATTTTTCTTTATATTTAACAAGCTTAGCAATAACATGCTATATACTTCGTTGTGTCATTAAAATTGTGCATCTGATTTTTTTCCTTTAATGACTTCTTTCATTTTTTTTTCTTTTTAATTTAAAAAACTATGCATTTGTTGTGAATATTATATTCCCTGGATGATTTTTCCCCCGAATGAATTCCTTTTCTTTTAATTTTCTTAAAAAAATTCTTTCTTTTGTTTATTTTTACAAAATAATTACGTGGCTTATTTGTGTCACATATATTTAGTAAATTCATTCCATTTAACCCTAGGATAATATGGATACATTTTATTTTTTTCAGGTCTATTTATCTGGGACTATTCACCAGCTCCCCAAGCCATATTCAGAGGTCTGTGCATTGTTGCCTTGTGTTCTATCTTTTTCATCTCCTAAAGCTCAAGTAGAGAGCTCAGCTGGGACAGTGCACAGTCATGATTCATAGAATTTGTCCCAGCTCTTTTTTGTGTGTAATTTGATTAAAAGGTCTCTATCATTCCAGAGCTAGGCTTTACACTACAGAGTCATTTCTAATTTACTCAGGCTGAGATATTTGAACTATTTTCCCAATACAAGGTCATTCATGTAGCTTTTACTCAAAATGAGAAAAATGATACAGGGTATTTATTTTTGCAGGTTCATGCATCTCTACCTTACATTTTTTTTCTATTTTTTTTCCTTGCCATGGGAAGGAAGACAAGCTTATGAATTTTGACCATGATATCAATGTAAAATATTAGAACAAGAGATAACTGTGTGCCTCAGCCCTTTCATCCCTTATTTTCTTTTTGCCCTTTATATATTTTAAATCTCACACTCTCACAGATCCTAACTCTAATTCTCTTTTCACAGCTAGAATCATCTTTTGTTATTATGAGTCACATCATATGCTGTACTTGCTTAACCTCCCACAATGGCTTCTCAATATTCTTACAATAAAATCCACATTGTCATGGTGTATAAGACTATAAATTCTCTAGCTCCTGGATATATTTCACCTCATTTCATTTCACTCTTGTTTCCACAGATAGCATTAGTTACACTAGTCTTTCCTTCTTTGAATAGATATAGAAATCTAGATATTTGTTTCTAAATACCATTCCCCAACACAAACAAAACAAGCCTCTTGGACAAATTCTTGATTCTAGCTTGAAATATCTTGTGGTACCAGAAAGTAAGGAATTACTCAAAATAAAAAAGATGGGAGTCCATAAAAAGATCACAGGAGTCACTACAAAGGAATGCCAATGGACAAATCAAAAATATTTTGAAAACTAAAAGAGCCGGTGCTACAGTGTTTTTAATGGATTATAACACATAAAACAAAAACAAATTTCCATCACCACATAATGCTATAAATAATTAAAAAAGTGAATTAATGGTGAAGAAAGGAGAGCTCTTCCTTTGAGTAGAATTCAAAATAATGAATAAGAAGAAATGATGGACACAAAAAATCTCTAATGGCAAATACCACAGTAATAATAATTGCAGGCAAGCATGATTGAGGGTTGTTATATTGAGTGAGTAAAAATATGATAAACAGGATATTTTCATAGTAACAAAATATCTTCCACAAAATAGTGACTAATTTCAAATGGAAAAATAGAAATTTCCTACTTGTGACTTAATGAAAAGGATTCTGAGGACCATGGCTAATGCACAACGTGAAAGAATCATTTTTCAAAAATAGCAAGAGGAAGGCCACTTGACCAGGAGCATTCCTGATAGATGGTGACATAAGAATGAAATAAAGGTTTGTTATGTTAAGTTGCTAAGAATTCAGTGTGTATATTTTACTACAATAGAATTATCTTAAATAAGAAACTGTGCTACTTAAAGTAAAGGTCAGCTATATTATTGGCTTAGTATGTGACATGTAAGGTAAAATAAAATCTTTTCTGGCATAACAGTTATGGCTGAGCATGCACTCTCCGAAATTATGCATCTAAGGAAATATGTTGGAAAGTAGAATGTTAGTCATCTCTAATGTGTTCTAGTCAAGCATAAACCTTTGACTTTTGAGCAGTAAAACAACTCTCAGACATTGAACTTGCAAAAGCTAGAAGCTGACTGCAAAATTTTACAGCACCTCACAAAGGCACACTTTTCTACTTCAAATGTTGCAAAGAAGAATAACACACAGGGAAAACTGCCTCTGTCCCCATAGCAGAGCAAGGGCTCCCAGGGAACAAGGATACATCAGACTACATCACTGTTAGGAAGTAATAAGTGTTCCATGGGCCCAATTCTTCCTTTTTCTCATTTGTTTTTGTTGTTTCCACGATTGCCATTGGGGTCTTTTTCATAAATTCTTTGTATAGGCCGATATCTAGAAGAGTTTTTCCTACATTTCCTCTAGAATTCTTAGGGAATTTCATATCTTTATTTAGGGAGGAACAGTCCAGGATAGCCTGGGCTTTGCTCCTCTCTCCCTTGGAAGCAGGGTGTCTTTGAAAGCTTTGTGCATTGAGTCACACACTGATACATATATATATATATATATATATCAGTGCTGCTTCTTGGGTTCCCTCAGCTGTGGAGAAAAGTGGGACACACAGAGTCATAAAGTGAAGACTCCATCCATCCTGGGAAGCTTTCTTGAGCCATAAGGGATAAGCTCACAATGGATCTAGGCTTCTTTTGTCCCTTGTTGCCTATCTGTAAGTTAGAAATCTACTTCATGTAACTTGTTTATGAACATGCTCTGTCTTATGGGACTCAGATATATTGGTAACCAGTTTATGATGTGTTTGCTTCAAAACTGTGAACATTATTTTTACCTAAAAATTAAAAAGATATTTTTGACTATTTGAAATCAATTGAAAGGAAAAAGACATTGTTTTGTTTTTCATTAAAGTCAAAGTTTGTATGATGCTGTTGGATAAAATATACCTAGTCATTAAAATATTTTTTGGATATAATCATCAATAATTTTCTCCCAAAGAAAATAAATAATTTTCCTCCAAAGGAAAACATTAATCACACAATTATAGAAAATTAGATTATGATCTTTTACAACAAGGACAATGAATTTGAATCACAGAGAATAGAAATTACAGCAAAAGAAATGCTTTCAGAAAACTTAACATTTCTGAATGTTAATTTTGGTAACATCAAACTGATTGAAGCATGACTAAAGTAATAAAAATTAAAGCAAAAATCACCTAAGGTGTTATCTTATTCATTAAGATCAAAATGATAATTGGAAGAGAGAAGCAAATAAAGAATCACAATAAGAGAAAGTATAATATTGTTATTCATAATACCATAGCTTTGTTTTTGATCTTTTTAATGTAAAACAACTATCTTTTTAAAAATATCTTTGTTGAAATATGTTGTATAGGCAAGTAAGTATGCACGGATGGAATATTCTATAAATTTAGATTTTAAAAAATTTATATCACCAAGGTATTACTCTGGCTTTATAGACCCTGATGTGAAGGTTAATATTGTATAACCTAAAGGTCTTTGTGACTAGGGACACAAATACTGCATATTAGCTAATATTTACTATGACATAATTCGTTGTTAGAATAAGTTGTTTTTACTAAAAATGCTATAATATTTTTCCTTTAAAAGTACAAGTGTGAGAAGAGAAGGGAATACTTTTGTTTTATATACATTTATTTCTAAATTCATCTCATATCTCATACCATGACTAGCCAGGCCAGTTTTTAAATTGTCCCCATTACATAATTTTAACCTTAATTTACATCTTATGCCATCATTCTTGATTGGAATGATCTTCCAATTTCTTGTCTAATTTATCATGACAACAACTAAGCCAAGCTCCAAACTCACAAGTTTCATGGAGCCTTCTTTGAGTCATCTCATTTATTTTGATCAACTTCTTGGTGTTTTGTTCTAAGGAAATTCTTTCATACTAATTTCTAAATTATTCCAAAGTGGATTTCAATTCTCTTGAGTGTCATATTGATATTTTATATGTATATAATATAGCTACTACATATAGTATACCATTGTATCAGATCTCCAGTACTCAGATAATCATCTGGAAGATGAGAGAAACCAATAAATATTTATTGATTGACATCATTTCCTACTCCCTTTGTTCACCCTAAAGTTCATTCACATCCAGTTTTTAAAATATACTATTTGTCACAATCCTGTGATTTTTCACACTTTTTAATTTTTTTATTCTTCATTGTAGAATATTCTTCATAATTTATTCTGTAGCTAAATGTCAAAGAATTAATTTCAGAGATACACTGAGGTAAGGCAATATTTAAAGTTATCATTATGGGATGTCAGGTTTTAAAATTATGACACTATCATATAGTGGAAAGAATATAATTGTTGGTATCAGATAAAAGTCAATTTGACACACAATTACAACAATCTTGAATCTGCCTTTTTATTGCTAGGTGACTTTTGGGTGTGGACAAGTCACTTAATATCTGAGCTTCCAAATCTTCATCAAAATAATGGCTTTTCCATATGTGGACATTGTGTTCAGCTGTGTGTGAGGTATGTTTAGTACTTGGAACATAATCAGTATTACTTTCTTCTCTACAACCTGAACCATCATTTCCTTTAACAACAAACATATATTAAGCATTTAATATATGTTCCCACTGTGATAGGCCGTAGAAACACAAATCTTAAGAATTGGTCCTTTCATGTAAGAAGCTCACAATCTTTTAACAAAAGCACACACCCTTGAGAACTATTTCTAAATTATATCCTATCTTCTATCCATGGATAATGACCACCCATGCTCAGTGGTCAGATAGCACACTATTTTTATTTAGATTATAACATTTGACATATTAATAGAACATGTACAAGCTTTTCTATACACCCTACTATTACGAATGTTCTAAAAATACAAAACTTGACTTACTGTATATGCATTCCTAGAAAGTGAAATTGGTGGGCCCTGGCACAAGCATCGAAGAATCAAAAAAAATGTTTCCTATATGAAGGACTGAATCAACATTTATGTCCTCTGAATTATACAGTTTCCAATGCAATGCTGATTTTATAGCAGGTTCTCAAAAACATTAACTTTTATGTCTTCCATTTGCTTGCTTTGTTCAATTATTATTCTTTTATAGTCTGTTGAGATTTAACCTGAAGTCATTGAAAATTTGTAAATGTGAAAAACTAAAATGTTTTTCTTGGCTGGGCATGGTGGCTCATACCTGTAATTCCATCACACTGGGAGGCCTAGGAGGGACGACGGCTTGAGGCCAGGAGTTCAACACCAGCCTGAACAACATAGAGAGACCATGTCTCTAGAAAAAAATTAAAAAATAACAGGACATGATGGCATATACCTATAGTCCCAGCTACTAGGGAGGCTAAGGTGGGAGGATCCCTTGAGCCCAGGAGCTCAAGGCTGCAGTGAGCTATGATCATGCCACTGCACTTCAGCCTGAATGACAGAGGGAGACCCCACCTTTAAAAGTAAATACATACATACAATATAAATACGTAAATAAATATATGTTTCTCTTGAAATAAAACCCCTTTTTTTCCCTATGTCTGCTTCGTGGGCATTTAAGGTTGCATCCTCCACTTAAATGGCAATTTTAAGAAAATATGCAACTTTTGTCATTAGCATTACCCAGAAAAGATTGGAAAAATTAAATATATTTTTTAAAAAACTATGCTGGATATTATCTGCGGTAAATAGAATAAATAATGAGCCCTCCCAAAAATACCCATGCCCTAATCTCAGAAACATGTGAATTAATTACTGCACATGGCATAAAGGACTTTACAGATAGACTTAAGGTTATGGACTTTGGGGTGTGGAGATCATTCTGGCCTTTCCAAATGAAGTCAATCTGATCACATAAATCCTTAAAAGGGGAGAACATGCTATCCTCTGAATGTGTCCCCCACAAAGTATCACGTATTGAAACTTAATTACCAATGTGATCGTATTAAGAGGTAGAACCTTTAATTGGTAATTAGGTCATGAGAATTAAGCCCTCATAAATAGGACTAGTGACTTTATAAAAGAGGTTGAAGAACACACTCTAGCTCATTCTGCCCTTTTTCTCCTTGAAGACACAGAAAGAAGGCATCATCTCTGAAGCAGAGTAAGCCCTCACCAGACACCAAATATGCTGGCATCTTGATCTTGGATTTCTCAGCCTTCAGAACCGTGAGAAACAAATTCCTATTATTCATAAATTAGCCACCATAGAATATTTTGTTATAGTAGCCTGAATGAACTAAGAACCTTTTCCAGCTATGGTCAGAAAAAGAGATGTGAAGACCAACGAAGAATTAGAGAGACACTACCTTGACGGAGGAAAAGTAGTTATAAGACAAGTAATGGTGGAAGTCTTTAAAAGTTGGATAAGATAAAGAAATGGATTCCCTATAGAGCTTCTTGAAAGGAATGAAGCCCTGTCAATACCTTGATTTTAGCTTAGAGAGATTTATGTGGGTTTTCTTACTTACTGAACTATATATGGTAATAAATTTTTCCTGTTTTAAACCACTAAGTTTCTAGCAATTTATTACAGCACCAATGGAAAAATAATACAGTTAACTGATTTTCCACAATTCTGTAAATGAAATTTGGGCCTTGGTAAAATTATAAAGGCAATGTGAAGTATAATTGTAGGGTTATACATTAATGAATATTCCTTTAATATCAAATCTATAAATACCATTGATATACTGTATGCAACAACTAATTATTGAGACAATTAAAATAAATCTTTGAATAAATACATAGATTTGGTCTCTTTGTTCTATGTTTCTTTTGCTATAATGTCACTTTTAACAGAGCTACGCTAATTATTTTCTTCAATGGGGCTATAAAAGATTTAATCTGATTAAAATCACATGACTAAAAGTAATTTTAACTGTTAAAAATATAAAGTACATTATATTTGAAAGATAATTTAAATATATAATTTCATATTGAATGAATTTTTGATTAAGACAATCTCTAATTCATTTGAATTTGCATTTAGGCCAAAATATAGCTTAATATTATAAACCATAAAAAATTAGTTCATCACCTTAAAAAAGTTCTTGCATGTTAACATCTGCATAGTTATGAAACCTCATTTATATTTAAAAAATTAACGTATGGAATATTAAATGGTCTTCTGGCAAACTGAAATTTCTGACTTCAAAATGGATAAATTTGGGGGCACATAAAACATACCAATATTAAACTATGAAGAAATAGAAAATTTGCACATATCAATAGTGAATGAGGAAACTGAATCAGTAATAAAAAATCCTCCATCAAAAAAGCTCAAGTCTTGATGGCTTCACTGCTAAATTCTAGTAAACATCTAAAGAACAACTAACATCAATTCTCAAATTATTACAGAAAACTGAAGAGGAGAAAGTATTCCAAATCCATTTTATGAGGCAAGATTGACCCTGATTCCAACTCCAAACAAGGACACAACAAAAAGGGAAAACTATAGGCCTATATTCCTGATGAACATAGATGCAAAAATTCTCAACAAGATACTGGCAAATCAAATTCAACAGTGCATTAAAAACATCATTCACAATGATCAAGTGGGATTCATCCTAGGGTCAAAAAGGTGAGTCAACATCTGCAAATCATAAAGATGATCCACCAAATTAACAAAAAATAAAAAGAATAACCACATGATCATTTCAGTAGATGTAGGAAAAAACAGTTAACAAAATCAACATCCCTTTATGTTAAAAAAAAAAACTATCAAAAATTAGACACAGAAAGTATGTAGTTCAACACAATAAAGGACAATTATGACAAACCCACAGCTAATTGATGGGAGAAAACTGAAAGTTTTTTCTCTAAGATTAGGATAAAAACAAGGATGTTCACTTTCAGACTCCTATTCAACATGGTACTGGAAATTCTAACCAAAGCAATTAGGCAGGAGAAAGAAATAAAACACATCCAAGTTGAAAAAAGAGGAAGTTAAATTATCCCTGTTTTCAGAAGGCATGTTTTTATGTATAGAAAACCCTAAAGAATGGACCAAAAAACTGTGATAACTAATAAACAGCTTCAGCAAAGTCACAAAATACAAAACCAACATATAGAAATCAGCAACATATTTCTATACTAATGATGAGCTATCTTCAAAAAAGACAATTAAATTTACAATAGCTAAAAAAGTATGATACTTAGGAATAAACTTAACAAGGAAGTGAAAGATCTCTATACTTATAATTTAAAAAAATGATAACATAAATTAAAGAAGATAAAAAATAAAAACTAACCCATATTCATGCATTAGAAGAGTTAATATTGTTTAAATGCCCACACTGTCCAAAGCAATACACAGATTTAATGCAATCTCTAAACATACCAATGACATTTTTCACATAAATGGAAAAAAAATCCTAAAATTCATATGGGACCACAAAAGACCTCCAAAAGCCAAAGCAATACTGAGCAAAATGAACAAAGCTAGTGACATCAGACTACCTGGTTTAAAAATATACTACAAAAATACAGTAATCAAAGCAGCATGGACCAATGGAAAAAAAAATAGAGAGCCCAGAAATAAATTCACACACATACAGCTAACTGATTTTTGACAAAGGTACCAAGAATACACATTGGCGAAAAGGTAATCTCTTCAATATATGGTGTTGGGAATATTGGATAGCCATGAAGAAGAATGAGACTCCTATCCCTTGTTGTATTCAAAACTTAACTTAAAATGAATTAAAAACTCAAATATAAAAATATAAAACTATGAAACTACAGGAGAAATAATAGAGGAAACACTTTGCAAGTGAGCAAGGAACTCTTATTTTTTTTTAATTTTTTTTTATTTCAGCATATTATGGGGGTACAAATATTA
>VBSM01003176.1:50649288-50664501 GCA_008086735.1 Cheirogaleus medius
TTTTGTTGAGAATTTTTGCATGTATATTCATAAGGGATATTGGTCTATAGCTTTTTTGTTGTTGTTGTATCCTTTCTTGGTTTTGGTATCAGGGTTATGTTTGCTTCATAAAATGTGTTGGGGAGGATTCCATTCTTCTTGATATTGTGGAATAATTTCTGTAGGATAGGCACCAGTTCTTCTTTGTAGGTGTGGTAAAATTTGGGTGTGAAACCATGTGGTCCAGGACTTTTCTTTTTAGGGAAGCTTTTACTGCTGTTTCTATTTCAGTACTTGATATTGGTGTGTTCAGGAATTCTATTTCTTCCTGGTTGAGCCTAGGGAGGCTGTGTGTTTCTAAGAAATTGTCCATTTCCTCCACATTTTCCAGTTTGTATGCATAGAGGTTTTGGTAGTATTTATAAACTATATCTTGTATCTCCATGACATCCATTGTAATTTCTCCTTTATTGTTCCTGATGGAGCTTATTAGAAATTTTTCTTTTCTGCTTTTCGTTAGTCTAGCCAAAGGTGCATGAATTTTGTTTATTTTTTCAAAGAACAACTTTTTGTTTTATTAATCTTCTATCTAGTTTCCCTGTTGTCAATTTCATTTAGTTCTGATTTGAACTTAATGATTTTACTTCTTCTGCTGGGTTTGGGGTCAGTCTGTTCTTCTTTTTACAGGACTCTGAGATGATTCATTAGGTTGTCTATCCTCATATAGTCAACTAATTTTTGACAAAGCAGACAAAAATATACACTGGGGAAAAGAATCCCTATTCAATAAATGGTGCTGGGAAAACTGGATAACCACACGTAGAAGTCTGAAATAGGATCCACACCTTTCACCTCTTACAAAAATCAACTCACGCTGGGTAACAGACTTGAACCTTAGGTGTGAAACTATTAGAATTCTAGAGAAAAACATTGGAAATACTCTTCTAGACATGGGCCTAGGCAAAGAATTTATGAAGAAGACCCCAAAGGCAATCACAGCAGCAACAAAAATAAATAAATGGGATCTGATCAAATTAAAAAGCTTCTGCACAGCCAAAGAAACTGTCAAGAGAGCAAACAGAAAACCCACAGAATGGGAGAAAATTTTCACAAGCTACACATCCAATAGAGGGCTGATAGCTAGAATCTATTTAGAACTCAGAAAAATAAGTAAGAAAAATCAAACAACCCTATCAAAAAGTGGGCAAAGGACATGAACAGAAATTTTTCAAAAGAAGACAGAATTATGGCCAACAAACATATGAAAAAATGCTCAACATCTCTAATCATCACGGAAATGCAAATCAAAACTGCAATGAGATATCACTTATCTCCGGTAAGAATGGCCTTTATCAAAATGTCTCCAAACAATAAATGTTGACATGGATACTGAGAGATATGAACACTCCTACACTGCTGGTGGGACTGCAAACTAGTTCAGCCTCTGTGGAAAGCAATATGGAGATACCTTAAAGCGATACAAGTAAATCTACCATTTGATCCATCAATCCCATTACTGGGAATCTACCCAAAAGAACACAAGTCACTTGGATAGAGATGGAACCCATTCTACTAAGTGAAGTATCTCAAGAATGGAAAAACAAGCACCACATGTACTCACCAGCAAATTGGTGTTAATTGATCAACACCTAAGTGGACATATAGGAATAGCATTTATCGGGTGTCCGGGTGGGAGAGGGGAGGAAGGGATGGGTATATACAAACATAATGAGTGAGATGTGCAACGTTTGGGAGATGGTCCTGCTTGAGGCTCTGCCTCAAGGGGGGAGGGGGGACATGGGCAATATACGTAACTGTAATATTTGTCCCCTCATGATACGCTGAAATAAAAATAAATAAATAAATAAGTAAATAAATTCATTCACCAACAAATATTGAAGAAAAATCCTGACAATATTAAAGTTATCATTGGATGGGCCATCTGGAGTTTTGTGAATAAAGTGACATGATTTTATTATACTCTCTTACACATTTGCTGAAATTGAAATAGACATATTTTTAGTATAGCCCATAAATGCAGAATATTAAATTGTTATAGCATTAGTATTTTTAATTGTGGAATTTGAAATCACGGAAAATGAAGATTTCCATGTACGTGTAGCGTTTATACCATAAATTGTAAACTCTATGTGTATAATAATGTTTGCAAACTGTGCTAGATCATTGCCTTTCTTGGAAATACATTCTTCCTGACAGAGAAGTTTGTTTCAGAGCTTCTTTTTTAACACCTTGTCATGTAGTTGACCCTTCTGCAGGTCTATCACTGTGCTACTCTGAGTTGTGTGATAACCATAATAGCAACTGGAGATTTGCTTTTATGACAAAGGACTGTGTAATGTGAAAGTTGTTAAGCAGCAGAAGGTGGAGGCAATAAAAAATAGGCTGAGATTAAAAACACTATACATTCTTTTGGTAGAAACTGTTGTATAATAAAACAACTAGACTAAGATAAAAAATCTGCATTTCCATAAAAATATCATTATCATGGGAAACATATCATCTTCCTTGTCATCATTCCATTTTAAGGATAAGCATAAAGAATCTATGACTCTATAACTGAACTTTCCCTGGAAGGAAGAGTGATGGTATGAAACTTAATGACTGACCCATATTCAATTTGATTTGATGCAGTTCAACAAATATTCATTGAGTCCCAAGTGCAAGGCATTGGACCAGTCATTTTGAGAAGCACTCTGATGAATAAGATGTATAGTGATAAATATGGCAATGTCATTTGCTCCAACAGAGGCGATGACTGACATACTCACATTTATGTATATAGCAATATGGAATGCAATATATGTTGTAAAACAAACAAAGGGTTTAGAGAATGTTAAATTATGCATGCAAGACATATATCAATATAAAGTGAAAGTCTTCATAAGTATATTATTTACCTGGCTGAGCACAGTCTAAGAATTAGAATGTTGGCTGTGATATTACCAGAAGAGATTTTCCAACTATGTCCTTATGAAAATATTAAACAAACAAACAGATAAATAAATAAATGAAAATGACTAGCTGTATTGCACAGTAAGGCTCTGACATTAATTTGAGGTTTCCTAGTTTAACAGAGCTAGCATGGTTTTGAAAAACATGGTGTTACCATGGACACTTGTACAGGTTGTCATGGGAACAATTTGTAGTGGCACTTCACCCAAACTTAAAGGGTAAAAGAAAGTTTTAGGAATGATATGGAATATAGTCTATGACCTAAACAACAAATAAGAGTTATTCAAGGAAATAACACAAGAGAAAACATCAGGTGTTCCTTGTTCAAAAACCAGAAACAAGCAAAATCATAAAACTTTCTGAAAACTGTAATGCAATTTTAGATGGAGTACAAGCATAAAGGTCTTAATTAAGGTTTGTTAAGTGTATGGACGAACATTTTTTCAAGGTGACAGGATTTTAAGTGGGGAAAAAAGAAATGATCAGATTTTTCTTTAAAATGAAACATTTGAATTTGACCAATATAATTACATAGCTCAAGGAAATTTATTATACATAGACATGTTTAGGAATACTGTGAATAAAATATTTTCCACATTTGTTAGCATTTGGATTTGAATACTGACTATAATAGTTATGTTCCTAAAATATTCAGATTGATAGCTTATAGTTATGATCATAAATCAGAAGAGATGTACCAGTTTTATTAATATAAGTAAGGATTTCCTAATAGAAACCATATCAGTTTTATATGTAAGGGTTTCCTAATTTCTCTAAATATTGTAGCTGACTATATCTCCCAAATAAAGATTTGAACTTTGAGGAAAACCTACTGAATAGAGAAAGATAGATATTTAAGGTATCTGGCATAGATAGATTTAGATATCTCTTTTAAAGATAAAATAGATATTTAGATTTTATAATCCTTTTCCAGTGACACAATGAATGAAGAATTATTTATGCCTTTCTACAAATTTATACTTGATTGATTCCTCCAAGAAATAATAATGAGGTTTTTCCTCTTATCTTCTCCTAAAGCAGAAGAGGGCTGACTCAGTTTGGGATTTTCTCTTTCTTATTCTTCCCCAGCTATTTTAGCCTACCTCAATTCACTTCTCTTTATTTAGTGAATATTTTCCACATTGTTTCATTGAAGACTGAAGCTTCAAGGACAAATTTGTTCTGTATGATTCCAGTAAACTTGCTTAATCACTGCAATACTTTTGGATATTTTATTATTACAATGATAAATGTGATCATCTCGTGCCAAAATGTTTTTATATTTTCAAATATGTAAATTCCATTTTAAACAGATTGATTGTTATAAACATTTCCACCTATTTTTAGGGCATACATGACAAGTCATAGTGATATCATTGTCATTGCTAAATGCTGTTCTTCTTTTAATGATTGATGTGTAGATCACACTCTATTTAAATGCAAGTACATAGTTCAAATCCCAGTTGCTCTATTCTAATCATAAATTCTGAAAAAGATTGTGTTTTTAGACAATCTTAATGTCACATTTTTATCTCAGCATGTAAGGGTTAAAAAACAACATAGGTACAAACACGTTGACGCTTTTCTCATGGAAAAGTGAGGTCCATACCCTACCCCTTAACCTTCTTGAATCTAAATGGAGGTCCATGAAAGTTACATTATGTAACAACTTGAGGGCTTGGTCATCAAAGATAATAGAGCACCCACTTTGTTCACTGGAAACTTCCTGGAATTCTAAGCTGCCTTGTAGGAAGGTTAAATGTAGAAAAGTCATCATGCTATATATATAAAAACAAACAAACAAAAAAAACAAACCAAGCCACATGGTGAGACTTCGTGTTGATGGCCTATCAAGGGCTCCAGATTAGCTCATTGCGGACAGCTAGTAACACCTGCCAGTCTTGTGAATGAGCCATCTTGAAGACTTATCCCAGTTGAGACTTCAAATTAATGCAGCTTCCACTAAAACTTGGCTATGACCTCATGGGAGATCCCAAGCATGAACTACCCAGCTAAGCCCTGTTCAAAAACTGACTTTCCACACTGTGAACAAGATAAAATAATTGTTTTAAACTGTTAAGTTTTACAGTATCTGTTATACATCAGCAGTTACTCTAACACCTCATCACCCTTTATGTTATAGAATTATGGATTTGTAATTTACTACTAAACTCCTATTTATAGAAATATAGAGGATCAAGCAAAATATTAAACATTATATGTATAAAAATAAATTTTCAGTAGATTTAAGAAAATAGATATCATACAAAGTACCTTTTGCTACCACAATGGGATGAAGTTAGAAATCAATAATAGAAGTAGAGCTGAAAATTTCATATATTTGTGGAAATTAAATAGTACACTTTCAAACAACCAGTGGATCAAATAACAAACCAAAAGTGATGTTAGAAAATACTTAACAGATGAATGGAAATGAAAACACAACTTACCAAAACTCATGAAAAGCGACAAAAGTATTTCTAAGGGGAAGATTTATAGCTATAAATGTTTACGTTAAAAAACAAGAAAGATCTCAAATCACCAACCTAACTTTATAGTCTAAGAAGCTACAAAAAGAAGACAAACCAAAATCTGGTTCTTTGAAAGGATGAACAAATGAACAAAATTGACAAATCATTAGCTAGGGAATGTAAAATGGTACAGCCATTGTGGAAAACAGTATTGTGGTTCCTCAAAAAACGTAAAAATAGAATTAATGTATGATGCAGCAATTCCAGTCCTGGATATATTCTAAAGGAATGAAAGCAGGATCTCAAAAATATATTTGCACACTCAGGTTTATAGCAGTGTATTTCACCATAGCTAAAATGTGAAAGCAACCCAAGAGTCAAGTCAAGTGTCTACAGCTAAATGGATCAACAAATGCATATATACAATGAAATATTATTCTGCCTTAAAAATGAAAGAAATTCCTATAATCCTAGCACTTTGTGAGGCTCAGGCAAGAGGATTGCTTGAGGTCAGGAGTTTGAGACCGGCCTGAGCAAGAGTGAGACCCCATCTCTACAAAAAAAATAGAAAAATTGGCCTGACATGGGGCACGCCTGTAGTCCCAGCAACAGGGGAGGCTGAGGCAGGAAGATCGCTTGAGCCCAGGTGACAGAACAAGACCCTGGATTGGAAAAAAAAAAAAAAAAAAAAAAAAGAAAAAGAAAAATAAAAGAAAGAAAGAAAATCAGAAATATTTTCAACATGGATACAACATGGATAAACCTTGATAAGTATATTACACTAAGTAAAATAAGCCATTTTAAAAAAAAGACAATATACACAAGTCAATATATAAATAGCAATTTATATCAATTAGAAGAGTAATCAAAATACACAATCGTGCATTAAATAATGGTGAAGATGGCATACTTTTTACCCCTCATATTTCCTAGTAAAATAACTAAAAGTAAAGTGGCTCCAGTAATTTCAAGATTATACTACCTGTTCCAAATTTGGAAATTACTGTGGCAGATGCTAAGCCAATATTTTTGGCAGAAGTATAGAGATTTGTTATTTATTTCTAATAAACCAGAATCTTTTCAAATATCATAACATATGATCAAGCCCCCATAGAGACATAAAATAAGTGATTATACTACCTATTTATTTGATTCTAGTATGTACAAACAATAGCAGATTGTTCAGTTCTCTGTGGTTTCTATTTATTTCCTCTACAGAATAGCTTCTGGTTCTAGTAATTAAAAATAAGTGGAGTCATTCTGATCGAACTACACTCATTGGGGTGCTCTACTGCTTACTACATTGATTATGCCAATCTGTTACAGGATACACACGGAAGAAGATAATTTTGAATTAGGCCAGTCTCATGACACAGAAGCAATTCCTATTAAAAATATAGTTCACTATTACAAAATTATAATGATAAAATTTGCATATTACTTTAATGCATTTTATACTTTAGTCTATAAAATTGTATTATTTTAACTTCAGCAAATTAATGTAGCATATCTAATTAATGAATATTATGAAAAAATATAAAATATAACTAATAATTATAATTTAATAACCTTTCAATAAGCTCTTCTGCTATTTTAACATATCAATAATGGTAGATTCCAATTTGTATATATTTATTATCTCTCATATAGATAAAAAATATCAAATCAATCATAGGGCTATTATATGTTTTCTTTTTGTCTGCTTTTTGAAAATGATAAAAAATAATATTGATATTTACCATTCAAATGTTTGCATATTTTCACAAAACATCGAGCATTATGTTATATAAAGGAAACTATAAAATGATTTTTTCTAGATCTTTATTGATTTAGTTTAGATGTTAAATGGTAGTTGAAAATTATTTATTAGAAATTACTCAATTTACAAAAAATTTCTTATACTGGAAAAGCCCAATATCTTTTCTGTTCTAGTGTATTTACTATGTAGAAATTTGTGAATTTATGGAAAGTGTATTTCTAGCACTCTCTGTAACTTGAGAAAAGATAACCAATTGAAAGTAGTTAAGAATTTTTTGTTTGACACTTGTTATTCTTTTTATTAAAGTATGTATGTATGTGCACACATAAACACAAAAGTAAAGAGTTTTCATTAATGAAATTTTATTGACTATTATGTCACATGAAAAATAATAACACAAGATTATAAACTACTAAGTTAATATACTTAAGACAGAGGATTGGAATACTTAAATCATCTTACTTTAACATAGAAACATAATATGCTGGACTATGTGTAGCCATGTATCATCTTTGAACTCTATTTCTTTAATTTTTGAATTATATCTTAAAAATCAATTTGGCTGATGAACATTAATTCAATTACTATTTGGCTGATCTATATAAATACCATCAGTCTTTTATTCAGGAAAAGAACCTGTAGACTAAGGAAAGTGGTCAGGATTATTTCTTGCACTTAACATGCGTGTATATATCTTGAGGCTTTGTTATTTATTATAACATATTGTTTTAAATTAATGCCCAAATGTTAAATGAACAAAAGTACACTAGCCTCAAAAAGCCTATTATCATATTATAGAAAGTATTACATTAGTAAATGTTTTGAAGAAGATTTTACCATATGCAATATAGTGTGGTATACATACCACATAAAGGACTCTTGTTAAATGCATTCAAATTTGACATTTCAATAATAATTTTTTACAACACAGGAGAAGAAGAATTGGAAGGATACTAAACTATTAAAGTATTTTTATAGTCAATTAAAATATTTTACTTCTTAATTAGTTTTTTGTCAGAGTGTAATTTTATGACAGGTTTTTAGGTTATATTTCAATCAAAGATCACTGACAAAATTTAACTTATTTGATTGAAGGTTTGGCCCTCTGTGCATGAACAAGCCTGAACCTAAGTCTTACTGACAAGGGGTAAGACAGCCCAATACATCTAAGGATTATAAATAGGTGTTAGAATATTTAGTTCATCCCAAACAAGTTCATTTTTTATATGAAGTTTTAAGGAAGAGAAAAGATAAAGAATGTGAACTCCATCTTCAAAATATGTAACTTCATAGTAATGATAACAAATTTAAAAAGGATGGCAAAGTTTAAACATCATTACTTGTACTGTTTTAGGGTCATCAAATATAGATTGTTATTTAAATCTATTTTGAGAATTATTACTTGAGCAGCCGATTTGTAGATGCTTATATTGTATAGATATATTCTATTTTTCCATTTATTAAAAGAGTGCCCAAAATACTGAGAATCAAAAAAGAAGTGCTCATTCTGAAAGTAAAACATTCGCTCAATTTTTTTTCTATTTTATTTCAGCATATCACAGGGGTACAAATGTTTAGGTTACGTATATTGCCTTTGTCCCACCTGAGGCAGAGCTTCGAGCATGTCCATCCCCCAGATGGTGTACACTGCACTCATTAGGTGTGAATATACCCAACCCCACCTCCCCCTTTCCACCTGCCCTACACCTGTTGAATGTTACTACCATAAGTGCACATAAGTGTTGATCAGTTAATACCATTTTGATGGTGAGTACATGTGGTGTTTGTTTTTCCATTCATGTGATACTTCACTTAGTAGAATGGGCTCCAGCTCTATACAGGATAATTCAAGAGGTGCTATATCACCATTGTTTTTTGTGGATAAGTAGTACTTCATGATATACATGTACCACATTTTATTAATCTACTCATGTATTGATGGGCACTTGGGTTGTTTCCACATCTTTGCAATTGTGAATTGTGCTGCTATAAACATTCAAGTGCAGATGTCTTTTTGATAAACTGTCATTTGTTCCTTTGTGTAGATGCCCAGTGATGGGACTGCTGGATCAAATGGTAGTTCTACTTGTAGCTCTTTAAGGAATCTCCATATTGCTTTCCACAGAGATTGTACTAGTTTGCAGTCCCATCAGCACTGTATGCGTGTTTCTATCTCTCTGCATCCAGTGGTGCAGTTAAATTTCCCCTCCCTTGCATCTAGGACTGCTGATGGGCTCCTGAGCTGCTAGAGAGACCTGCTAACACCAGCCCAGAGATGGCTGCCACCACTGAGAAGTGAACATCTTGGGTACCAGGCTCTCAGCTCCCTCAAGGCACCTCCCACCCCACAGACCTGAGCCAATTGGTAGGTGCCATATACCTCCATTCTCCCCTTCCAGTTCCCTACCCTCCACTTCCCAGAGAGACAATTTAGCCACCACCTGGAGGCATCCGCAGGGAATGGGACCTTTCCTTTTAGAACCCTGCAGCAGACTGAGGGGTACCCAGACTGTGACCTCCCTACCTGCCAGCCCTCCCAGGTACTGCTTGCCTGGTGACTCAAGCAGAGTGGGGCAGATCCTGAGGCAGGGAGACATTGATCCAGCTTGGGCATCCTGTGGGTGACTTGAGACCAGCATTTTTCTCCCTGGCAGGGTCAGGGATTGATCTCTGGCCTTGGGAGACAGGCGTATAGGCCAGACCCTGTATGTACACCCAGGTATCCATTGCATTGCCCAGGGGCACAGAAGGGATATTTGTGAATGAGGCTATTAAGATGTATGTGCCTTCAGGAGCAGACCAGAGTGGGTCCTGGCTGCAGCATGCTTGAGGAGCAACCCTCCTCCCACGAGTTCAATCTTTACTGGGAAGGTGCTTCAATATGGGAAACAGCTTTGGAAAGCACCTGCCCCACTCTGTTCTTGGATGGAGGGACTTATGCAGGGCTCTGTTCTCTGCTTTCTGGGATGGCAGACAGTTTCACAAAAGATGGAGTCTGGGGCTAAAGGACAGTCAGCATAAGAAACATTTTAGTTAAGTGAGTAGAAAATGATTGGCCAAGGGTAATTTTCCAGGGTTCTTGACAAAAACAAAGAAATATTTTTAAAAAGAAATAATGCCACAAACTGATGTATTATAATACTTTAGGTGGAGAAGATTAATTAGCTTCTATGTAGAAGAAACAAAATAGTATCCAAGAGTTTCAGAACATATTAATGTACATTAGCAATAATTAGGAGTAATTTGAGACAAGAGTGTGAAATCCAGATGGCTGTAGAATGACTCCTTAAAGTTGTTCATAAAATGTATTCTTTTTAATGATCTAAAGAATTGCTTGCAAAATGAGCATGGGGAAGATAACAATGACACTCAAACACACATTCTACTGTAATTTAACCTTAAATTCTAAGATGTTTCTTGCTGTCCTGACATGGAGAGTAGATCAAGTTGTTTGTTGTCGCTGACATATCAAGTCACTTGAGCATAGCAACTAGAATATGGTTTCAAAGACCCAGCAGCTAAGAAAGTAAACAAGCTCATTCAAAAAATGTCTACTATAAAAATACAGTCATTATCTATTTCTATATAAAACAATAAAAAAGAACACTTTTCAAAAATGTTGTCTATTTATAACTTTTAAATGATAGTCAAAGAGATTTTATAAATTATTTTATGAAAAGTTACTTTTCTTTATTGTTTCCTAGTCTCCCAGGTGTCCCTCCCATAGGCAAGTTATTTTTTACAATCCCCTTTATTGTGTATCTTTTTAGAGATAGTCTCAGCAAAGGCATGTACATAACATGAAAAACTAACAATATTTTTAAAAAGTTCTGTATCAAAATCAGTAGGAATAACAAAAATGAATTCTATATGTCTATCATAGATCTTACCTTAGATGTTTTTGAAGTAAAGAATTTAGGTTGATTCTGTCCCTCAAGATTGATATTATAAAACTCCCTTTTTTCCCCAAACCAACAGTCTTATAAGTGCAGTCCTCACACGTAGGGCTAGCACATTTACAATTTAAATGGCATCTTAAATATTTACAAATGTTACTCCCCAAAGACGTGTTTTATATTAGGTTGGTGCAATTTTTAATGATCATAACTAGGCTAAAGCACATCTTTATTAGTCAAAATAGAAACCATTACAATCAACACATTTTTGCCAATAAGAAATAAGTTTGCTTAATCCTGTAGTATAAATATTTGTCCTTAGGGATTTTGCGAACTCTTGGAAAGCATTTTCTGCATCCTGTTGGTTGTGGAAGCATTTTCCCTGAAAAAAGTTGTCATGATGCTTGAAGAAGTGGTAGTCCATTGGCAAGAGGTCAGGTGAATATGGCGATGAGGCAAAACATTGTAGCCCAATTCATTCAACTTTTTTTTATTATTGCTTTTATTTCAGTATATTATGGGGGCACAAATGTTTAGGTTACTTATATTGCCTTTGCCCCATCTGAGTCAGAGCTTCAAGTGTGCCCATACCCCAGACAGTGGGCACTGCACCCATTAGGTGTGAATATACCCATCCCCTCCTCCTCCCTCCCATCTGCCTGACACCTGATGAATGTTATTACTATATGTGCACTTAAGTATTGGTCAGTTAATACCAATTTGATGGTGAGTACATGTGGTACTTGTTTTTCCATTCTTGTGATACTTAGTAGAATGGGTTCCAGCTCTATCCAGGATAATACAAGAAGTGCTAGATCAAAATTGTTTTTGTGGCTCAGTAGAACTCCATGGTATACCTATACCACATTCGATTAATCCACTTATGTATTGATGGGCACTTGGGTTGTTTCAAATTTTGAAGCATTGGTTGTGTGACATCTGGTCAGGTGTTGTGGTGGAGAAGAATTGGGCCCTTTCTGTTGACCAATGCTGGGTGCAGGCATTGTGGTTTTTGTTACACCTCATCTATTTGCTGAGCATACTTCTCAGATGTAATGTTTTTTCTGGGATTCAGACAGCTATAGTGGATCAGACCAGCAGCAGACCACCACACAGTGACCATGACCTTTTG
Organism: Cheirogaleus medius; assembly: GCA_008086735.1. Classification (NCBI taxonomy): domain Eukaryota; kingdom Metazoa; phylum Chordata; class Mammalia; order Primates; family Cheirogaleidae; genus Cheirogaleus; species Cheirogaleus medius. The sequence goes on from VBSM01003176.1 coordinate 50,661,499, forward strand.
TGGTACAAGTTTGGCTTCAGGAAGTGTTTTGGAGCTTCTTCTTGGTCCAATCACTGAGCTGGTCATCACCAGTTGTCATATAAAATGCACTTTTCATTGCACATCACAATCCAATAGAGATATGGTTTGTCATCATGTACAATGAGATGACACTTTAAAATGATAATATTTTGATTTTTGGTCTGCTCATGAGGCACCCCTCATTGAGCTTTTTCATCTTTCCAATTTGCTTCAAATGCCAAACAACTGTAGAATGGTCAACAATGAGTTCTTTGTCAACTTCTCATGTAGCTGTAAGAGGATCATCTTAGATGATGGTTCTCAATTGATCATTGTCATCTTCCAATGACCGGCCACTGCCTTCCTAAACTTCAAGGCACTCATTTTCTTTGCAAAACTTCTTGAATCACCACTGCACTGTACATTCGTTAGCAGTTCCTGGGCCAAATGCTTTGTTGATGTTGCAAGTTGTCTCCACTGCTCTACGATCCATTTTAAACTCAAATAAGAAAATTGCTCAAATTTGCTTTTTGTCTAACATCATTTCCATAGTCTAAAATAAATATAAAATAAACAGCAAGTAATAAGTCATTAGCAAAAAAATCATAGTGCTAAATGTACATTTAAATGATGAATAACATAACCACATTTATCTAAGAATGCATTCCAATATCAACCAGCAAATTTCAACAAGCTGAAACCGCAATTACTTTTGCACCAAGCAAATAATTTTTCATATCCCATTATCTTCCTCCTTTTCATCTTTCTCTTCATCTTATTTTTCTCTCTAATACTCTTGAAATTTTTTCTCAATAGTTTATTTTATCCTGCTAATTTTTATTTCTTTTTCTTTTTTTCTAATTTTTCTTCTTTCTTTCCTTCTTTGCTCCCTTTCTTTTCCTTTCCCCAATTCATGAAGCTCACATCTTCCAGAATATCCTCACAACACTTCCACTGTATTCTAGTATAATACTTAATCTTTGATATTATGTCTCCTTGGGTTTATATTGCTAAATTTATATTGTTAAATTTAACAGAACACAAATTTGAAGATATCTTTGTCATATAATAGGAATATTAGAATTATACTGCATGTCTACAACAAGATATGTGAAACTAGTTAATGGAATCTAAAGCGAGATGGATTTCAATTTAATATATGGATGGTAAAATAAGAGGCATTGTGTGGAAATAATAATTCTTTCATGTGGATATTTAGGCATTATCCAGACAGCCACAGAGACTATGCTCTATACATGAGATATAGGCATCATTGGTTGGAACAGCTGTCTAGAAGACGGGCTATTTTTATTCTATTCTTCTTGAAAGCCAGAGAAAAACCCTAACCCTGAGTAGTTTATTTGGGAATGCAATTTCAGAAATTGGGACTAAGGGTCAGGTATATTATGGAGATGGCCATTTTTGAGGCTATTGTTTCCTCAAATTCTTATGCCCTTCTTAAAATTCCTATGTAATATGTCTGAGAAAAGAAAGGTAAAGTATTTATTCACCTCTTCTCATGTACCCTGATCAAATGTTACACCTAATGGCATGAGTTTCTAGGCAACTCCACTTTGCTCCTACCAGTTACTCAGGCCTCTGGCGCGTCATACCTCAACTTCAGAATTCTAGACAGGAACCCACATAATTCCAAACTCTCAGATTGCATCTACATTAAAATGGTTAGTACCTTGTTGTTCTCCCCTTGGCTTCAGTGGCTAAAATATCAATAGGGGGAGAGTCTGAGAGGATGTGAAGTGGTTCCCAAGAGGCAACAAATTAAGGCTGAGATCCTATGCCTCCCCCAATCACTTCCACAGCAAATTAATATTAGTTAACATCTTTACTAATTATACATAGTTAATATGTGATAGTTTGATAATTATGTCACTTCTACCTGAAACTATATTATGTCTCTCTCATTTCCTAATAATGTGTAAACTTTTAAATCTAGGGAGAAAAAATATGTGTTAAATACAAACAGCTTAGGTTTGAACTCTGCCTCTCTTCTCTGCTGTCAGTAGTGATTGACTTTGCAGATCAATTTATTTTACTGCACCTCAGTTTTAACACCTCTAAAATGGAAAATCATAGTAATCAACATCACAGTGTTATTATGAGTATCCAGTGCCATTAGGAGAACCAAGTATGTGGCCCATAATCAGTGGACAACAAATGTTAATTTATTACTCTTCTCTCATCCTTTAGGCTATTTTCAAATCCTACATCCTCTCAAAAGTTATCCCAGCTTCTATATTTGAGAATTAATATTTCTCATTATTTCTTGTAACACATAATTTAACACACACACAATGCTATATGCTATTTTTAATATTATCAATATTTTCTCACAAACGAAAACCAATGAATCATAAAAAACACCTTTCTAGTGATTCTGAGGTACACAACTTGTTTAGACTCAATGACTCTGAAGTAGAAATCATTGTTTTATCATTGGTAAAACACAATAACACGACCTCTATAGATGCTCAATAATGTTTTCTAAAGAGTTATTTTTGAAGGTGACAGTATATAGCAATGAACATAAGCAAATAAAAACCTGAGTTAAAAATTTATTTTTGTAAGTTGAAATTGAGCAACAGAATTGATAATAGAAACTAATTAGTGCAGTGTTTGTTTTCATTTTCAGTTTTTATAAGACTGAATTGATCTATACAATGTCCTTTATAAGACAAGTTGGCATAAAACATTTTCACAAAATTAGGCTTTTCAAAACAAGGTTGACAGTTTTAGCACTACATGATAGAGATAACTTTTATACTTTTAGAATAATCTAGCATTTTAAATAAAAAAGTAAGTTATTCTCCACTAATTGCATTGTTGCAGCTATTTTCTTGAATAATTGTTGGCAGTCTCTTCTTGTCATTTTATTCTGAATTCTTAGAAACACAAAGTTTCTTATATCATTAATATTTTAAAATTTTTGACATTGCTTTTCAATGAGAAATTCATTTCTGTTTTTCATTTTTTGTTCTTTTTTTT
>VBSM01003176.1:50664601-50716082 GCA_008086735.1 Cheirogaleus medius
AAAAAAAAAACAGTAGACATTTATGAAGAATGTTGGGTTCAAATCCTGATGTTGGGACTTAGTATTTTTCTGGTTCTTAACAAGATTTTTGATCTCTCTATGCTTCAGCTTTCTGTCTGCAAAATGGGGATAACAGAGTGCTCACGTAATCATAGGATGCAAAGAGATTAAATTATTTAATATAGGTGAAAACTTAAAGGAGTGTTTGGTACAAAATAAGCACCAAAACAAAAAAAGTGTTTTACTTTTTCTCCAAAAGATAATGTACGCTCCAGAAAGGCTAGGATTTTTAACCTTTTTATCCATTAATGGATCCAATTGTGCCTAGCCTAGACCAATGTCTGGCTCCTAAAGTTATTCAGATAGAATTTACATGCCACAGGTGAAATTAACCACTACATGATAAAGATACATGAGGAGCCTAAAACAGAGCTTCATTCATGAGGAGCCTAAAACAGAGCTTCAAACGTATATTGATATTTTTTCCATACATGAAATACATTTTATAATAAAATGGTACATTAGCAAACAAGGCTGCTACTAGCATAGATAGGTACCTTTGAGCAAATTGGATAAAAGGGAGCCTCTTCCTTCAAGAAAAAGCAACACTGAGCTATGGAATATGACTTTGTGAGAAGAATATCTCTGTTATCTGAAAACAACCTTCATACCTAATCACACCCATCTCAATAGAGAAAGACTACTGAGTATTGAAGATTAAGGTTGAATCAAGGAGAGACAGAGAAAAGATGGCTAACAGTTAATAATGTCAGTGTCTAAATTAGGATTACTCAGTTAAAATTGATATTTTCTAACTGCCACTTCTTTATTTTCTCCTCTAAATAGACATATTATTTCAAAATAGATAGAAAAGCAGGAGAAAAATAAGAGTCTGTGTAGAAGTGTGTGGGAGGTGGGTGGTTTTAACTAAAGGAGGTGGATAATACACCTATGAACCACATATATACTCACTGCTTTTGAACTGAGTATTATTTAAAACAATAACTATAGGTAATTTATGTTTTCTTTTCTTTTTGTTGGGCAGATAAATCTTTTGTTTCATAAAATGTCTGAAAAAATTCAAGTTATAAATAAATTTATAAAATTAAAATCTTTTCTGTTGTCTTTTGATTTAATTACTTAACTTTAATAACTGACGTTCCACTTTCTTTTTCCTTCAACCTAAAAGGAATGGATATTTTTTACCCTGATGCATTCTTTTCATATTCCCTCAGCTCTGACATTTCAAAATTTCCTTTTGGTTGGGTTCTCTTGATGGAGAACATTGAGACGCTTTAGGGGTGTTGTTACACTGTTTTTCAATCTGCCAGAATTCTTGAATTGATTCTTTTTTATCTGGAGAAATTGTCACTTCTTGTTTTTGACTTTACTTTTGTTTAGATGGGACTTTTCCCCCTCTTAAGTGTTAGACTTCAGACTATATTAGGTAACTCCTTTGTCTTTGCTTGTGGGTACTTTAAGATGGTCAAGGCTCTGAATAAATTCTTTAGTCATAGAGAGCTTAATGAGTGTGGTTTTCTCCAATGCTAATTATTTGTAGGCTCTAGTGGTGTTGTACTGTACATGTGGGCAGGTTCCCTGCTTCCTGCTAAGAGAGATGAAGTCCCTGGAATCTTGCCTCTTTTCCCAGGTGCTTTGTATTTCTACCAGCAAGAATGGTGCTCAAATTGTGGTAGTACTCACCAGGGAGTGGGGGCGGAGGAGACCCACATCCTTGGGATATGGCGAGCATTGTGGGGGGGAAGGGAATACCTCTAACCCTTCTTAGGGAGAGGTAAAGAAACACAATGTAACCAAAATGTCAAAAAAAACACCCAAAAAACCTTTTATCGGGTGGTGGGCAGGCGGGGGAGGGGAAGAGTGTATACTTACATAATGGGTGTGACACGCACCACCAGGGGGTTGACATGCTTGAAGCTCTAGCACAGCGGTGGGGGGGAGGGTTGGTAGGGGCAATATATGTAACCCTAACAATATCTGTACTCCCATAATATAATGAAATAAAAGAAAACAAAGAATTGTGTTGAGATAGCCAGTTTCATCTCCAGACCAGTAGGTGGCACTTGTGTATAAAAATTGGCCAAGTCCTGTACAATTGCATCAGCAAATGAGAAAATAAAACACATTGACTTCCCTGCCAGTAGGTTGCGCTGGCAACAGAGAGCTAGATGTGGTGTTTGTGGGAGCTATGCCTAACTCTATTCTATCAGAAGCAGTGCTCAGATGTCCCAGGTGCTGGGCTGGGCAATGGAACTCCTGGGGTGCCCTTTTTTGTGATCCGTCACCACCAAGTCTGATGCAGGGGGCGGACTTAGGTGGGGCTGTGTCACACAAGTCTGTGTCCCGGCTCCCTAGATGATGGCAAAAGCACCATCCCAGCAGGGGCTGAAGGTCAGTCCCCAGGCTGCTGGGGAAATATTGGGAGTGGGGAAATGTCTCCACCACCCCAAAGACCCTGCTTATGGAATCATGGCAGTCCAGAATCCACAGTCTAGAAGTTAGAAGTGGGGTTCAGGTTGCTCCCCCACCCTGGCTTCCGGCCAAGCCTTTAGAACACTCAGGAGACAACTGTGCTTAAGCAGCACAAATAAAGCAGACTGTGAGCCTTCATGGCCAGAACAGAGAGAAGGGCTGCTGTTTCTGAAGGGAGCCAGGGGATGTCTTCTGCTGGCAGTGAAGTTCCTCAATCTCCTCTTAGCTTTGCCCACATAGGCTCCCTCTCCACTCAAGATCAGTTCACAGATCTCCCCTCCATGATTCCCAGTGATGCAATTGAATCCTGGGAATATGGGAACAGATCCACAGACCCATTAATAAGCCCATCAATTCCAAGTGCTACCCTAGCTAGGAAAAGCAGACTGGTTTCCAACTGCCTAAGGGAACTCAAGCCAGTCCTTTGGAGTTTCACTGCAGTTTGGTGGGGGCAGGGGTGAGCAGGAACCTCTCTAAAAAAGCAGCCAGGTTGGCAGCTCCTGGGAATGTGCTAGCATGCATTCAGCTTCTGGTCCAAGAAGCCTCTGTTCCACCCCAGCCCACAGCTGCAGCAGGGAAAGTCTACCTTGAGGTGCAGGAGATTGTCCAGGTTCTCATCTTCCTCTGTCTTCTGGCCAAACCAGTTGGGCCAGTTACAGGGTAATTGGACTCCATCAGGCATAGCAGGACTAGACTACCAGCCTCCCCTGCCAGGACAGAAAGAATAGCTGCCTTTTCTGAGGTAGGAGGGATGTTCTGTATTTATGCCATAGCACAAAGACACTCAGCACTCTCCTGTCACTTCTGTCCATATGAGCTCCCTCCCTCTTTACTCAAGATCACTTCACAAATCTCCCCTCCATGCCTCTAAATGGTGTAATCAAGTCATGTGAATATGGGAACATGTCCACAGATCTGTAACCAAGGCAGCCTGAGTCCAAGCACCAACCCTAACTAGGAAAGATACGCTGGTCTCCCACTGCCTACAAGAAACTCAAGCCAGCTTCTTGGAGTTTCACTGTAGTTTGGTAGTAGGGGATGGGGAGAGAAAAGATGCCACTCTTCCTGGAAAAAGGCAGGCTGGCAGCTCTGTGAAAAGCTTGTCAGGCGTGGAGCTTCTCGTCCAAAAAAATCCTCACTTCCACTGCAGCCTGCAGCCACTGTGGAGAAAATCTACCCAGGGGTGCACATTGGCTGGGTTCCCACCTCTCCACCTGTCTTAGTATCGAGGTGGTAGGATTGGGGAAAGGGTTCCCAGTTAGTTCTGGGCACTGGTGTCTGGGGTTTAGAATCCTGTAAAATGCCACCTGGAGTCCCCACAGGACTCTGGGACTCATAAGTGTCAAGGAGCTCCTTTTCAGTCAAAACTGGAAAGGTTCCAGGCAGAAACTTGGGGCCAGGGAAGGTCTCCCGTTTACCTCTTCCCTGGGTCCTGGTTGAGGGCTACTCAAGTCACTGAAAAAAGAAGGTCACACAGTCTGTTTTCTGGCTTCACCTTCAATGTTCCCCAACATCTCTCTATTGTCTTCACTGTTACTCCCTCTGATGATTCAAGATAAGGGTTTTTGTTGGAAATCCTGGTTATTCTCTGGAGAAGAGGCTTATGTCTGCTTAATCTAGTCAGGCATCTTGTATTTATATGCAGTGGAGATTCTTTAATAAATAGTACAGTAGAAGTATCACCTATTATAATCCCATTTTGTATTCATTTTTAAATGAATGAAGTGGAGAAATAATTGAGGATTTTACACCAACCTAACATGCAGGAAGTTGCTTCAAAAACATTTCTGAGATTTATAAGTATAAAATCAAAAGAAAATAACCTTACTTTGAAAGTGTTAGATCCACCAGGCATCTGAAGATATGCTACATACCTAGAGTGTTTGGTATGTAACACTCTACCAGATGCAGCAGTAGATCATTTTTTCAAATGTAAAATAAACAGAATAATACAATGGAGAACACATACACAAAAACTTGAAACAGAGCTGCCAGGTCAGAACAGGTTCCACTGTAGCAAATTAGTTTTGTCCCTTGTTCTCCAAATAGCCTTTCTATTTTTAGAATTTTATAATTCACATATAAAACAATAAATCTATATTGTCTCTAATAAATAATTTCAATGTACATTAAATTATTCATTGTGATTAAAAATATTGAATTGTTTCATGTAATCAATGTCTTCCAAGTCTTTGCACATACAGGAGGAAAAAATATATCTAGTTGTGAATGTATCATTTTTCTCAATATCTATGGTTCTATAAATATGAAAATATTGTTTACCAGTTTTCATAGTTTTAAAATAATACATCTATGTAAGTAAACATTTATGTACACAAAAAGAAACAACTAGACTAAAAATTATACATAAAAATGAAAGTTCTCTGAAGTCATAAAATTTGTAATCTAGTTTCTCTCAAAATTCAAGAATCATTCTCAGTCCAGAAGGGGAAAAAAGAAACTATTCACAAAAGTCTTTTAAGTAATTAAAAGAGCCATTCTCATTTATTCCATGCATAAATGGGACTTTTTTGCAGTAAGATGATTTGTGGTCCTTGTCTTCTTTTCATTTCATGTTTCTTTCTATCTCCTCCTACTACAGTGTAATTTCTACAAATTGCTGAAAGTGGAGCTTTAATATTTATATTTAACAAATGACTTAATCTCAATGTCTTCCTTAGCCTAGAATGTAGATAAGAAAAAAAAACCTTTAATATAAATTTCATTCCATAAATACACACAGCAAAAAATAAACCCCTTTTAGCAGCATTATCACATTTTTCTTAACTTGGTTACATATTATGTTTAAAATGTTGTAATACAGAGGTGGAAAGAGTTTTGTTTGATTTTTGCTATTTTTGGAAATCATATTACTTTTTATCCACATGCTTGATTTTTCCCTAGGCAACAGACTGAGTGACAAGGAGAAAATAATCCCCAAACCCATTAACACTCTGATCTCCATACGTTTCACAGTAATTTTGTGCCCATTCTTTTGGGTATTTAGTGTGATATAATTGAATAGATTTGGGGAAGAATGACACCAACTTCTTCTGGGTAAACAGATTGAAAAGGCAAAGATTGGGAGCATGGGTCATATTTGTATCTGTAGTTATATATCTCTTTTATGATATTAAAATTTACTCTATATCAAAAATTATTAAAATGTTTGCTCAAATATCAGTTTGAGAAGATACGAAGTGACTTAAGTGACCAAGGAAGCATTAGATTTTAGACCTTTTTAAAGATCATTCATATAATTTGTATATATTTCAAAATTGACTTTCAACAGCCAGACAAAAAATGTATAAGGAAATTTAAAATATTTCATCTATGTAGATGAGAGCTTATTGCTATTAAAAATAGGAGGTAGTAAGTATTTGACATTTAAGTATTTGGGATTATTCTATGAATTTACTAAGGGCTGTCAGAATCTGAGATAAAAAAAAGTTCAACATCATCAAGGTTTGGGAATTTATGAGATAAAAATCATAACAGAAATTTTAGAATATTCTTTCAATTATTAATTATAAGCTAACATTTATTTTTGAAACAAATATGTGTGTGTTTCTGTGTGGGTGTTTAAAGAGTTGTTTCATAGGTATTTTTATTCATTTTATTCACAAGGAAAGTACACATTTCTTTTCTGAGAGCTATGTAATTAATCCAGAACCTCAACATCATGCTTGTCTAATTCTTTTTTAATAGTGGTGGACCATAAATTCCCCTGGTCCTACAGCATGATGCTGAAATCAGAACTGCCTCTCATAGGAAATGCCTATCAATAATTGATATCTAAAATGAACTTAATAAAAGTAGTCAATAAAAGTTTGCAGTGATGTAGTTAAATAGGCAAGGAAGATTTATTCAAAACTATTGCAAGAAGGATCAACACTATGGCAATAAAAGAGAGAAACTGAACTCAACTCCACTGAAACAAAAGGTGGGAGGATTTTTAAACTCTGAGAAGAGCCAATGAAAAAATAAAGAGGACAGGACATTAAGGGAGAGGTTGATGAATGTGATTAGGTGATCTGTGTTTCCTAATTTTCACTTATTCATGTTAGAATCCTATTCTCCCATAGATACTGGGAGATAGAGGCTCTATCTACTTCAATGATTAAGTTTCAAAAGAATGGCTTCCAGGTCTTGATAAAGACATCTCTTGGCTTATAAACTGACAAGGGGTTGGGATAAAATTTACATATCAAAGGGGCAGAGAAAAGATGAGCAATTACATGTTTTCTAATGTAAAGTCTCTATGAAAAGGGAGATCTGGTGGCTAGAATGTGGAAGAAGCCTGTCTAAAGTTTAATCAAGCTGAGGGGGATGAATATTAAAGCCATCTTAGTACTAAAAGTATTAAAAGTACTAAAAGTATGCCCAAATCCTTCTTATAAGGTATACTAATTTTATGATCAAGTATAAAATAACAAATCCCAAACATGTCAGTGTAAAAAAGACTGGAATAGGAAAACAGAACAGTGAATAGAAGATTGCTTGAATACATTTCAAAAATCACAATTACAGGTCTCGTTCTGTGATAAAAGTTCTTTGGGTGCTCTTGGCTGAAGAATGATCAGAAACAAAAAGTAAGGCGAGCAGAAGTGAAATTTATTTGGGGGCGGGAGGGGAGATAGGATTATAGATCAAAAGCAAGATACATATGCCACAAATGGTAACCACACCTCTTTTCATAGCAAAAGAGAGACCTTGGTTATGGTCTGGGTCTTGTTTTATAGTATCCAGACAGGGACCTCCTGTGGTTCAGACATCATCATGGAACCACATTGATGGACAGTTGGAAGTTACATGACTTGAATCTTACTGTGCAGGTAGATCTCCCATGAGACTCTGTGAAAGCCTGTTGTTCTAGGTCACTTTCCAGACTCAATTGTACCTATGCTACTTGGCCCCTGGGCTATAGAGTCCTCTGCAGTCTTTTGCAGTTGGTGCACTACATTCTGATTGGCAAATTGATAGAGGTTCCCTCCTCCCCAAGGTATGGTTGTTACTTGCCTTGCCCCCAGGAGGAACCAGAGGTCCCTAGCTGTCTACCTAACATACTAATTTAATAATTAAGTATAATATAAAAATTTCCAAATATATTAGTGTTAAAAAGACTGGAAAAGGAAAACAGAACAGGAATAGAAGATTGCTTGAATGCATTTTAAATTTACAATTACAGGTGTATATGTATGTAATCTCAAAGAGCATACAAATATTGATAGGACAAGACTATTTAAAGGCTCTAAATGTAATAGAATACAAATATACAAAGAATAGAGTCTCGGAAGTAGGCTTTATCATTTGACATTTAAGACTAAAAAATGGGAAAGTAATTAATATCCTGAAAATTTTTTGGTATTTCCATTTCTAGAACTTCGGATTGATATCCAAAAATTGAAATGCTTAACTCTGTACTAAATAAAATATGGAGAAGAAAATTGGTACACTAGGAACAACTAATATTAGTAGTATAAATATATCAATTCTAACATAGAAACTGTGATTTAGACACATATTTTTAAGTATACAATTATGAAACACCAAATGACATGTAACATTGAATTTTGACTGGGGATTACTGGGCACAAAATGCATTATCTAGTTATTTGAACTATAATGAACTAACAGGGTTGTCAAGTTATATTAGGCAATTTCACAGTACTCAAAGGGCAATTTAAAATTTTACTGCTTAAACTGAACTGTAAATTATAACCAAAAAGTGTTAGCCTATCTCTTTGCAAGGCCTTTTTATTATATCATCAATTTTCACAAATCAAAGAAAATTGTGAATAAAGTTGACCTATATATGAGATTGTAATTTGTAGAAGCAAATATGTCTATAAGATCCCTTTTCCACATATATTTGCAAACCTAATATAAAAAGTCAAGGTTACATATTTCTACAAAGTAAATAATAAACTTCTTACAAAATTTAGACTCACAAGTACTCAAAATAACAGTTGCATTTTATTGATATAAATGCTTGAATCTAAATCCTGCATTATCTAGGATTGCCTTAGCCAACCTTTCCTACAAAAGAGAGGGTGAGCAACTGCTTACCTGATAACATTCACTGTGTGTTTGTGGTGGTGGTGGTAGGAGCGTGGTGGTGAGGAGGGCATCTCAGAAAAGCAGAAATTAAGGTAAAAGGAAAGCAAGGTAGCAAGAGAGGAGCACATGTCACAACAATGTAACGTCACAATGATTGCAACTGTCATGCAAACTGTCACCAGGGACTATTGAAATCACTGAGTCTCAGACAGTCCCTTGTGGATGGGTAAAAGAATCAGGGCCAATCTGGACTGGCAGGCGCTAAAACATAGTCAGTGGTCTCTCCTTATTTGGTATTGTACAGACAAAGGCTGTTGGCCCCTGAAGATTTGCTGAAAGATGAGCTCACAATAAGACAGATTAATATTTAAAAAGAAAAAGGGATTAAAAATTAATTTACCATGTGTACAAGAAGAATCACAGAGTGATTGTCCAATATCCCAGTTGGGTTCATAAGCTTATATACCCTCTTAAGATTACAGAAAAAATGGGGGCTTGGATCCTGGTAAAACAGGTTATGGAAGGGATGAGGAGAATTCTATTGAGGGGCAATAAATGATTACCAGGTTGAATGATTAATGGGGAACAGAGTTTAGCTTGTAAATTGTTTTCTTTAAATGATCTTTGGAGACAGTCATTGTCTTATAAAGGGGTCTGCTCAGGTGTGATTATATTCTTGGTCTTGGTCTTTTTTCCCTTAATGAATGTTGAGATAGGCTGGTAGGGGAATAAGGACAATTGTTCTCCATGAGTCTGTCCTCTCTTTATGTAGTTAGGAGAAAAGTGTCTTCCAAAGTCTGCTCATCTCTAAGGGTTTTTAATTCTAAACACTTATTATTCCAGGGATCCATATTTTGGGGTGAAATTCCCTGAGCTCCTTCAGCATTGATAGTGGGTTTCCTTGGTCTGTGGTTCTTTGTAGTCCGGTGACCTATGAATTAATAAGACATTAAGATCCCCAGCCCAATATTTACTATATTATCTATCTAATGAAGGAACAAGAAAAGAATAATAGCAATAAATTTTAGGGAAAGAAATATTGAGAGACTCATATCTACTGATGTGGCATAATAATTAAATCCCTCTGAATAGATACTATCTACTCAGGCAATGAGAAAAGTTCATTCAAATAATCAAGTTTTTCTCTCTGGAGGAGGAGAGCTACCTTGCCTACTGTTCTCTCATTTGTGACCTGTTTTCTGCCTTGAGTTGTCCAAAAAGATATATAAGAAAGAGAGGGAAAAAATACACTGGTGAGTTCTAAGAATGTCTGTCATAATCATCTCTGCTTCGTATTTGTGCTACTCGAGGCTTTTCTCCCAATAGGAACCTCAGTAATCTGTTTAATATGTATTGAATCTTGTAATTCATCTAAATAAATCAAGCGCTTTCAATGGTTTCCCATCACTCACTGAAACAAATAATTATGGGAAATAGTGAGCACACCAAATAAGGTACATCTTTAAGTTGATTTTGACCTCTGAATAGTTTTCTAAACCTCATCTCATTCCACTCTCTGTCATTTATTACCCTCTAGTAGCTTATATTTTTTAACTGTGGGGGCTATTTGACTGTTTGGGGTTTTGTTTTTCTTTATGTCTAAAAACCCTTTTCTCTACTTGGTGTTGCTACATAAGTACTGATTGCTTTTCATTGTTTAGGTCTCAGCTTGCATTGTTTTCCCAGTGATACATTTTTCCTAGCCATAATACTTAATAAGAACTCTTGCCATAATTCTTCATCACTGAATTGTGTTAGTTTCACCTAGAGTACTTACTGTGACTTTTTACTAAGTTTAAAGAAATTCTTAATCTTCTCTCTCCTTCTATTAAATATTTACAACTTTTGATTTCAGAATATTCCATCCAAAATCTGAAAATTCACACTTTATACTTATATGTGTGTGTAAGAAATAAAAATATTAAAGAATAAACTCTACTTTTTAATGAGATTTGATTTATGGAGTATTATATATTTCTCTCTATTTATGCAACTAGCAAAATGTGGAACTGTAGGAGAAAAAGCTAAACACAAATCAACTGTAAACAAAAGATTTTGTTTTTTGGTTTGTTTCTTTTGTCTGATTTTTCCACCATACAACAGAGAGAATTTTGAGTATTCTAATTTTTAATGAGAAAAAATATAGTACATGCATAACATTTGCAACTTATAACAAAAATGTCACAGATTTTACATTTCAAAATATTTAAAATTTTCTTGGGTACCTAGTTGACGCACCAACAATCAGGAAATAATCAAGGAAATTGGCTACTTCTAGTCTTGGAAATAAAATAAAATGTAGAGAATTAATCAAATTATGTAAGTGAATCTAATGTGAGTTTGCTAAAAATCTACCCTTGGAAAATAGAGCCAACTCAGTATTCTTGAAAGCCAAGGTCATTTTAAAGTGGTCATTTGTCCATCTGCAATGTCAACATTAATTTATACTCATGAATTATAATTCCATGAATAGTTACCTTGTCATTTTTTAAATCACTTTGTTTAATCTCAAACGATTTTCCTCAGTGTTCCCTCTTCTCATTGAGCTTCTGGATATAGGTTCTCAAGCTCTCTCTCCACTATTTATGTACAGTTATGTGCTGCTTGACAACAAGGATGCATTTTGAGATTTGTTGTTAGGAAATTTTTTCATTGTGTGAACATCATAGAGTGTATTTACATAAGCCTAGATGGTATAGCCTGATACACATCTAGGCTGTATGGTATATAGCCTATTGCTCCTAGGCTACCAACATGTACAACATGTTACTGTACTGAATATGTATCTGAACATACAAAAGTTACAATAAAAATATTATATGGCATCATAATAATTTGGGACCACCATCCAATATGCAGTCTGTCATTGACCAAAACATCATCATGCAGTTTAAGACTACATAGACTTATTTTGATGAGGCCATAGTAATGTTAGTCTGCCATTTGTATATGGAATTCAAAATAATTTTCTTTTTACTGAGCTTTTTGGAGTGTAAATCTTGTGAACAGTTTTATAAAATATAAAGTCCTAAACATTTTCATCATAAAATGAACATCCACCCTGTAATTAATCATCATAGATATCCCCATAATATACTTCAATGTATACATACAGGATTCTCTCTATTCATTAAAAGTCAAATATGATTTTAAATTAAATTCACTGCTCATTTGTACATTATGTTGGGATTTAATATTTATCATGGAGACCACAATTAGAAGTGAATTGTATTCAGCCCACATATTTCAGGCTCAGAATAGTTATCTACATCTATGTCAATCTCTTCAATGCATAGAGAAGTTTGTAAATGATATGTAATCTGTCTTCTTGATATTAACTGTATGAAGAACACTCTGAAAACTTATCTCCCTAAGAGCCATTTATGACTTGAGATAAATTAATTTTAGCATTTACATGATTTAAATATTTCTCTACACAATTATGAACCTTACAAATGCTTCTCATCTGTGAAAGAGATTTTAAAAATGACTCAATATTTCCAAATTATTACAATTTTGCAGTTATTTTTAAAACAATGTGACTTCATTTTGGATAAAGAATCCCTGTTATGTTTTCCCTCAAATTTAAAAATCTTTGCAAAATTGGCAAACAATTTGTACATGTATTATGCATTTATGTGTGTATGTATTTATTATTAATATTTAAATAATTATATGCTACATTTATTTTTTATAGATGTAAACTATCATATAACCATCACAGAATTTGTAGACATAAATGAGTACAGACAACTTGCAGGCTATCTACAATCTGTAAAATCATCACCTTGTCTTTTCTATTTCATCCCTTAGTTTAGGAACAAATATGTCTACAAAATTTGTAGATCCAATGATTTTAATATGAGTTTTAGTCTAAGATTAGATTATATTAACCCAACCATTCATAAATGAGCCCTATACTTTCAAGCTTATTTATTCTTTTTTCAGATTTCTGTGAGAATAAAGTGTTGATTTAGACTGCCTTGATCCATTTTGTCATCTTTGCAAATTCCAAACCCAATTTTCTGATCCAATAGAAAGATAATCTTCTGTAAAATCCTCCCTAATCTCTAAGTCTCCTCTGAACTCTTACATAATCACATTCTTAATTTATTGGGTGCTGTGGTAATTTTTCATTGACACATAAATTTTTCTATTAGAACTTTTATTTGTAGATATATTGACAAAAAATCAGTACTTAAGGCATGTTATGGCCCGAATGCTCTTCTCCCCCAAACTGATGTGTTGGAAACTTAATCCCCAGTGCCACAGTGTTGGGAAGTGTTTAGGTCATGAGGGTTTGACCCTCATGGATGGATTAGTGCCATTATAAAAAAGGCTTGTGGGAGTGGGTTCAATCTCTTCTGCTCTTCTGCCTTGTAAAGGCATAGCGTTCATCCCCTACTGGCCCTTCCATCTTCCACTATGTGAGAATGCAGTAAGAAAGCCCTTACCAAATGCAGGCACCTTGATCTTGAACTTCCCGTCTTTCAGAAGAGTGAGAAAGAATTTGTCCTTCATAAATTACTCAATCTCATGTATTTTGTTATAGCAGCATAAAACAGATCTAGATGGGACATATGCTAACCAATAGGTGATAAATAAATTATATTTTCTGTAATACATCTCGTGTTAAAAAATAGTTTATCTCTCAATAAATGGAAAATGAATAAAAAATGATTATTTCTGTATCATGTCTATTTCTATGAGTGTGGGAATTGATGGAATTCCATTCAAAGTAATTATAATATTTCAGTTATGTGAATTATAAAGGGGAGATAATAATTTATTATTTTAATTACAGTTGTTGTTGTTAGAATCATCATCATTATTATTATTATAAATCCAACCATTCAGTTAATTACCTTGGATGAAATAAAAGATAACTAATTTTTTTCTGAGTATAATTTTGAGCCCAAAAGGATATTCATTCTGCTCAAGATATCTTTCTAAGAACTTTTAGATATAAAATGTTACTATTTTCATTAGGACATTAGACTGTTTTTCTCATACTTCAATTTCATCAGCTGGAAATAAAATCCTAGGCAGACATTTATTTTTCTTTAGCATTGTGATGTCATTAAATTTTTGTCTTCTGCAGATATTATTGAGATTGATTGATACTAAGCATGTTTTTAAATTCAATTCAGTAAATTATAAATTGAATTTAGTCCATTTTTTTATTACTTTCTTCTCCAATTTCTGTTAGATATATACTACAGCATCAGAATTTATCCTACATGCTTCATACAAAATTTATATATTTATTACAAGTTCTTGTTCTCTTTGTCCTATGTTCTTTTTTTTTCAGCTATTCATTTTTTATTCTATCAACAAATATGCACCAGGCCCTACATTAGATGTTACGTTAGATGTGGCACATATAACAATGAAGGTGATTGACACATCACAGTTTTAACATTATTAAGTTTACACGCAGTGGTTAAGAGAGTCATTGAAATATAGTTACACAAAAGATTAATTACAATTGCTATTAATGCTATAACAATACAAGATGCTGTAAGAATATACATGGGAAGCCTGGCTTATTTTCAAGACTGGCAGGTAGAGGAGGTATTTATGAGGAAATAATGTTTAAGCTTAGACCTGACAAATGAGTAGGTCTATAGGTTTTATTTATTTATTTATTTATTTATTTAATTTTTTCCAGCATATTGTGGGGGTACAAATGTTAAGGTTACATATATTGCCCTTGCCCCCTCTCCCTCCTCGAGTCAGAGCTTCAAGCGTGTCCATCCCCTAGTTGGTGCGCATCGCATTCCTTATGTATGTATATGTCCATCCTCTCCCCCCCACCTGCCCGACACCCGATAAATGTTATTCCTATATGACCACTTAGGTGTTGATCTGTTAATATCAATTTTCTGGTGAGTACATGTGGTGCTTATTTTTCCATTCTTGGGATACTTCACTTAGTAGTATGGGTTCCAGCTCTATCCAGGAAAATACAAGAGGTGCTATGTCACCATTGTTTCTTATAGCTGAATAGTACTCCATGGTATACATATACCACATTTTACTAATCCACTCATGTATTGATGGGCACTTCAGTTGTTTCCACATCTTTGCAATTGTGAATTGTGCTGTTATAAACATTCTAGTGAAGGTATCTTTTTCATAGAGTGACTTTTGTTCTTTTGGGTAGATGCCCTATGGTATGATATTCCAACTGTGAGATTCTCTTTTCAACTGCAGTTAAGGAAGAGTTCATCTCACTCATTAATTTCCAGGAATTTATGTTTTATTCCAAGCTTGTTGTTTTTTATTTGTAAAATCTACCTATTCTGGTTTCCTGTTTATTTACCTTCCTTTTATACATCTTGCTAATTTTAAAGGAAGATATTCTTTCATTAATCACTGGGATGTGTCTGATTATCAAACTGTATTCATAAGACTCAGAAATCTTAGTAGTATTCAACTTTTATTATTAATTTAAAAGATACAGGCAATTATGAGATGACTCCCCAGGACCTTCATGCTATGTTAAAATGCATCTGGTTGAGAATTAATATATGAAGTTCTAAATGATGCATGTGGTGCATCCTATACACAGAGGAAGCTATTTCAGTTATGAAATATCTATCTCCAATTTATATTCTGATAATTACATAGGTGGCACTTATGTTTTAGTGTGCCTCATCAAGTCATAAATTCTAGGTTTGTAGAGGACAAACAACCTAGAGGGAACAGGTGTATCCTGCTGAAAATATTTAGCAGAAACTCATTCTTCATTATTAATGAGATTTGTCGAGATCATTTATTGTTTTTCCTTTCTGCAGGAAAACCTAAAGGAGAGAAAATGAAAGCTATGAAAGCTAATTTTTCATTCCTAATAACCCCTAAGTATTTAGTTGTAAAGTCTTTGTCAAACATTTTGATAAAATTAACTTTATTAGGACTTAATTTATATTTAGTTTTTTTGTGAACGTGTGTGTGTATGTGTGTGTAGTGTTTAGAATTAGATTTATTTATGTACTTTGAAATTTTGTTTGTTATCTCAGTTTGAGTGAGAGGGATTATTTTTCTTTTACTTTTAACTATTTGCCATCTCTGTCTGCTGTTTATTATCTGTCTAGTATTTGTGTCCTTAGTCTTACATGTCATTAGTTTTCAACTTGATAAAGGACATTTTTAGCTCCTTTATAAAAAAACAGGAACATAATTCTAGTGCAGATATCTTTATTATAGAGCATCTTTTTTTCTTTTGGGTAGATGCCCGGTAGTGGGATTGCTGGATCAAACGATATATGAATAAGTTTAAATCTAAAAATTCTTTTTTGAACTGTTTAAATTATCATGGTAAATAACACAAAATCCAGTTAAATGAGACAGAACTGTGTTTAAAATAACTCATTTGTGTTTATGAAAGAAAAATATGAAGTATATGTTATTGTATCCATTTTAATTATTTCTCAATATAGAAACAGAAAATAAGGAAGGTAGAAATGCAAGCCCATCTATGTTAATTCTTAAGGCTAAATAATAATAACTGGCAACAACACATTTGTTTTTGAAGTTGCCAATTGTATAAAGTAAATTTTAGATGCACATTTGATAACCCAGCAAGATGTAACTCTTGAAATATGCTTTCAGCCATGAGTTGAATGAAATCAACTAAAAATACTTTACAAACCTGGAAAATATTATTAAGGCACATTAGTTAGCATGTTTACTTTGCATATGAAAGACAAAGATGTTTCTTATTTGCTTGAACTGTGTTTCTCTTTTCTCATCTTATTTATAGCTACAGTAAAGTGGTGAAAAAAGAAATAAAATAAAGTTTTAGTTAATTCATAAGAATTCAACTTTTTTGTGTTATTTTGTATCATGTTCTATTAAGACCACAATCTGTTCAGTTAATAGTAAATTATTTTCCATATGTGACCTCTAGTTTATAACATAGTATTATATAATAAGAATTTTTTACTCAATATGTACAGTGTTATTGTGAGAACACAAATCTCTATCTTATTCTCACTATATGATCAGAATCTACTAAGAAAACTATCATATAAAATGTATATAACATAATAAGTATGCATTATATTAATAAATCTTGCATTCAAAAGTAAATTTTAAACTGAAAGCATCAATTTACGCCATCTTTGAAAGTAATGATGGTCAAAAAGAGAAAGAAGAGGCAGAAATTTTGTGAAAAATAGAATCATATTTCAGCAAGAATTTTTCATAACAATTGGATAATGATTGCATATATTAAATTAAAATTAAAAATGTAACTATCTTTTAAATAATTAAATATTCTAAATTAATTAAAGTACTTTCTGGTAATGGTATTAGGTGTGTTGTTTTTTAATAAAAGCTAACTATACTATTTACAATGTGCTGAAAACAGCCCTTTTTGTAAGATGCTACTTATAGATACAATAACTAAGTCAGATACGGAATAAATAATGCTCATTAGATCACATCACCATTATGTGATAAAATAGTATTTTAATGTGGGTCATATGCTTCCAAAGTGCACACTGTATAAATATTGTTCTTACTATCTACCATTTTATTTGGTGTTGTCCCTGAAATCATTGACTAAGTAAGACATAAAGATAAACTTTTGTGGAATAAATGGTATACTTCTGACAGACTCAAAGTTGCTAAATTCCTTAGCAACTTGATTAACCAAGGAGAATACCTTTATATATCAGTCACTGTATTCATGCAGTTAAAACTGTTTCAGCAAGAATAAAAATTATATTGTGCCACTCATATGTGACATGGTTTTATCTTCAAATATAATAGATAAGACTTACCAGTGTTGTGAATCTTTGTCTAACTCTAACTGATCCTATTAAGAATCTTCTAAATTATGAAGTCAATCATTGGCATATTTGATAAATACAATTTCAGAGGGCAGGGTAGTCCCTACTTACTGGCTAATGTGTGTGTGTGTGAGAGAGAGAGAGAGAGAGAGAGAGAGAGAGAGAGAGAGAGAATGAGAATGTGTGTGTTTAATTGGAGAACATTTACCTTGAAGGTAAAGAAGAATACTATGCAGTATATATTTTATCAGATTCTTATAAAATGGATAATATACAAGCTATACTAATGTGTTACATGAGGGTTAAGAAGACTTTAAGACCATCTTGGCCTATCTCTCTTGAAATTAAATTGAATAAATTAAGCAGCAAAAGTTTTGTATAAAAATGATTAGTCACTGCTGCAGACAGAATTGCCCATGAGATGTCTGTTATTGTGATTCATTATTTATATACCTAAAAAGTAGGACAATGGAGTCTGGTTCCTGTGCCTTAGGTGAACACTTTCTACTGAACAAAAAATATACATAGAGCATTTGGTTTATAACAAAATTCTGGCATAAATTGAGTATTTCCTTGTTATATTTTAAGAGCTTTATACAAGTCAATAATCTTTTATTTTGTAAGGCAAAATTATGAAATTTCTTTAGACATATCAAATTGTCAATGTATTATTAAAGAAACCAGGTAAGGATGTAAAAGTTAAGGAATATTCTTGTGAAATAAAAACTTAAAGAGCTAGAGAATGAGTAAAGAAATTGTATTATTGTTTCTATTGTTAAGATACACAATCATGTGACTTTCCTTGGTGAAGGAAAAAAAAGATATTTGAACTAACAGCCTAGATTGTTCACACAAATATAAATTAATTTTACTTTCTCTAGAGTTCTCACTAGGAACAAAATGGGTGTGTGACATTTGATTAGAGTATAATCCTTAAAATAAGCATGTATATCACCAAAACTGGTGGATCCTAAGAAAGCATTGAAATAGCATTAAATTCATAGCTCCAATTATGTTCTAATAACTATGTTTGAGGTGATTAAAATCTGTAATTTCTTATATTACTACTTTTTGCTATGTATCTCCTGATGTATAATACTGTATTTACCAGAGGAAAGCATTCTAGAACATTTCAAAATGTGTGTGTGTATCTGTGTGTATGTATATCATTTTCCATATGTTACAGAAGAGAAAAGTATACAGGACAGTATTCTGGTGTTAGGTACACTCAAGGGGAGAAAAGCCACTATGGGAAAACCTATGGTAGCTGTTATTATGGGGCTTTTAATACCTGACTTATATTTAGAGAAGCAGAATCCTAATTTTCACATTTTCTCATTTATATACTTTATTCTTTTTGTCTTATTTTTCATCTTTATGGTTATACACTCATGATATCACTTAACATATTCTCCTTACTGGTAATAACTTCCTTGAATCTGTACTTTACTAAAAACTTTCATCACTCAAAGTCTATAATTTAGCTTTCAATGTTATTGTTAGTTTGAAGATTTATGGAATAGATAACCCCATACCAACTCCTGAAAAAATTTAAGTAATGGCAATACCTGCAAATAATGCTACAAAAATGAATTTTGTTTAAGGAACTTCTTATCAATAAATAGCTTTGAGAAATCTTATACTGATATTTATTAATAATCCTTCAAGGCATTATATACAACTATACAGATCACTTAGACTTGCCCAACAAAAAAAATGTACCTAATCTATGATTGTTACCCATATTGTTATAAAAATCTATAAATTAATATGTCTTAAAATTGAAAATGTGTTTGTATTTACAAAATATCAAGAAAATGTGTTCCTGATATTTTTAGGAGCTTATATTTGTAAAAAATGTGTTTTTTTAAACCAAGAATTGAGAATGAAATTTGCCTCTTTAATGGGAAAATTGTGCTCATTTTTGATACATAACATTTGATTCTGAGTCTTGGCTTATATGAGCACAAACACTTGAGTGGATTTATATATTTGCTCTTGGTACCAGATAAGAAGAAAAATGTTGTTCACAAATGTAAGAAGTTAGAAACTGCAGCAAAATGTTTTTTTGCTTTTTTATGGATGGCAGAATTTTCTTCATTTACAGAAATTCCCAGGTTTTTTTAGGGACATGTCTGTGTAGAATCTTTAGTGTGCAATCAGTCTGCTATAAATGCATGGAGTTATGTCTGGGCTCTCTATTCTGTCCCATTGGTCTATATGTCTGCTTTTATGCCAGTACCATGCTCATTTGACTACTATAGCTTTGGAATATATTAATATTTTAAAGTCAAGTAGTGTGACTCCAGCTTTGTTCTTCTTGCTTAAGATTGCTTTGGCTATTGAGGGTCTTTTATGGTTCCATATGAATTTTAAAATTGTTTTTTCTATTGCTGTGAAAAATGTCATTGGCATTTTAATAGGAGTGCATTAAATTTCTAGATAACTTTGGGGAGTATGAGTATTTAAACAATATTAATTCTGCCAATTCATGCACATGAGATATCTTTCCACTTATTTGTATTTTCGATTTCTTTTGTCAATGTTTTATAGTTATTGTACAGATATTTTGCCTCCTTGGTTAAGTTTATTCCTAAGCATCTTACTTTTTTGTAGATATTCTAAATTGGATTGTTTTCTTGATTTCTTTTTCAGATAGTTTGCTGCTCTTACTGGTCTGGGGTCTGAGGCTAGGGGTTCTACTTGGTTCTGGGTTTTTTGTGGTGGGCCTAGTGTTGAGGTTCAAGGCAAATTCCTATCCTCACTTCCCTGTCTTTCCTACAAATGGATGATACCTCTCTCTGTCTCTCTCTAGTTTCCTTAGCTCTTGTGAGGGTACTTTTTTGCACGGATAGTTGTTCAAATTGAAAATCTCTGGAGAGATTTATTTCAACATCTTGCTCTGTCCCTCCTCTCTCAACTATAAGAATTTTTAACACTAGTATCTCACTGTGAAAAAAATAGTATATTAAATCAAAAGTCTTCTTTTTTTTCCTTGTAAGGAAGACAAAACCTCTCATCAAGACAAATATCATTATAGATGCAAACACAGTAATTCCAAGATATACATTTTGTTTTTAGATAAGAAGACAAACCATTAAATATATCTTGGTGTTTGCTTGTTTAGACAGTTACTTGTTGCAGACTAAGTTGTTTTTTCATTTTATCACCATTTATGAATCAGACAAATACTACAGCATGGCATTTATGGGTGAAATCTGCTGAATCATCAGCCTGGATTGAGAAGATGTTGTTTTAAGTTTATTACATAAAACCCCTCCAGCTCCTAGTGACATATCATCAATATATTTATGTATATTGTTTGTGAGTAGAACCTTTTCAGTTTCTCATTTTACATCTTGTGTCAGCATTTATTTCTTATCATTTTACATGCTAGAATTACTAGATTCTCACTAGATGAATGACTTTAACTTCTGTCCAGTTAGCTTTGTACCTAAAAATTTTGCTTTTTGAAATATTTCTCTAAATACCTCTTTCTTTTCTGAAAAAAAAGAGGTATTTAGAGGTTACTTTGGAGGGGCTAATGGCTGTATGAAACAATCAGATCTTTTACTTGTAAAATGCTGTTTATTTGTAGCTATTTGTCTCTTTAATTTTGGTGATATCAGTGCTTTTTAAAACTTTTCATCATGTACAACACACAATGGAATAGGGTTTCTTGGACTATAAGTCATGTAAATGCACTTATGAATAACTTTCATTGTAAGAACTGTGTGTGTGTGTTCCTTGCACTCCTGCTCTGAAATGACTTGGGATTATTATCCCTCATCATTGACTCTACAAGAATTCGTTATAGGCCTAGAGTTCCTCTCTTTGATTTAGTCCTCCCACCTCACTGTTGCCTGATTCTTCAAATAGAAAATCAGTTAATTGCAATAATAATAAATGCTATTTTTAAAAGCCAGTTCACATAATCAAAGTAAAACTTTTGAAGGTATGTCTTACCAAAGGTGAAATAACTGACATTCTTGTGGCCTCTATTATAAGTTGAGTTAAAAAGTTTAATAATTAAGATAAAATTGGTTTATTTTATTATTGTTGATATGACCATAAAGTTTTATAAACCACATGTGTTGAAAACAATGGTTTTCAATTCAAAAAGAAATTCTACCTATCAAAATTTTAAAAATTCTCCTCCTCACTCTGTTTCTCTCCCTCTCTCCTTGCTTGTTTTCAAACTTATTTTAAATATATTTAAGCCTTTGAAGTACTACTTTGCTGACTAAGTCCCCTATATATAAATTATTGGGGCAACTGTTAAATACAGATATAAATTATTAAATATAAAATATTTTATACTATTTCATAAAATATGGAATTATGTTTGCTTTATTTTAAAATTAGAAATATTAAGGCCAAATATTCAATAAATGAAACACTAAAACAATCAGCCTATTAAAGCTTTTAGAGAATTTAAATTATCATGGAACAAAATTGCAAAAAGGGAAACATTGACATATATTTCCTCAATAGCAAGTTAAAGGAAACTCAACAAATTAAATTGCAAAGGACAAAACATGTGTAAGGTTTAACATTAAAAATCTATAATTATTATTTTTAAAATACCACAAATTGTGGGAAAAATCATCAGATGAAATTTATACTTTTAATTGTAGAGAATTATATTCTGTTCCACAATGGAATGAAACTGAGATATTCTACAACATTGTAACACCTAAATTTGATAAATATTTAAAAATCTAAAATATTATTTAACAGAACACTTATTTGATTAATTTTATGATGTAAAAATATTTTGGGAAGAAAGATAGTCCAAAGGAAAAAGTTCTTTGAAATATTTATAACAAAATGTTATATATTTCAATATAACAAAAATAAAAGGATTAAAAATATTCTCCAGTTAGCAGAATTTGCTGAGAAAAAAACTTCAGTGTTAGTATGCGGAGTATTTTATCAATTTAAAATTCTATGGTCTACAGAAAAGGAT
Organism: Cheirogaleus medius; assembly: GCA_008086735.1. Taxonomy (NCBI): domain Eukaryota; kingdom Metazoa; phylum Chordata; class Mammalia; order Primates; family Cheirogaleidae; genus Cheirogaleus; species Cheirogaleus medius. The sequence continues at coordinate 50,686,922 of VBSM01003176.1, forward strand.
CAACTAAAAATGTCAAAATGTTCCAATTTTATAAATAGGAACTTGGATGGCAATTTAATTTTTTTAAAAAAGAGTATGTTGGAAAAGACTTATTTGTTACAGAAAGACCAGTGGTATGGTAGTTGAGAGGTGTAAGACACATTAAAATACAGAGAAAACCAAGTTAGTAGTTTTCCTATGTTAATTTTAATATTTATATCATTAATAAAGGATCTTTAAATTTTCTTTAGCACAGATATTTGCTATGTTTAGAAAAAAATTTTAAATACCTCTAAAATTATTCTAATATAATAAAGCAAATTTTTGGCTCAATAAATATCTCAAAATTATATAATCATAGATTATTTTTCACATGCCATTCATTTGCAAAGGATCCTGTTTTAAAACAAAAATCATATGGTCATCCAGCTAACATAAATCCCACCAGAAAACATTCTTACGGAATGTCATTTCTCAGCTTGTTTTTTGCTTTTTGTTTACTTTGTTTGTAAATCCAAATGAAGACCCAATACCCATCAGATATTTGAAGAAAGGCTCAGTTTGAAAGGCTTAAAGTGAATAAACTAACAAACAAAATCTGAAAGAAGAAAGCAAAAATAAATTTTCAGTGTGTATTATATTCATCTTCTTATTTATAATTTCTTTTTCTCTTCAGATCTTCCAATGTATTCAAGTTATCTATCTGGTGTCACTTCTTTACTCAAATATTAGTTTTCTCCTACTTGCCTCTTTTGAACTGTTATTCTCAAATATATTACAATTCTATAGTTATAAGCACAATACAGTCACATGCATATTATTTATACAATTATTTTTTAAATTAAGAGAAGAAGGAAGAATAAATGTTCATTTTTACTGTCTTTTACAATTATCAACACAATATCTTTAATGGCATTTTTTTTGTTTTTCATGTACATTTGAATTACTATCTGATATCACTTGCTTTCAGCCTGAATAAAATTTTTCATATTTCTTGTAAGGTGGGTCTGCTGGCAGTAAACTCAGATCTCTTTATTTGGGAATGTCCTTATGTCACTTTAATTTTTGAAAAATAGTTTTGCTCAACATAAAATTGTTAGATGACAATTTTTTTTTCAAAACTCTAAATATGTCATCATTTTGCCTTGTGTCCTCAATTGTTTTTGATGACAAATAAGCTGTTAATTTTATTGGAGTTCCCTTGTACTAAACAAGTCATTTTCCCTTGCTGTTCCCATGTTTCTTTTCAGTTTCTACATTTGACTATAATGTGTCTAGATGTGGATATTTTTGCATACTACTTGAAGTTTGTTGAGTTACTTGTATGTGTAGATTAACGTTTTTCATTGATTTGGAAAATTTTCAGTTATTAATATATCTTCAAATATTTTATGCTCTGTTTTTCTCTTTCTTCGCTTTCTGTAACTCCTATTATGTGTATGTTTGTGTATTTAATCAACCTGAGTCTCTCTTCCTACACCCATGATGGCAGGGGTTCTAGCTGGGCTGTCTTTGTCTCTTTTCCTCTCTCTTTACCTTCTAGCTTTAATCCCTCTATTGGTATTACACTCAGGTTTTAGCATCTACTAAGTGTTACCTTATTTCTCTATTGTTTTTAATAATGTGCTAAGACATAAATTGCTCTACACTTCAAACAATTAAATTCAAGCCCCTTTGAAGAGGTAGTCATGGAGGCCATTCTTTGAGGCTTGCTGTGATCCCAGCAGGGCTCTTCTCAGTTCTGTCTCTTTTCCTCATTCTCTCTGATAGATTTCTGTCTGGTTTGAAGTTTAGTTGTTGTTCTCATGGAACTATCAGCCTCCTCTTAATTTCATATTACCAAAATATCTACTATGTTAAATTGCATCCCTCTGACTAAAATTCCCAACATACTTTTTCAAATATAGTAAGTCCCATATAAATTCAGTCCCCTTAGGGAGAGCTAAAGTGCTGTTTTCATGGCTGCCTCTCCCACTAGGCAGAAACTCTGTGCCACTGCTCCATAGCTGGAGGCAGGGACAACAGCCCATTCCTCTCAGCACAACACACCTGCTCTATGAGCAAGCAGGGTGCTAGGTGGGCAGTAGTCCCTATCTTCTTGATCTGCCTCACTCAGTGTGGAAACTTCTGTGTAATTAAGCTAGTGTGAAGTCAATCATAGCACTGTATTCTCAGCCAGCCTTTACAGAGTGGCGTTTCTGCCATATGATTAAGGGCTAGTTGGAAGAAAGGAGCCCCAGATATCTCAGGAGTACTTACCTGAAATTGAGCTTCTGCAAAAGAAGATGTAGATATGAGAGCAAACTGACACTCCTGAAGAGAAACTATTGCCTTTGACTGGGAGTTGGAGAAAAGGGAAACTTGTCTTCTTGACAGCACCCACCTGGAATAGGACTTTATCATGTTGACCTGGGGAGAGGTGAGGGAGCAGATCATGTCCCAAGTGCCACAGGCTGTTACTGTTCCTAACATAATTAAGCACATTGTCCTGAAAAAATAGTTCCCCATTTGCTATATACCCTTATGACAACTTCCAGAGATGTTAAACTGGGGTGTGTGTATGAGTGTGTGTGTGTGTGTTTGTATGGAATTTTCAACAATTATGATTGTTTCACTGCAAAGTAAGTCTGTAGAGCTATTCGTGTATCCATTCCAGAAGTGCTTCTCTGCACAGAGCAAACTGTTGACCTAAAATGCTGTAATAAAGCAATATACAGTCCTACCTTAAATGTAGCATAATTAATACATCCCCTCTGCGTTATCAATGAAATCATTCATTTTATAATTAAAATTTTATCTTTTTGTAATTCATATTTTTTATTTCTGAAAGGCATTTATTTATATATTTATTAGCTGTGAAATAATATCCAATTTATGTGAGATATCATTTTAAGTCCTTTCATAAATTATCATTGGTGCAACTATGTTGTCCTTGGCTGTAAACATACACCCTAATTTTGTGTTAACTTCTTTCCAATAGTTCGTTACTTATGTTCTATTTTTTTTGACATGGAGAATCTCTTAATTGTATATATTGAAATACTTAAAACTTTCCTTTTATGAATTCTTTAATTCTTTAAGCTTGGAGAGGCCTCCTTCTTTGAAAGACTTGGAACATTTCCTCTATAATGATTTTACTTTATGTCATATTGTTATTCTGATTTTTGTGTTAAACTTGACTTTTTTATTCACTTTATAATTATCTTTATGGACATGCTGAGACAAGGGTCTAAGCAGATTTTATTTTTCAAAACATCAAACCATTGATCTAGCTTTTTCAAATATCCTTTTCTACTGATTTCAAATGACATCTTTTTATCTATACCAATGTATAATATATTGTATATCATTGTCTATTTATGTTACATTAACTTAATCATTGATATTTTATACTAGGTTTCGATATTTCTTAGGCAAATTTTCCTATATCTTTTAAATTCTATCTAATCTGGCCTATTTTTTCCAGATGACATTGAAAGCATTCTTTAAAGCTGAAATAAGTTAATTTGTCAAGAATTCACTATTACACAAAATTCAGATGGGACATACTCATTCAAACATACTCCCAGATATATAGGGGCAAAATGTGGAGGATAAAGCAAGTCCTAATCTGCCACATTGACTTCTGATTAACCTTAGTTCCAAGAATGCCTCTAAGATTTCTACTGCATCTACTGCTAAAGCAAATCTCACCTGTAGGTCAAAACAACCCTGGCTATATACCCTGACCTAAGGCAGATTTATACAGCATCTTGCCTTTCCCGTGGGGTCAACTTCAATTGTCCCACATTCCTTCCCTGTGGTACATAAGTCCTGGGTTTAGGGGGTAATGGCATGGGGATTTGCCATCTCCTCTAATGTCACCACCGCTTGAGACATGGCTTCTGTTCCTAAGTTCCTATTAAATATTTCTGAAAAACTCTATTTGTCAGCCTCTTTCTTTAGCCTTTCAGCTTCCTCAGACTTTGAAGGAGAAATTTCCATAGAGCCCAACACTGCAGAACACAAAACATTCCAGTAGAAGAAATACTAAGTAGGATAAAGGTGAAAAAATGCTTAGAATGTTTCGAGAAAAAACACCAAAAAAGCAAAAATGGCTGGAATGGAGTAAATGAGAGGGGAAAGTAGTAGGAGTCGATGTCACAGAACTAACAGTGGCAGGGGACCACATCACACTGGGTGAACTTTATTTTCTGAGTGAAGTAGGATGCCATACATGAGTTTTAATTAGAGGAAAGTAAAACAAAATAATAGTAAGGAGAAGGAAGAATTGCTGAAGCAATGTCCTTTAATGGGATCTTCTGCAAAAGAGAGATTTTATCCTAGCAAGAAGCAAAAGATATTTCATCTTTGATATCACAAACTTAGAGGTTATGGGAACAGATTTAAATGTCAAAGGAGTAGTGTTAGTGGGAATTCACTTTCTATTATTTGAGTTTTTTCAGTAATTTAGGTAAAATTGTCATTAGCTATAAAGTGTGAAGATATGTTTGAAGTTGAGAAGAAAAGAGAAAATGTGCACTATTTTCTAAGAGAGTGCAAAAGAGAATAGGCTAATATCTACAGGTCAAGAATAAAGTGGTTTATTTGTGTGCCTTGTCAATCTTTGCATAAAACGTTATTAGCTAATGGAACTACAAATGCTTTGTAATTACTCTATATGTTTTATATTATTGTTCATTTTTATGTTTGTCATGATTTTGATAGCAGATTACATATACCAGCATCAAAAAATTAATTGGGCATTTTCCATTTGATATATATTCTAGATCCATTTTTAGGTGTGGTAAGTTTCTCTTATTAGAAAGTTTGAAAGAAAATATTGAAGGGAATATTTGGCCAGGGACATTTATAGAAATAATATTTTATATATATTTTTTAACTTCAAAGTTGCCTCAGGTTTTTTTCATCATGAATAAATACTTATAATTTGTATTTTAGAAGATAATTTTATCATAGACATTGTTTATCTTTTAATTATATATAAGCAATACCAATGATTTTATCTCTAGTCCTGACTCATTCCCCAGTATTATTTTTGCTAAGTCAAACTTTTTGTTAAATAAAACAAAAAAGTAAAACCCGTTGAGCAATGATATAATATTCAAATACAGTAATATTATATGTTAAAACAGATAATCCAGTGAATAGAGTATATATATTCAGGGACTTTGTCCATTTAAAATTTATCATCATTTGGCCAAAAATAAGACAACAAATAAAAACTAACCCTGATTATGTTATTAAATAAGGATAATTGTGACCCTTTCATGACAGGACTTTAAATCCTGTCATCAATTAAATTCACTGTGAAGTATTTTTATGCTCTTCAAAGCATGAATGATTTAACATATTCTACATTTTATAATACCTGGAGAAAATAAGATAAGTTAAATATAGAATGGCAACCTTTACTTCAATTTTGTTGTTTTATGTATTTAAACTTGACCATTAATGCACTTTTGCTGATTTAATTTCCTACACAATCATACTTAATTGCTTGCCATGTCCTATAATGTTCAATAAAGTAAAGCAATGAAGCAAAAAATAGCAAGAACTCTTAGAAAGGTTAAACAGAAACCTGTATTAGGACAAGAGTGAATAACACCTCCATGCTAATTACCACTGAGTGGCTGAAGTTTATAAATAGTGAAAACTCTCATTAATGCTATTAAAAGGTAAGTTTCAATTTTATGTGGTCGGGTAAATAAATGAAATTTGGTAGCCATATTACCTTTTAATGTTAACTTCTATTTATTTGAGTTTTACCCAAAGTATTTTTCTCAGATATGAAACAATATTATATAATCTATGCATAGTTTTTAAAAAGTTATAAGATGTATTATAAATAATACATAACATTGAAAAATATCACAGGATAAAAATGTATATTCACTGTTCTTAGAAAACTTGCAAAATAGTGTGTATATATTATTTTTTAATTAGCAAAAAAATTATGTTTTATGATAATTTTTCTTATTCTTTACTTTTTTAGCCACCTGGTTCTATTAATTAACTAATAATCGATCTATCTATCTACCTATGATCTATCTATTGATTTTTGCTTACTGTTATGTCACCAGCAGCCCTACTGTCCAGGTGAAGAACATCTTTTGTCTTTAAAAAGATATTTCTCATCAATTTTCATGCATCTATTTTCAGGACCAATGCAGTTACATTTAAAAATCAATATTATTTTTATCATAGCAATAATGAAAAGTCATAAGAACATTATGGAACATGCCTGCACCGATGTCACAAGCAGTGTTGGGATTTTTAAACTGCGGGCATTTTCAGCTGCATTGAATTGTGCTGGTATAAAAATTCAAGAGCACAATTCATAATCACAAAGATGTGGAAACAACCCAAGCACCCATTAATACATGAGTGCATTAATAAAATGTGGTATATGTACACCATGGAATATCACTCAGTCATAAAAATGGTGAAATAATACTTTTATAACAACCTGGATGGAAATAGAGACCATCATTTAAAGTGAAGTATTGCAAGAATAGAAAAATAAACACCACATGTACTCACCACTTAATTGGAACTAATAAAACAACACTAGTGTGCACATATGGTACTAAAATTCAAAAGAAATCAAGCACATTGAGGGGAGAAGGGAATGGGTAAATTCACACCTATTGGGTACAATGTACACCATCTGTGTGATGGAAACACATCTTTGACTCAAACTGTACAAAAGCAATTAATGTAACCAAAAAGTTTGAATCCCCATAATATCCAGAAATATTTAAAAAATAATAATTAAAACACACACACACACACACACACACAGACAAACTCAATGGAAACCAGCAGGTGGAGGGGGAGGGAATGGTGGAAATCATACCTAATGGGTTCAATGTATATTACCTGAGTGATGGGCACACTTATAACTTATATCAAGCATTAAAGGAGTGATCATTTAACCAAAACATTTGTACCCCTGTAATATTCTTAAATTTCAAATAATCACAAAAAAACATTCCTCCCCAAAAAATAAACTATGCTGAAGCATGAACTAAACCCTGAAGCATAAACTAGCCCTAGACCTAGCCCTAACCCTAACCCTAACCCTAGCCCTAGCCCTAACCCTAACCCTAATTCTTGAATATTCAAAGGAGAACAAGTACATTCTAGAAAGTGGATAGAAAATGGGAAAATACTTGAAGTTGAAATTTAAAATGTCATATTAGTGACATACTATACATATAAGACCAATTTTAGTGGAAACTTTTATTGTGAAATGAGGAAAGATAATGTTTAATCTGTAAGGCAAGAAGGGGTGTAATATGTTTTAAAGGTTAGACAGTTTGAATTTATTCTGTCATCATTTATTTAAGTTTTCAGCTTATTGAGTTAAATTAATAAAAAGATAAAAAGTACATTTTAAGAATATATACTTGGTTATTTTGAGGAATACCTTATATCACTAGTTTTCAGTCACAAAAATGTTTATGAACTTTACCTATGTAGTTATGTCCTCTGCTAAGAAGCAAAGAATAAACAAATATGAGTTCTACGAAACTTGCTAATGAGGATATTTTAAACTTTTCTGATAACCTGTGAACTATGCCATCAAGTAACTCCCCTGCCCAGAAATATGGGTCAGCTCTTCAATACATGAATGATTTTAATCAGCATAGCTATTTATAGTACCTGGTTACTATGAGATAAATGAATTACAAAACTTCAAAATGTTGTGAAAGTGGTATAAAATTAAGAATTTGTAATGGGCTTAAAACTTTAAGGCCTAATTTTAAATTTTAAAGAAATTCATGGACCCCAGTTGTGATGTTTAAATTGTATGTGGTTGCTGAGATTGTCTCAGCGGAAGATGGGATGAATCAGAACCTTTAAAAGCTCTATACATCTGCTCAGGAGCAGGTCGCTGGCACTTTGAGACAGAAGTCTGCCAGCTTCCTCATTTGCTAGAAAATTAATAAACTCTTCTCGTGACCTCCGCCCAGACAATTCTCTTGAACCATCTCCTGTGGCACAAAGAACAAAGGGCACTCTCCTGCCCCTCCTGACCACTAGCCAGAGGCAGGGATGTAGGTTTTAGTTCTCAAAAAAAGTGAGGGGTTTTGAAGACAGAAAGCATTGTTTACCCTTTTTTTTTCAGGCCATTCTCTCTATTACATATTCCCCACTGTCAATTTTACCCTTCTATATCTATGAGAGGAGGGGCAATATAGTCATCAATCTACTTCCTTCTGAATTAAGGTAATGCTCTAAATGGAAGGTACAGATAGATTACCAGGTGAAAAAGAGCATAAGCAATAACCACAAACATGAGGACTGACAAGGTGAAATGGACTTTCACCCTGCACACAATGTTCGATGCAGGGCTGAGTTAGAAAACAAACATGGTACCATATACGTGATCTGGCGGATTGGCCTTTGCAAATTCAGAAATCAGGTACAGAAATACTTGCACCCAACAAGACCTAGGATAACACACCCGGCAGCAAGACAGGTCAACAGAAGAGGTGATAGCCGGGAGAAATTCTTACTAAGGAGTTGTCCCTGTATCCCACAAACAGAACAAATCACCAAAGAAAGATTAACGAGGATGTCAACATATTTATTTTTTTTCTTTTGCTCAGATACTCTAGATCACCCAAAGGCTGGTCCCTCCATTGGGGGCCACACCTCTTTACCTTGGTATCATGAACCCAATGTTTCCCCTCTGATGATTTTAACTTTGAGGTGTGAGTTGTTAGAAGCACTTCATAGGGTCCCTTCATTTCTCTGCTTCCAACTGGGATAGGGCCCCGAAAGAGGCAAACTCATGTACAGTGGTTAGGTCCTGACCCATTCATCTGACATATTGTATTAATTTATTTTCTTTTACTCATGATTATATTACCATATATACCTTGGGGTGCTAGGAAGTTGTCTCTTATAAGCTATTTCTTAGGGGCTTAACTTACACATGCTTCTAAAGAGCTACCCTTATCCAGGGGAGGGCAATCAACAGTACTGTATCTGACTTTAGATGGGTTTCTTATATCAATTCCAGGATGTATATCATTTCTTTTCTAGGTGTAAGGGCTTTGCTTACTTGTTGGGTTACCTCTGCTACAAAGGAGGGTCCATTATCACTCTTGTGAAATGTCCAGGGCTCTGTAGAGTGTGCTCCTGGGTCCTGTTATGATTTTAACAGCAACAAAGTTTTGATATATTAATAATAATATGTTCACTTTTCTATTAAATAACAAAAATTATCAGCATGAATTATAAACACAATAATTTCTAAGTAATAATGAATATAAATAATATCTAATAATATCTGAAATGACTATGCCCTTATTTGAAAATGTCATTTCTATTACTGATGAAATGACAGATACAGCTTAACTTTTTTCTCTACATTAATCATTGATAAAAGTTTAATTAGAAGTTAGTGAAAATAGGCATGCACATTTGTTTTCATTCAATTACATAAGCCTTATGAATTCTATATATGGACCTTATATTAAGAATTCCACTCAAATATTTTCCAACCTTAAAAATAAAGCATTATCTCTATTTCCAGTTATACTTTATTTCTCAGTTTCTTATTTCATCAAAATGTCTTAAAAGAAATATTTACTCTGGGTCTACATCTCAACTACAATTGGAAATTCAACTCTGACTGTTCTATGACACTGTTATTGTTAAAGTTAGCAGCAGGCGGGGTGCGGTGGCTCACACCTGTAATCCTAGCACTCTAGGAGGCCAAGGCGGTGGATCGTTTGAGCTTAGGAGTTCAAGACCAGCCTGAGCAAGAGCAAAACCTCGTCTCTACTAAAAATAGAAAGAAATTAGCTGAACAACTGAAAATATATAGAAAAAATTAGCCAGGCATGGTGGCACATGCCTGTAGTCCCAGCTACTTGGGAGGCTGAGGCAGAAGGATTGCCTAAGCCCAAGAGTTTGAGGTTGCTGTTAGCTATGAGCCATGGCACTCTAGCCAGGGTGACAGAGTGAGACTTTGTCTAAAAAAAAAAAAAAAGTTAGCAGCAAACTTCCTTATGCCAAGCTCACTTGTCATTTCTTTGTCCTCATGTACTTCAAATTATCAGCAGCATTTTACCTAGTTCACCATTCTGCCCTCAAAATATTTTCCTGTTAAGGCTTCCCTAATATCCTATTTATTTACGCCTCCTCTTGTTGCATGAATGGTTCACTCTCAAATTAGTTTTATTGGTTTTCTGTCCTTTTATCACACACTTCCAGAGACCAATAGCATGTAAGCAGAGATTTGTGTCTGTACTGTTACTTGTAACGTAAGTAGCACTGAGTGGCAAAATTCTGGATATCAATAAATATTTATTATATAAAATTTCATTTTATGAATATGGATACAAGCCTAATCAGTTAATCTGTAACACTATTGCTTTGTAAAATGAAATGCTGCAGTTTGAGAAATTATATACTTTAGACTACTAGTACTGAGTGTAATGAAATGATGAAGTTTAATGCAAAAAGTCTGTTTTAACCAGTATATGGTGCCCTAATTTCTCTCAGTAAAATGATTATATCCTTTAAAAAAAATTTCAAGCATACTTTATGCCTAGAAGAGTGCTGGGGGTATAGTGGTTTCTCAATGTTTTATTGAATTAATAAATAAATGAATAAGCAAGCACCATCTGTGCCTACTTCATGTTCTCAGATTATAGAAACATGAGATCTGAAGTGATAGTTTAAGAAAGAGAGGAGAGGGTTTGATATGATCTATGTTACAGTGCAATACTTTTTGCCTGAAATTTAACCATCAAGCCCATTATTTGTTTGTATAATTTAAAAATGCTACTGGCATTTTTTAAAATTTTACCAAATTAATTTTAGCCCAATTAAATGCATTATTTTCAGTGCTTCTCAGGAGACATTTAATAACTTATATTAATATGATGTTAAACAAATTTTATTTTAATGACCTGAAAGAGAGAATGTGTGTAACCTTATTTGAAAGACCTTCATTGGCTTCAAGGGGTGAATTAATATAGGGTAGTCTATTACCTCAATGTGACAAAATAATATTCTAAATATCACCTAAATGTGTTAGAAATAAATTGCCTTTAAAATTTATACTCACAAATAACTTTCCACATACTTAAAAAAATTGCTTTTGGTATCCTAATATATTTCTAGAATGTCACGAGATGCAATTAATTGCTTCTTCTTAATAACTTTGTTCATTGGACATCAGTGGGTAACTAGAGTATATTATAAAAAATGTTTGCCATTGTCTATCAAATTAAGAAATTTAGCAAGTAAAACTCAAGACAAATATTGTTTGCTTCTGTCTTGCTCTATGTCTCATCAAATCATGCCTGAATATAGCTAGATTCCCTAGTATTTAGCTATTATTGAATGCAGTAATGAAAGAAGCCATGGAGATACTTAATTATCCACACAGTAGGTGTCCAATGGAGAAGATTCTTTTTAACCTTTTCCTTTGTGATAAGATAATTACTGTCTGGTGCAATTGCTACTAATATAAATATTCACTGATTGCAAACTGTGGCCTAAAGGCTGTTACTGATAAAAGCTTCTCTGTGACCCTGTGGGGGTGCCATTGCTCATTTCTAAACAAATAAGGCCTCATCAACCAAAGAACTATCAGTGTTTCCATATCCAGAAAATTTAAATAAAATTAGAAAATAATTTCTGGCAAAGCATTATGAATTCATTTTACTAAATCAAATATTCAGTAATGTTTCTTACTTTTTATTTAAAATAGATCCAGATAATCATCCATGAGAATATGAACCGTTTAGGATGATTACCCTGTTATATTTTCATAAATTATTTTGAAAATGTAATGCAAATTCTTTTCTCCAGGCAGTATTTCCAAGTATCTATATTGAATAAGAGAATGTTTCATTGCTCAGAGAAATGGAATCAATTTGCATTTTCTTCATACACTAAATACTCAACAAAATACTGATGACAAATGCCAACAGATGGTACTTGTATGCTTCATCAATTCAGTGCTGAGAAATGGTAAAGATTTTGACCCTTAGAGATTCCCCAATCCTTTTGAATCAACAGAGAAAAAATTTTGTCCAATTTGATTTTCATGCAGTACACTAATACCCTGCTCGAATTCCTTGAACACTGGTAGTTCATGTATTTCTGGATATGTATTCCTTTGAGAATCAGAATACATAATTAAAATTACCCATTATTAATCCACATTGAATAACAAAATGTGTGCTGCAATGAGTTTGAGTGAATTAGAAAGAATATTTTAAAAGAAGAATTTTTTTGTTTTGTTTTCTGACTTCCTGGTATAGAATACATGTTCCAAAAAAATTATCAATTTTTTTATATTCATGAGTAAATCAGACCCAAAATTGAATGCCAGTGTAATTCTCTTGTGGGGATTAGGTAATAGGGGCTTAATAAGGTATGAGTATATAACAATATTAAAATGTTCTGCCTCTCAAACCCTCCTGGTGTGCTTTCTACAACTATTACTTCAAATTTAGAAAACTCATTATAATCTCAACATTTCCATATACCTCTACTTACTGAATTTAAAATCTGACCCTACTCTAAGGCAGTCTTTTCCACTAAATTATGAGAAAAGAGAGTTTTGATTCTTTTCTTACAACTTAGTATGGAGAGAGATTGGGTTACTGTCCTTGCTGTCCAATACCTCTCTTTGCAATATTATCCCTTCATCTTCCTGCACAAAATTCCAGCAAACAAACCAATAGCTCTGTCTTTGAGATCTATACCATTCATATACATTATTTTCACCTCTCAGTAATGTTTACCTGGTGACCTGTCATAAATTATTTAAATTTAAAACTTTAGTTTTCCTCTCCAACCAGTACTTGGTATCATCAAGAATGATTTTAGCATCATTGATCCAAGACTCTCATTGCTTGCCCAACTTATTTCTGATGATCTTCTCTTTCATTTCACCTCTACCACCCCTCTTTGGGGATAAACCATGGAATTTATCATCAGTATTCATAATTTTTCTATTACAAATTGAATAGTTCAAGTATTTTACTCCTTGACTATTGTTCTTCCATTTAGATTGCTTGTTTAACTGCTCCTATTAGGGCCACAACTAAATCCCATTTGACTTTCAATCACTGACATCACTAATTAGCACCTATTAGTGAGTCTTCTCTTTAAGCTCTTATCTATATGGGCTTTCACAGTCATTACTTTCAGTAACACCTAGAATCCTTTTGCTTCTCTACCCTTCACTACACCAGTCTGGTGCAAACTCATCCCTGGGTGAACCCAGGAATTGCTTTCTGTATGTCTATACCCAACTCTCACCTATTCTGGGAGAAAGCCATGTAACAGAACACATCAGTTTCAAATAAACTCAAAACACCTAAAGCTCTGCACTTGCTGCAAAATCAGTCTATCACTTTCCAGCTATTCAACCACATTTCCCAAAAATATATTTCAAATCCCCCTCCTTCTTTCTTCAAATCTCTGACTCTTTTTTCATACTTGATATGTCATCCATTTTCAATTTCCTCACTGTTGGATGATTTTACTTCATAACTAACAAAATAAAAGCTCACTAACAAAAATATAAAGCCAAATACAATGACTACCGTCTTCTTCTTTGTCCTCTAAAAAGCTGTTTGAACAATTTTGAGTAGAGCTGTCAAAAACCGAGTAACTTCTTCTCCCTCAAAGTGTACCAGTAACTTACACATATGCTTTTAAATAGATAAAATGTTTCTGTATTGACATGTGGTCTTCAAACCCTTCTATCTCAGGCATTTTCTAACATATTTTCAATCTTTCCCTGTATGTTCTTACAAAATTTACATATGCTCAAGCAGCTTTTCTTAAAACCTAATAATCTTATTGTATCATAACAATATCAATATTGATAATGTTATGCTAATGGAAAAATTAGCTCTTTCAGCCTCACATTTCTTTTTAATTACTAGGAATATACTGCTCCCCTTGACACCCAATTTCTTGAAAATGTGGTCTTAACCTACTGTCTTGGTTTTCTTTTCTTCTACTTATACCTCGATCCACTCCAATCTCACACTCCCATCACACCTTCAGAACAGCTTTCACAATAGTGAAATGTCTAAATCCAATGGTTATTTGTAACAGACTCCTAGCTCTTTACCAAAATTCATGTTATTCATTTCTTCATGGGCATTCAGCTAAACTGCATTCTCTTCATTATTAGAATTTAAGTATAAACAAATAACAGTTCTGGCCAATGAGATTTAAGTTGAAATGATGTGGGCCATTTATGAGCCAAAGACTTTATAAGGAAAGTGGGTTTTCTTAATGCTCTTCTTTTCACTATTTCTGATGGCTGAGTACAGATAATAATGAGAACTATCGGGGATAATGGAACTAAGACATGAAAGAAGCACGATCTCTGAGTCATCCACATGGGGGAGATTCACTCACCAAGGATCCTACATTTTACAATACAGGAAAAGCAAGAAATATACTTTTATTGTGTTTTAAATGTACATTTTTGTGTCAAATTTTCTGCATCCTCACCTACCTAATAAGTACAATAATATTTTGTCCTTATTATATTTAAAATTAGTTTGCTGATCAACATTGCTGATTAAACCTCCTAATTTCCATTATCTTTTGGTATTAAACACCATTGATATTGCTTGTAGCTCACTTGCTACTTCTCTTTGCAGGCTCTTTCACAATGTTAAATATTTGTATTTTTCAAGGCTCAGGTGAAGAACTCTCTTCTTAATCTGTTTTGTGTCCCTTGGTGACCTCATTTAATGACCATCTCTATGTAAAATTAGTCTCATATGGTTTCCAGACATATATCCAGCTCATTACTTCATTTCTTTACTGTAATTTTTCAAGGTCACCTCAATTCCAAAATCACTATGTGAATATTGACATATTTATCAATGTCCTCTCCTCACAGTTATTCTCAAATATTGAGAAAGATATTTAAATAGACCAAAAATATTGCTGTTTTTAATGAAAAATTGTATATTGTCTAGCATATCCTTTCATGATTTCTGGGAATTCTTTGGATTTATGTCACATTTCATTGTCTTTGAGCTATTGACAACTCACTAAGAAGTAGGTGGTTGATGGCAATCAACATTATTTTACCAATTGAGTTACAAATAATTTTTTTCTAGTAGAGATTCAATTGATTTCTATCTCTTACTGTAAAATAAGCCACTTTTACATCTATTGAATAAATTCGCAACAGCATCCCTGATTGCCTATATATTTGGCATGCTTCTTTAAACTACAGGTAACTGTAAGTTTTTACATGTTCTCCTAGTAAGTAAATAAAATTAACCAGCTTGTAAAGTTTTGACATGTATTTCTCTTAAATTTGTTTGAAAATACTGAGTATACCTTACATATTATTTTTAATAAAAGTTACAATTATCCATTAGATTGCACAAAATAAAAACCATACTACTCAGCCACAAAAACAATGCTGATCTAGCACCTCTTGTATTATCCTGGATGGAGCTGGAGCCCATTCTACTAAGTGAGGTATCACAAGAATGGAAAAACAAGCACCACATGTACTCACCATCAAATTGGTATTAACTGGTCAACACTTATGTGCACATATAGTAGTAACATTCAATGGCTGTCGGGTAGGTGGGAGGTGAGAGGAGAGGATGGGTATATACACACGTAATGGGTGCGGTGCGCACCATCTGGGAGATGGACACACTTTTAGCTCTGACTCAGGTGGGGCAAAGGCAATATATGTAACCTAAACATTTGTACCTTCATAATATTCTGAAATTAAAGAAAAAGGTCTTGACAGCATTTCTCACCTTTATCACCAATTCTAAACAAAATCCTGTTGTTTTTACTTCTTAAATATTTCTATAGTTTCAGTGTTATCTACTCCACATTGTCATTATCTTAATCAAATTTATCATCATCTTTCCAGAGGACTATTTGCAGGAAACATCACACATCCATGTCTGCCTTCCTCTAAATTGTTCTACATGCTATATACAGAAAATCATTTTAAAATCCATTAATATATGTTTATTTTAAAAGTTCAAAAGGCTATTATAATAATGAGCAACTATTTAAAGTTTTGCATATTTTCTATCCCACCTATTTATGAGATTTCATCTCTTACTCTGCCTCCCACACTTTCTCACATTTTTCTTATTTTAGCTCCTATTTTGTCATAAATATTCAAGTCAAACCTTTAAAAAATACAGTTTCTGCTGGTTGGAATGACTTTTCCATAAAACCCTTCTCCAACTAGTCATTTCCTACTCACCATATAATATATCTTCAGAGATTTTAAATAATGCCTGCAATCATATGTATTTTAATTTATTTTTTAAAATCTAAACCACATCTCTATAGCTAGTTGAAATTTCCATTTATTATGCAGATATATAAATATGTAAATTTGTTTGTGTGTAACCTTTTTTACTTAGGCAACAAGTTCTCACTTCTGCTAAGTCATAGAAAGTATATCTTCTTTCCATTTTAAGTAATATTTTGGTTTTAGAATTAATAATTTCAAGTTGTCATTTGTAGTCAATTCAAGCTTTCAATTCATTAAATCCAAAAGTGTTCTTCCCCTTTCTTCTGCCTTTCCTTTCTCGCTGTGGATAAGTTCTTAAATAGAAAGAGAGGAGAAAAAAAGAAATTATTTTGTATCCTAGAATGAGGATAATATACACTGACCTTATATAGCTCTTCTTAACTCACCTTGGACATTTATTATTTCCCACCAACCAAAGGGGAGGTTGCTGGTCCAGGTATAATCTCTAATCACCATGGTCAAGTGCTGTTCACTTTTCTTGCTCTTATCCCTATGTTATCTTGTTCTCCACCAAATAACCTCAGTATTTTTACGTCCCTTTTCTTGTTTTCTCTCTCTCTCTCTCTCTCTCTTTTTTTTTTTCATTTTCTAGCTGGCCAGTATTGACCAGATGTCCCTTTTCTTTCCTGATAGGAGTTGTAAGTCATAAAATATGCTACTATTATACTTTCTCTGAACCTTGATAGCAAAACAGCAGTCCTTTCACTCAGGGATTTCCAAAAGCATCTGGGGTTTCTTTAACATCCCCCCTACCACATATGCACACCTGCACACATGTACATATACCTACAACACACACACACAAAGACACACACACACACACACACACACACTTAGCTAGGTTTGGAAACACATGAAGGGGACAGATACAGGATGCAGAGGCTTTTTCTTAGATAGTCACTACTTCATAAATTCTAATTATGTTTCTATCAATTTTCCATGGTTTCCTTGAGTTTTCTTGATATGTACCTTAAAGTTCTAAAGGCAGTTAAAGCAAACCGTCTTTGACAGTTCTATTTAATACTTAAGGGACTAGGTATTTTCAGCTGAGTAATTACATTTGTACTTATCTCTGCTTGAATGAATATAAAGTTTTATTGTGTGGATCTGTCACTTGGAATCTGTTAACTCTGAATTTTCAAATATATATATATATATATTTCATCTGAAATTTTCAATTTAGTATCTTCATTTTCCTAAAGATTAGGTACTCAGCTACATCAACATAACTGACATATGATGCTTATCCACTACTGTAATCTTTCATAATTATTTGACTTTGAAGAAGCACATTCTATTTCTGGTTTATCCAATTCCATGTGTAAAATTCTAGCTGTTTTGGTCACTAAAGCTATATTAACTAAGAATCAGGGTGTATGTATGTATATGTTCTCATGAATAGAAAAATTATGAATAGAAAATATTTTATTTCTTAAATTGTAACTATATAAATAGCTTTAGAATAACTAAAAACAAAATGTTATTTTGAGTAAAATTAAAATATTTTTCTTAAAATAAATGTAAAAATCAAATTGGTAGCTCTGTATAAAATCTTATTGGAATTAAAATTTTCTCATTCTATTGCATACTTTAATATTGGGGAATGATTATAAGAATCTCAAATGAAAAGTCATGCATTGAAAATAATATTTTTATTCTTGGAAAATTATTAATAGACTTTAATTACACTCCAAATATTCAATTTTGTTTTATTTAAGCCTTTGTTCAGAATGCTATGGAGAAAATTTAGTAATCTAATAAAGTATATCTTTTATGGACTGAATTGTGTTTTCCCCAAAATCCAAATGTTAAAATCCTAACCCTCAGTGTTACTATATTTGGAGATAGGGCTACTAAGGAGATAATTAAGGTTAAATGCAGTCGTAAGAATGGGGATCTAGACCAACAGAAGTGCTGTCTTCATAAGAAGTCAAGACACCAGGAATTCATGTGCACTCTTGTGTGAGGACACAATAAGAAGGCCATGTTCAAGCCAGGAAGAGGGGCCTCACCAGAAACCAACCCTACCAGAACCTTGATCTTAGATATCTAGCCTTGAACTGTATGAAAATAAATTTTTATTGCTGGAGGCACCTAGTCTGTGATATTTTCTTATAGCACCCTAAGTAGATAACGTAACACTGCATAAAAAGGTCTGGAAAGAGAACACTATGTAAAATATGAAATAATTTAGTCTCTAAAATTCTGATAATAAATAGTCTTTACCATTTACCACCAACTTACCACCAAAAATTCTGGAGTCCAAGATGGTAAACAAAATAATAGCAATATAATTAAATGAGAGAAAGAATAAGAACTTGCTCTCATATTTAATTCATGCTATATTTTTACTAGCGAGAGGAAATTGGTGAATTTCTGCTTAATTTAATTTCATTGAGTGAAGATATTTTTAGTAGTTAGTTTAATTTATTTAACATATGTCCAAATTGGAAAGTAAAACTCAATTTTCATGTCTATAACTGTAAAAACAAACAAACAAAAATAAGTGAAAACAAAACAAAACAAAATCTCTGCTACTAGATGATTGAATTCAATATAACAGAGAGGTCTTATGAAAAGCAGAATATAATCACTCACCTCTGAGGTAGCCCTGACACTTACTTGACATAACTGGTTGTGCTACAGCTCAGAAGTCTTGGCTAAAAAAGAATTTTAACTGTGCCTGGATATTTTTATTCAAAGTGGCTAAAGTCAATTGCTTTTTCTGTCAATTGCACACGTCTTCATAGAAGCAAAACCAGAGTGCCATCTTAGACCCTAGCTCTTCTTTTACCTCATATTTTTCTTCTCTTAACTTACCTTAAAACTACCTTTTTCTTGTTATCTCAATATTGATTCCACATATAGGTCATGTTCATGATAAAATTGAACAACTTCTCATCTAATTTGGCCTATTCCCCTCTTGAGTTTAATGTACAAGCACAATATCTGCAATCTGTCCTAGATAAAGTAGCTCCCAACATCATGGATAAATAAGGGTATTTATATTATAGTTTATGATGACAGGATGGAAGAAAAGATGGTGAATCCTATGGGCAATGCAGGAAGAAAACACAGTTTTACTAGAATGCCCTATGGTTAACAAAAGACATGATGCCAACAATCTCTCTTATTTGAAATCAACTGATTTTGGAGTTTAATTAAATATGCAAAAGAGTCTCCACAGCAATACCTAAATTAGTGTCTGATTAAACAACTGGGCAATATAGCAGAATCAAATGGACACAACAAAAGATCATCACACTTCCAGTGTATTATGGTTAACCAAACAGATAAACTAATGGTCTCATTACCATGTCATCATTTTTGCAACTGAGGAGTAATTCATTTTCAATCAGAATCAAAACTTTCAATATTTGAAGCAAAAGAAGTGTGATTATTTCCAGATTTGTCATCACTTATCTGGGTCTTGATGTAATAGATGACTAAGAGTTTTTGTTTTATTGGGACAGGCATTCACCAAGGGATGGCAGAGGCAGAAGAAGAACCCAAAGCTACAGAGGGAGCACAAATATGACTGCTGTTGCCATTTTGCTTACACAGATAAACTCCATCTCTATGTTTCTACCTTCCATGGCAAAGGCCACTGACTTTGGATTTACTCAGGTATAAATGTTACAAAATCAGTACAGCATGACTAGAATGACCCAATTCTCAGAGGGTTATCTGAGCATATGAACTCGCACTTAAAGACTGAGTAATGGTGTCTCACAACCTTGGACACCCTATTATACAGACATCTTCAATACGGTCTAGGCGAACAAAGTTATGGTGTCCAATGTAATGACCTAGAATAAACAGGAAGTGATCCAGTTTATATATCTACTGGCTAAATCTTAAGGAAAAGTCAAAAGTACAGATACTCTTGACCCAAAGAGTGGCATATTATTAAGGTAATAATTGAGGTTGCATTGAAGAGATAATTTTAACTTCAGCTTAAATCAGCTAAGGTTATAATTTATTTTGGAACCCAAATATTATCTTATGTTGAGTAACATGTGAGATATGCCAATATCTATCCCATTATTTGATAACTTAGCAAGCATAATGTCACATAGCATTCCAGCATTAAAAAAAAAAAAAATCCACCAACATCCATAATCTCATGCTGATGCCTAAAGCTACTAGTTTAGTTTTATATTCCAGGATAAGGAGAATTACAGACAGCAGGTCATCCATTAATTTTAATGACATTATTTTATTGCAGAAGGTCTCAAACTTTCTCAGTTTACAACATTCTTAGTATTTCAGTAATTTTTTTCACTATGCTTCTAGGCCAAAAGAAATGCCTCAGAGTCCTGTTTATTAAGGAGTTAGGTCCAGATTGCTTAATGTATATTTGTGCTTTAACAACTTAGCAGTTGTTTGGAAAAAATAATATGCATGAACTTAAATAAAAATATTGTTAAATAACTAATTACATATGTTGGTGGGAATGGGCATTGTTAAGAATCAAATTGGACACTAAACCCTCATTTCTCATTCCACATACCCATTCATATAGTCCTTGCTTTTTGTCACAATTGTTGAAAACCCAGTTTCACAAAGAAAGGTTGCCATTGGAAAAAAAAAACATAGCACTAACATCGAAACTGAACTACCTCGAGCAAATATTTCATGTGCTTTTCTATAGATGTTGAGCATTCTATGTTCCCCATGAACATTTAAAATATCATGCTGTGCCCCTGTGAGTTTGCTGAAGTACCCCAGGGTACACACACTCAGACCTGAGGCCCTATTAAGCTGTCACTTCCTGTTTATGACTTTAATTTCCTGTGATCTTATCATCCAATTTGGAAATTGTATATCTTATGTCTCCAAAGTTTAGAACCGTTCTATTATATGAAGATACTCTATTCACAGCAGTCATGTTTATAATCTTTTCTCCTACAATCATAATTTCATCACAAAAACTCTTAAAGTTGGGGGGTAAAAATTCACTCCACTAACATGCAGTCATGAATACCATTTTTTATTGCTCACATTACAGCTTATTTTCCAGTGTGTAATTATCTGGTAGATCTGCAGGTTATTGAAATTAATCTGTTAATATTTCTATTATAAACTAAGCATAAGTGACAGTCATTTTTACAGGAAAATGTTTTATACACAGAGAGCAAGTATGTTCATCTAACTGACACCTAAAAAACTTTTGCAAATCTTTTAACCATAAACAATTTTTTATTTATTTCAATATACATCTATTGAATACCTACTAAATATAAGAGAATTGTATAATCATTGTTATGAAACAGGAGGAAACAAGTTTTTCACTGAAGATTATAAAACTTAATTCAAACTCACACATAGACATAAATAAAACCATATTAAATGTTTGAAATAATCTTTATAAGCAATATAAAATAGAATGTTACTCACAAGCCAATGAACCTCAGCACTCCAACAATCTTAGAATACAAGTGATCTGCTTTCTTCCTGAAACTTTCAAGGTTGAAATCATATGTCAATTTTTACTT
Source organism: Cheirogaleus medius (assembly GCA_008086735.1). Classification (NCBI taxonomy): domain Eukaryota; kingdom Metazoa; phylum Chordata; class Mammalia; order Primates; family Cheirogaleidae; genus Cheirogaleus; species Cheirogaleus medius. Next base: position 50,708,714 of record VBSM01003176.1, read on the forward strand.
CAAGCACCTCTAAGAGAAATTCTCCTAACACTTATTATAATAAGTAACTCTCATAGAACTTGAATCTATAAGGAGTTTGATGAATGGTTACTAAATTCACCTGTATCTTCAACCCTGCTTTATAATCTTAAAATGGATCACTAAATGACTACCTGCACGACAGTTCTCTCGATTACCTTGGACCGGCCCAGTTCTCCCCCTTGTCTTACTTGTAGTTCTCAAGAATAACTGTAGAATGTGAGTGAAATGTAACATCTGAGACAGGGAGGGACTGGCTGGAATAGCCCAGGCTCTACCTCTTTCATAGGGAGGGGGTAAATAGGATGTCCTTCAGTGCTTTAGCCCAGGCGAGAGTTTTTTTGTAGCCTCAGTGTATAAAACCCTGGAGTTTGGGGCAGTGGAGACAGGCTGCTTTCAAGGGCCCTCAGCAGAGATGCAAGTGGGGCATGCATAGTTGAGACTTCAGACACCCTGCGGCAGCTTTCCTGAGCTTTGCAGAACCAGCTTGCAATGAATTCTATGCTTCTGTTCTTTGCTCCCTATCTGTAAGTAATAAACTCACCTCCTGTAACTTGTGTGTGGGTGTTACAACTTACTAGACTCAAGTAATTTGCTCACTCTCTTGTCCTGGGCTAGAGTGCCCTGGCATCAGCCTAGCTCATAGCAACCTCAAACTCCTGGGCTCAAGGGATCCTCCTGCCTCGGCCTCCCGGGTAGCTGGGACTACAGACATACGCCACCACCATGCCCGGCTAATTTTTTCTATTTTTAGTTGTTTGGCTAATTTCTTTCTATTTATAGTAGAGATGGGGGTCTCACTCTTGCTCAGGCTGGTCTCTAACTCTTGAGCTCAAGGAATCCTCCTGCCTTGGCCTCCCAAGAGTACTAGGATTACAGGGGTGAACCACCATGCCTGGCCTGCTATTCTCCTTATTGTAAGCAATTATTCCAGTTTCTAACCACATTACCAAAGCAACCAATCCCAGCATCTCTCTCTCTCATTCATATAATGTGACTTGAGTTCCCATTGAATGAGTAAAATTTATACCATTGTGCAACAATTCTCTAGTATCTTTTATCATGTTAATATCTGTATCTTAGTTCATCCCATGAATATGTCCTTTACCTCTGTCCTAATCAATTTGTTTATTGTTTTTATTTCATGATATTATGGGAATACAACATTTTGTTTACATGTTATGACTCTGCCGCACCCAAACCATGGTTTGAGGTGTGCCCATTACCCGCCTACAACAGTCACAGTGTCCACTAGTTGTGAGTTTACCCAACCTCAGCCCCGTAATCCCCAAAGAATATTACTACTGTGTGAGCACCTTAGTGTTGATCAGTTAGTGCCGATTTGATGGTGAGTAGGTGTGGTACTTATTCTTCCATTCCTGTAATACCTCACTTCGTAGGATGGGCTCAAGCTCTTTGTCCTAATCAATCTAATACATTTGGAATGTGACTACTGTGCTAGAAGACAGTCAACTCATAAGAATTAAGTTTCCAGAATAAGAACATCTTGGCTTTAAATTCTAGACTTCTAATTACTTAGCTTAAGATTTACTTATGGAAATTAATTGACATTTCCATCTTTAAAATAAAATCATCATAATAATATTTATCTCACAGGTTGTTTTGAGGTTATTAAAGTAAGTGTAGTAAGTGTCACAATGCAAAACCTGCATTACATATTTCTTTCTGTCAGATTTCCACAGGTGCGTTGGTACATTAGAAAGAGGACTTCCATTTTGTATTTTCAGTCATTCTCAGCCTTAAGTCTTCTAATCTTACAGAGCACAAATGTACACATGCACATCTTTTCTCAAATTTAAGCTCCCTCTACCAACCAAGTTTTGTAACTTTACTGACAATCTTCTAAACAATGGAGCCTACACTTGGTGTTTCTAAATCTCTAGGTATTCAGTTAAATTAAGCATAGCCTCTGCCTTTACTGCCCTTATCCCTTAGATTGTGTCTGTTAAGGTCAATAAAGACCTGTCAATATTCAAATTATGAGGGTGTTTTTATTTTGTTTCTAATGTTTTTTAGCCCAGATATTACATATTGTGATTCTAGCATTTGCTAATCTTTTCAACGTTTTCCTTTTCTTGTCTTATAAAGTAGGAAAAAAATCCTTCTTCACGATTTTCTTCCCATAGTTCTAATTGGCTTTTCAATGGGGAACATTCTGCAGTGTCCCATAGGTAAAATTATACCACTTGTATTTGAGCTCCTATTCTCCCCTGCTTACTACATAATTAAAGTACATTGTCCACATTTCTTGTATTTGGCTACTTATTTCCATTTTCTGCAATGAAATTTGAGCTGAAGTAACATATACCAATTTCAACCCTTCTCATGCATGCTTCTCCCATACTCTTTCGTTCTCAATTGGCTGGGTATAGAAAATGACAGAATGAAAATGTGGAAAAAACCAGGATTTATCAAGAACCCTACGGAAGATAGCATACCTGAAAACCTTGCTCAACCAGAATGGTTAAATAAATAAGAAATAAATTTATCTTATGTTAAACAACTTACAATTATAGGACTTAGCCTGCCTTTACTACAACATGATAAACCTCCTAGGTGCTCCGCATCTGCTACCTTTCCATCTTCCACTCTCAGCTATGGCTACGTGACATTTCTAACATTGTTATAACTCATATATTTCAAATTTCAGACAACTCATTTATAGTTGCTGGAAAACATCAAGCTTTGTTTTTCCTTAGCACATTTCAATATGATTTTTTTAATGTTTCAGGATTTTTTTCTGGTACATTTGTTGTTCATTTTCAGCTCAAAACTCTTCTAGTTTGAAGCTGGAACCCATTGTACTAAGTGAAGTATCTCAAGAATGGAAAAACAAGCACCACATGTACTCACCAGCAAATTGGTATTAACGGATCAACACCTAAGTGGACATATAGGAATAACATTTGTCAAGTGTTGGGCCCATGGGAGGGGGGAGGAGGGGATGGGTATATACAAACATAATGAGTGAGATGTGCAACATTTGGGGGACGGTCACGCTTGATGCTCTGCTTCAAGGGGGGCGGGAAGGAATGGGGAATATACGTAACCGTAATATTTGTACCCCCATAATATGCTAAAATAAATAAATAAATAAATAATAAGTAAAAAAAAAACCAACTCTTCTAGTTTGAAAACATACTTTGTATCATATTTATGGTTTTACATTTTTAAGGTTTGATTTATGGCTCAGAATATAATCTGTATTGTGAAATTCCATGCACATTTGAGAATAATGTGTGTTCTGTTTTTGTTGAGTGAGCTGTCCTAAAATATTATTTAGGTTAATCTGGCTGATAGTTTTGTTTTGGTCATCTTTACTGGATTTCTGCCTGTTTGTTATATCAATTACCAAGAGAGCTACATTGAAGTCCCCATTGTAATTGTTCATTTGTCTATAAGATCTATTAGTTATTACTTCAAGTATTGCCTCAAACTCCCTTGTTAAGTACATAAAATTATACTTCTTACATTTTCATTGAGAATTGACACCTTTACATTATGCACTGTTAACCTTTTATCCCTGATATTCCTCCTTGTTCTGAAGTACATACAGCTACTTCAGCTTTTGTTTGATTAGTGTTTTAACTGTACATTTTTCTCCATTCTATTACTTTAACTTACCTATATCTTTATTTTTAAAATGGGTTTCTTGTACATAGCATAGTCTATTCTAATTTTTTTTATACAGTCTGGCAATCTGTGTTTTTAAATGGCTTATTTAGACCACTCTCATTTAAAGTGATTATTAATGTGATTAGATCAAATTTTACTAAGTTGTTTGCTATGTTCTCTTTGCTGGATTTGTTCTTTGTGTCTATTTTTCTCATTTCCTGTTTCCTATATCATTTTATGTCTGATATCTGTTATTTCTACCACTCTGAGAGAAGAAAGGCAAGTATGTATTTGCAGTTTTTCTTTACCCACTGTCTTTATTTGTGGTTCTCTTCATTTGTTCTTATGAATTACAGTTACCATCTGGCATCATTGTCTTAGACCAATATAGTTTTGTTACTCCCCACCTCCACAGTGCTATTACTGGCAAACATGTGACATTACTGTATGTCACAGGCCCAATATTACATTATATACATATTGTTTTATATAATTACTTTTCAAATAAGTTAAGAGAAGACAGGTAAAGAAATACACAATTTATGCTGTCATTCATAATTATATAATTACTTTACCAGGCTAATTGGCTAATTGCTTTTTTTGTATGAATTCAAATTACACTCTAGAGTCACTTGCTTTCAAGCTAAAGAAATTCCATTAGTGCCTGTTTTGAGGCAGGTATGCTAGCAACACATTTCTCTGGGTTTTATGTGTTTTTTTGTTTGCTTTTTATCTTGGAATATCTTTATCTTGACTTCATTTTTAAGAGACAGTTTTGTCAAACATAGCATTTTTATAGGCAGTTTTTTTGGCTTTTGTGTTAGGTAGATAGTGAGGATCTCTGGCTCTTCTTGGGACAAGGGTTCCCTGTTTTGGTGCTGTTTCAAGCAATTGTTCCACCTGGGAAGAAGGATAAGGGCAGATACTCAATTTTGGTGTTACCCCACCCTTAATCCTATTCCAAGCAACTGCTAGACCTGGGGAAGCTGGGAATGCTTTATCAAACAAAGAATGCCCCACCCCAGGCATAATAAGATTTAGAAAGTAACCTAGGGGTAATTAATATGCCATTAGCTTGAATCTGCATTGTGGTTCACAATGTTAACCCCCCCAGGTGAACTTTCTTAGAGAGAGCTAATATAGGCAGATGGAATTTTGCACACCTGTTGATCATTTGCTAATATCCTACACCTGCCAAGAGCCCGCCTCCAAATCGGGCTAATAAAAGGAAGCAATCCCAGAAGTCAGTAAGTAGGTGAGTGAATTGGTTTGTCTCTCTCCACTCTCGAGACAGACCTATTTTATTCTACAATAAAGAGCTGCTCTTGTGAAACTGTTCCCTGCCTGAGGTAAATTCATCATATTGGCCTTGCTGATAAATTTTCTAAGAAAGGTGTCGGAGGACGGGGATAATAGTCACAACTTGATACTTTGGTGTGTGTGGTCATTCTCTGGCCAAGAGCACCCCAAGAATGGAGGGCAAACTCCCACCCTAACATCTTTGGCACCAAACTCTGGGATTCTGACATTTGTATTTTGTTTTTTTCCTTTGAGCTCTTTGAACATATTGTACCATTCCCTTCAGACCTTAGTCTTTTCTGTGAGAAGTCAGTTATTGTTCTTATTTAAGTTTTTACGTCATTTTTTTCTCTTGCTGCTTTTAAGTTTTTTCTCCTCCTTTGGTTTTCAGCATTTTTGCTTTTATTTGTTGGTTTAAGGATCTCTTTGTGTTTATCTTACTTAAAATGCATTGAGCTTCCTGAATGTGAAGGTTAATGTCTTTTAAATAAACCTGGGAAGTTTTACCCCAAACTATTTCGTGGAATGTTTCTCCTTTCTCACCTCTCCTTCCAGTACTCTCATTCTGCATATGTTGGTGTGACTAACGATGTTTCACATTTTGCTGAATCTCTGTTCATATTTATTTTTTCTTTTTCTCTCCTTTTTTTTGGATTGTATAATCTCTATGAATCTATTTCTATGTTCACTAATTCTTTTGTCTGCCAGCTCTAATCTACTGTTTAGTCACTCTAATAAATTTATTTAAGTTATTCTGCTTTTCAAATCCAGGATTCCCTTTGTTCTTTATAATTTATATCCCTTTATTGATATTCTTTATATGATGCAATGCTATTCATACTTTCTTTTAATTATTTAATCACTTTAGTTCTCTGAACATAATTTTTATGGCTACTTTGAAGTATTTTTCTACTAAATCTTACATCTCTTAGCTCTCGCAGTCAGTTCATGTTGTCTGTTTATTTTTTCCAGTGTATTAGTCATACTTTCCTGTTTGTCACATATCTTGTAATTTTTCTTGTTGGAAACTAGACTTTCTTTAAAATAATGTATTGGGGAACTTTAATACTTGTCCCCTCGCTTCACGATTTATCATTTTTATTTGATTTATTTTTTTAAAATACTGACTGGATTATTTTAGTGAAGTCTATTCCCCAGTGTGACAGTGTTAAACCTCTGCTGTTGCTCCTCAGAGAGGCATGGCTTTGGTTATGCCCATAGCTACACAAGGGAAACAGTGGTTTTGTCAGGTTTCAGTCTGAAATGTTGGTTCTCGGGAAGCTCATGGCTGAAGAATGACCAGATGCACCAAAGTAAGGCAAGCACAAAAGTGAGATTTATTGAGGAGAGAAAGATAGGATTATAGAGCAAAAGCAAGATATAGGTTTACAGAGTGAGATACATGCGACACAGATGACAATGGATCCACTGTCGCAGCAAAGGGAGAGCAAAAGGAAGAGTGTAAAAAAAGGAAAAAGCCTGGTTATGGTCTGTGTCTTGTTTTACAGTGCCTAGATTGGGAACTCCCCGTGGTTCGAACATCACCATGGAACCACTTTGACTGTACATTTGGGAGATATATGTCCTGAGTCTTACTAGTCATGCAGATCTCCCATGAGCCTCTCTGAAAGCAGCCCCCACTTTTGTCCTTAGGAGACCCCGAATCCCTCCCTAACTATCTAACAGTTTTCTCAGGGCTCTTTTACTTTCTTTTCATGATGACACACAAACTTTCCATTAATTGCTGGCTAATTTTTATACTGTTTTCAACAATTCCCTGAAGATATAAATTCCTCTGCAGCCCAATACAATCAAAAAGAGCTACTTTGTAGGAATAGTTTCTAAGGTTAATATTTGCTGTAAGTTCTGACTTCAGACAGCTGTCACTTTTCCCAGCTGACTCCAGCAAAGTAGCTGACTACAGTTTAGACAGTGTCTTCAGTAATCCACATATCTTCTTCCAAATGCTGTTTATTGCATCCATCACTGCTTGTGAGAGCTCCCTTAGATTGAGCTTTTCCACACTCTGTTGCAAATTAAATCAGTTTTGGGGGGAAGAGATTAGAAGCTATCTGTTTAATGGCCTGCTTTTCCCCCCAGGCAAAATCTCTGAATATAGATTCTGGAGCTGGAAATATGAACCAATTCATTAACTTTATTAATACATATATGTTTAAAGTTATAATAACTTAATTTTTAGGGGGTACTCATATTTTAATATATGCCTATTAAATAATAATAATTAGAATAATAGCACTATATTTTATAAATTATATGTATTGATAATTTTAAGTCTTGAAGACTAGAGATTCATAATTTCACACCAACTGGAGAACATTATATATCGTATCATTCCATTAGGATGTTGCCTAAGTTGAAGTACATTTTTAGCCACATTCAAAACAGTTTTTTTTTT
>VBSM01003176.1:50716182-50758165 GCA_008086735.1 Cheirogaleus medius
TTTTTTTTGTACAGTTATGTAACTAGTTCAAATGAAAAGGCTTATGAGAGAAAAATATTAGTATGTAATCTTTGTGTCTCATACTTTTCTGGTTGGAGTAAAATATGGTGCAACTTCTTTGGAGAAATGTTAGGCACTTTCTTATAACTGAACATACAGCTTCTTTATAAAAGAATAATTCCAGTTCTCAATATTTAAACAAATAAGTTAAAACATTTGTCTAGAAAATATTTTAGAAGCCTAAATATTGTACAAAAGCATGCAAAACATCTTATTCTTAAGAGTGAAAAGCTGGAAACATTACAAATATAAATTATTAAGGAAATGAATAAACAAATGGTGGTAGCGTCATTTAGATCACAAATACTTAGAAATACTACTTTGTGATTGATAAAAGGTGCAAATTACTGATAAATAAAATGACTCTGATAAATCCACAAAAGACATTATGATATTGAGTGAGGATGCCAGACAGAGAAATACACACTGTATAATTCCATTTATTTGACACCCAAAAGAAGCAAAAATAATTTGTGGGGATAGAAAATGGTTGTCTGCAGAAGTAGAGGAAGGAATGTCCGAAAAGGTGCATTAAGAAAACGTTCAAAATGGTGAAAATATTCTGTCTTGTTTTGGGTTGCTGTTACATGGAGGTATACCATTGTCAAAATTCATCAAAATAACAAACTTAATACTTGTACACTTATTGCTTGTAAATTACACTTCAATTAAAAATAGAATCCTTGATGGCGATACAAATGTATTCCAGTATTCCACTGCGGTCTATATCCTGTGGGAGGCAATTTAGTTCAGAACCAGGGACTGGAGGCTAGACAGTCCTGTGTTTCTTTTCCAACGCAGACATTTAAATGGCTGTGTGGAACTTGCCATCTCTCAGTCTCTAAGAGATCTTTATCTCAGATCTTTTTTAGTGATATTGTGCTTGTAAATCATCTGTCGTGTCACCTAAAGAAATTGAAGTAGTTTAGCTATATTTTTTCTCCTAAACCCTCAGTTGGGTTTTGTTTTCTCACATGAATTCTCCAATTTCCTGAGACAGTACCTAACCCTCATTTCATAGGACACTTCCTTCCTGCCCTTGAAAAGGAAATTCCCCACTGTCCATTAAAAAATGACTTTAATAGTAGGTGACAAGTATTTTCATCCCTTTCTGTATGTATGCCTTCATATTTAGTTGTGCTTAAATTTTGTGGCTATGAAATAAAATTGTTTCAATTTCTAGACATTAAGAGCTGTTAAATACTTACACTATTAGAATATACCCTCTTTGTAATATGTGTCCAAACTGTATTCATAACCAAGTAAGCATTTTATAGTTTATTTTGGCTTATGGTTAATTTTTATTTTATTTTCTATTAGATGTGCGTTGTGTATCCTAGAGCCATGCATAACTTTTCTTCATTGTGAAGATGCAGAAGTGGAAACGAACATGGTGAGTCAGCCTCCCCAAACATGTAGCACAAGATGCAGAGAAGTCGTAATACAACAGAAGCAAGCTTAGGGCGAGGGAATGTTTGTCATAAAGTAATAGTCTAACAGTGTGAAGAAAAGGGACATGTATATTGCTTATTTTTACCTTGTAATTCAGAGGAATAAAATATAGTTTAAAATAATGGGCATCAAATATTCATGATTTCACACCAAATAAGAGACTCTTCTGTAGCATTCAAACTAACAACACCATGCATCATATTATTCCACTAAAACGTTGATTGAGTTGGGACACACTATTAACCATATTCAAAACAGGCTTTTTTTCCTGGTTACGTAGGTGGTTAAATTCTGTGATATGTGACTGCTTGTAAAAATGTGTTGTGATATTTTAATGTGGCATTGGAAAATGTAGTCATCAAGATCAGTGTTTTCATAACATTTTCCTTCTCTCTCTTTTGTTTTTATTTTTTCTAAAACAGATAAATGTCCAGAAATGATATATCATAAAATCTAGACACTATATTGCCAGTTAGACACAAGATGTTTTAAGAAAAAATAAAGTAAAGGTTTATGGTCCATATTCTAGTTAGCTGAAACAAAACCACCCATTCTTATTTGGGATTAAAAGTAATATACTAAGCAATAGACTACCTAGAAACTAGAGTCAATATGATTTGTCTGTCTTTCTCTCTCTCTCACACACTCACACACACACACACACACAATGAGTTTAGAAGATAACCTGCTTTAGTCAGGATTCATAGTTGTTTTGCTTTGTTTTTCCTAATGAGTGTCCTAAGACTATATTTTTTTAAAAGTTAAAATTGTATTTACTATCTATAGTAGGGAACTAAAAACAATTTTAGAACAACCCCCAGGGTATAGCAAAGAAGAACAAGAGTCCAAGTCTAAGTCATAAGCCCGTTGTTAACTAAAAAGTGGTATACTTTGCTTTCTGAATCCATTCATCAGGATCAAGAATGACTAATTCCTGATCAGACTGTGGCCCATGTGGTCATCTATAACTAATGTTCTTCTAGCTACATAGCACATGAAATAGCTAGTAGATTTTCTGAACCAAACATGTTACAGAAGAAAAAATTGCTATAATAAAGGATACTAGCTTGCAGGGAAAAATCTGATGGTTGATTGCTCTGTCATTTTTTACTTAAAAAGCTATAATACTTAACAGAAACCCAGGTCAAAGTTCTCACACTGTCTATATAATTTGGAATGTTAGATGAATGTCAAGAGTTGGGTTACTTACATATCTTTAAAATTTCTAAAATTTAGACAATTATGCCATTAAGAAACAATTTCTCCCTAACTAAACCTAGTAAAACAAAAATTATTGAACTTATTTTTAATTAGATTTTTAAAAATAAAACAAACACACTATATAGTGAATAAATCATATGTATATTTTGATGATATCTTAAAGTGAACACACCTATGTAACCAAAACTCAAAGAAAAATATAAAATAAACAAGTACCTAAAAAGTCTCCCTCTTGTCCTTCACAGACACTATATGCCCTGAAGGTTACCAATCTGATTCCTACCATACATTAGTTACATCTGTTTCTGAACTCAATATAAATAGAAATATATAGTATATGCTATTTTGCATGTAGCTTCTTTTGATTAATATTTTTGTTTGTGATACTAACCTATATTATCAAGGATTGCAGATTTTTTATTGCAGAGTAGCATGATATTGTATAGATATACCACAACAAATAATCCATTCTCCTGAATGACAACTGGATTGATTTAATTTTTGACTATTATGAAAATGTAGCCATAAATGTTCTTTTACTGTTTCATGATGCATACATTCATGCATTTCAGTTTGTTATAGTAATGGAGTTTCCAGGTAATGTACCATGCATATATTTTTAACTTTGGGGTGTACAACCAAAAGTTTTCCAAACAAACTGGGCCAATTTGTTTATTTCCATCAGCAGTATATGGAATTTTCCGTTGTGCCACATTCTTGCCAACTTTTCGCTGCATGAAAATTAAAAAATGTGTCGCCTCTAGTGAGTATGTAAATTTATACCCTTGTAGTTTTAATTTCATCACCCTGGTGATGAATGATGTTGAACACATTTTCTTATGTTTATTTGACATTTGATAATATTTTGTAAAGTAACTTTTTGAGTATTTTGTCTTTTTAAAACTGTTTCACCTGTTCCTTTTTAAAAATGTAAGAATTCTTATTTATTCTATATATTAAATATATGTTTGGCAATTTTTTTTTATCTCACTCTGTGGATGCAACATCCTTGTTTTTACAAATACCCATTAGGAGATTTCTGTAAGCCTTTCTTATACCACAATTTTTAAGAGTCTTGGCAGGTAGCTAGTAATTGATATGGTAAACTAATATTGAAAAAGTTTTAATGGTTGGTAGTGAAGGCTGGGCTGTCATTTTATTAGAGCACTATTAGATAGTCCTTTTGTTAGAGCACCTTTTTTCAAAGACTATGTCATAAATCAAAGGAAGGACTCTACCTACAGAGCATGTGGGAAGACTTTTTCAAACGATATTTGCAGTTACTTCAATTACTCCTCAAAACACATGTTCTAAGCGTCCATTCCACTTATGTATATAGCCATACCTGATTATACGACTCTGCACCTATCTAATTATCCTAATGCCCCAGCCAGTTATTTCAAATAAGGCCATACAGAATAGAGATATAAAATATTACTACTTAACTTGTAGATTAATATTACATTTCTAGTTTCTCAAATTTTATGTTGAAAAGATGAATAGAGTATCACTTTGTATTAATATCAGAAAACAAGAAGAGTGAATGAACACTATCAATTCCATATCCCAGAGCAACTAAAATGTAAGTGCTTTCTAATTAGCCTGTTCATTTTCAAAATGTGCTCCTTTAACCTTCAGTGATCCTATTACTGGAATCGTATAATGTCAAAAGTCACAAAATGGTTTCCCAATTATCTGGCTATTCCATTTACAGAATGGGAAAAATATTTAGCACTGTAAATTTTTGCTCTGATAGTATTAAAATGTACTGATTATAACACTAATTTATTATAACTATAGATAATTTTATATTATCTATAATAAGATAGAGGCAAATGATAACATGAAGAAATAAAACAATTCAATTATTCGAATAGAAGGGAAACATTCTTAAAGTTTAAAAATATTCAATTTCTCTTTATATATATATATATAAGGAAGATTGAAACTTTGGAAAAACTCCTTTCATTAATGTAATTAAAATGTTGGTATGGGTTAAATATAAAATACAGTTGATTCTCATTATTTAAAGATTCCATATTTGTGAATTCACTTAGATGCCAAACTAGCCTTGTAGCCCCCCAGACAGTACTTATGTCACTTTCACAATCACTTCTGTGCTTATGCAGGGCTGCAAAACATTTAAAATTCCCAATGCACAGATCTCTGGCTAAGGTTGGACAAGTTGATATTCTGTCTTCTTGTTTCAACTCTTTTTCTGTAAACATATTCTTTTTGTGGTCTACTTAATGCCATTTGGAGGGGGAGCATTTTTGTGCTTTTTGTTAGTGATTTTGCTGTATAAAATGACCCCTAAGCATAGTATTAAAATGCTGTCCCTAAGCACAAGAAGGCTATGATGCACCTTACAGTACTTTCTTACTATGCACAAATAAACAAAAAATAATTTAAAAGAATCATTTTCAGGAGAAATAGAAAAATACAATTTTTAGAAATACTGTCATGATGAAGTGTAAAGGATTTTTCCTTAAAATCTTTTTTAAAATTGTGAAATATAACTTATTCAAAATAATATGTAAAAAACACATGTACCACTTAATAAAGAATGAACTAATCATCTGTGGACTATCATTCAGGTCTAGAGACAGAACTTTGCCAATCCTCAAGCAGACTTGAAGATCATCTTCCAATCAAACCTTCTATCTCTGCTAAAACTAAACCTTGTATTGATTTTCACAGCAACCAAGCTCTGCTTCTCTTTATCCTCCTATTTTACTGCATTCTTTAAGATGTTAAATAATTATATACCATTCCTTTTGTCTGGACTTAATTACTGGATTTAACCACACATTTGCCCTTTTGTAATGTTCATCTGTTCCTGCCATTCTAACCTTCCATTTAGGATGATATTTATTCTGCCTTAAGAAAATCCTTTATTCATCCTTCAGTGGTAGGCTAGTTGTAAAAATTTATAAACATTTTTGTTTGTCTGAAAATATCTTTATTTTATATTTAATACTAAATAATTTTTACTATAATTAGATCCTTAGTTGGATGATTAGTTTGAAAGCACATAGAAAATATTATCCCATTGTCTTCTGGTTTTCATTGTTATTGACAGGATGACAATATATTATAATAGCTAACCAAAGGTATTTTGTTGCTTTTATAGTAAGCCATCTTCTCTTTTTCTTTGTATTTGTGCAATTTTTTAATGTTATATCTCTTTATAGGTTTTTTTATCTAGCTCACTTTAGATTTATTGGAGTTCTTTCTTATATAGGTTGTCTTTTATTATTTATGAAATTATCAGATATTATCCCTATAGTTATTTTTTGCTTCATTTTGTGTCTTTCTGTATAATCAAACATTAGACCCCTCAGTAATATATATAGCCTGTTGCTTGTTTGGGTTACCCTATAGAACCTTGGAGATGGTCCTTCTCAGTGGGCATTCATGTCTTGGACCTTGAGCTGTCCCCAATCTAGGCTACAGAGAGATATGCAGGATGCCTTCAAAAAGCCCCAGGGCATGGTGGCCAGGGTTCATTTTGGCCAGTCATCATGTCCATCCCCACCAAACTGCAGAACAAGGAGCACGTGATTGAGGCCTTATGCAGGGATAAGTACAAGTTAGCCAGCAAAAGAGCCACATTTTAAAGAAATGGGGCCTTACCAAGTTTAATTAGGTCAAATTTGAAGATACAGTGGCTGAGAAACATCTTATCCCATAAGACTGTGTGGTAGAAAACATCCCCAATTGTGGCCTACCAGACAAATGTGGGTTGTGCGCTCCTGAAGGCTTTCACCATGCTTTATACCTCCTTCCTCACACCCACCAACCCACCAATAAACACTACTTCCTGTCAAAAAAAATGTAAGAGAGAAGTAGATTTAAGCCATCGAAAAATGAATATGAATATAAGAGAAGCAAGCAAGGTGAAGGTTACAAACAAAGGAGAGATTATAATGATACATCATGGAATTTGAGAATTTTGAATATTTGAGAAGAGTGAGACAAGCGGTCAAGTCAGTGATTATAAAATCTAGTGAGGATAAAAGAGTATGGAGTGTTGTAGTTGGGACATTAGGGAGAAAGACTTGGAAAGAGAAAAGATGGAAGTCAGAAAGTGAGGTTCTTGAAAGAGATTGTGGAAGCTTGACAGTATTAATAATCAGAGTGCAGGATGTGTCAAATAAAAATACATCCAGAATTAGCAAGGAGAGACTGTATTTGACATGATGATTATAAGAGCTTGGGGAGAAACTATGGGAGTTAGGGAAAGGGGAAGCTGTGACAGTAGCAAAAAGGGTTTTTCTCTTATAAAGAGGATTGAACAAGGCTAAAAAGTGGTTGGTAAGGTTGGATCAAAGAGTGGCATGATAGCATAACAGATCAATGCAAGTTTAACCTGAGGCCAGACTAGGCTTTAAGCATCCCCTAAGGAGGGTCTGTATGCTGGTTCAGGCTGAGCTATACCAAAATTCTGGGGCCCCCAAGAAGGAAAGAATCTTAACCAAAGTTTGCTTAACAAACATTTTGTTTCCATTGATCATTGGACTAAAATAGTTCAGCTAATAATACATGAAGTAAAAAATAGGAATTTGGAGGGTCTGTGTCTGTTCTTGTCATGGCTATATAAAGGAATCATCCATGAGTCTTTATAAGTCACATGGGCGAAGATGGTTCTTTGAAGTAAGCCCTTTTTAGTGGTGCTAGAAAGCTAAAATATTCATGAAGTAAAGGGGAGTGACTCAGGTGCTAACTGATGACATCTTAATAAAAAAATAATAAAGCTAATTAAAAGAGGCATACTTAATTAGAGAAGAAATGCACAAAATGAAGTCCCTAAAAGACTTAGATAATGCTTATTTATTAATAACTTTAATCTTTAACCTATAGTTTTTTAAAAAACAGTATTTCCTTAGATTCATGACTGAATAATTTTATATACTTATACTATATTTCATATTACCAAGAGAAGTATATAATACCCACAATTATTTGCTTTATATTCTAAACAAAACAGAATTTTGTATTGGAATGTATGAAAATAATTTTTGGCAACATTATTATAAAGCAATAAAGTTACAATTTTTCACAGATGTAGAAATTCTGTCCTTCATATATATATAATTATATGTCCTCTTAAAGAACAATTTTTAATACAATGAAACTGAGAGGGAAAAACTTTAAATAAAGATGCATAAAACTAGTATAGTTTTTGTTACTTCATATTAGAGTAGTTTTGCTAACATTTATTTGAAGATTGATGTTATCTTTCCAGTGATAAGAATATTTCATTTTATGAATATATTATAAAACAAAAAAATATTATAAGGTAATTTTTCTAATATGTATGAAGATCATGTCTTCATTGGAGCATATTTGATGTAATTTAGCTACCTGCGTGATAGTTTTCAATGTAATCAAATGGGAGTTTTGATTCACTTTTATGATAGAAAAACTATCATATTGTTGTTCCAGTTATAGGTCATGCTGCCTGGATTATAACATTCAAGTGAATAAATGATCAATAATATCTATTACATAAAACCCTGTCTTAAAATTATTTAAAATCATAGACAATGCAAACAATGACTGTTTGCCTCTTTTATATATAGATTTTTAAATTTCTCTTGGCAGAATGTATTTAAATATTTAAACTTCAAATGAAGTGGTTCAATATATACTTTTTACCTTCTCTTCTATAATAATCTTCATGTATGTAATATATATTTAAATAATTATGTAATAAATATATCATGTGTGTTTATTACTCAATATTAATTTTATACAATGGGAACTTGGCCTATTAAAAATGTGAGTCTAAATATGCTGATAAGATAAATGGGCTTCCCGTTAATAGAATTCTTTATTATAATGAATCATATTTTTAGTAGAAATTCCATATAGTAAAAAACAAAATTAGTCCAGCAATAAATGAAAGGAAATATAGATGCAGCAATTCATTATTGAAGATGAGATCTGGTAAATAACTGAGACAAACCAAGATTTTCATTTCAGGACAAAACTACTTCACTTCTCATATTAAAAGTCACTTGAAACACATTTGTTTACATTTGTGCTGGTGCCCATCTAAAAGAATGGCATAATAATAAGGAATTAGATATGTAATTATTTAAGGTCTAATACTAACACATATGTTTCCTGCATAGAATTAAATGTAGGAACAAGCATCCAAAACAGGTTCACCTGATCTCTCCTAGGTTATTATTTATGGGAAAAAGCAGTTAAAAAGGAGGCCTCTAGAGCCACAGTGTAGGCTTAAATGCTACTTTCACCATTGAGAACATCTCCAATATTGTCAGGCTATTGAACTTTTGTAGGCATCAGTTTTCTCATCTGTAATATGGACGTTTGGAAGAAATGAAAAAATTTATAAAATGTGTTTCACATAGTTCCTGGACCAATAACTCTGGCAAATGTTAGCTATTATTGATAGATAAATATATTCAAATTTTATGGCAGTTCAATTAAAGAATATATACTCTAAATTATATTCCAAAGGTATGTATAGGTTCTCAGCATGCTGTTGCTGTGGTTGTTGTTAATATTTTGAATATTTTGCAAACATGAGAGAGATAGGTCCCAAGATCTAGTAAGTATGGGCAAATTTCAATATTTTTTATTAGTCTTTAATTAGAAGGTTATATTATTTTAATTAATGTTTTAAAGTACTAGTATTGCTCTTGCCCCAAATTATTTCACGATATTATTTCTTTATATACTGAAATATTTAATATTTTAAATCATAATACTTACACAGAATACCATAATATCCATATGTTTGCTTGGTTTAAGAATGTATTAGAAAATGTATTACTTAATGCTATTTTCCTTTTTTATATCTCAACAAATTCATTAATAGAAAATAAAAGATTTAAAACGTAGGTTAATAATGGCACAATTAATCTCAGAATGCATTATAGTTAGACTCAGGAATCAGACCTTGTAATTTAATGTTTTTTTTTCCTGTGTTACTAACAATATTCAGCATACTTGCGCATTTTTCTTTTGGACATTTACATATCCTTTGTAATACTAAAATTCAACCCTAACCTAAGTTATCAGGAGCTAATGGTATATTTACTCCTGACTTCAATTAGGTGAATTAGCAATAAAAATGTAAGTGATTATAAAATAGAGTCAACTAAGACAATTGTGTTTAATTTAACTTTGGTTATAAGCTCTATTTCAAAATTCCATTAGCTAAATTAGAGGTTTATCCTATAACCCATTTCTCCTACGCAAATGGCAACTCTGCATTTGTGCTGATTGTCACTGTATAATTTTATGAGTTTGTCATTTAAAAAAATAAATGTAATTGTACCATCTTATAGCAGAGAAAATGAAGCTATTCAAATATACTCTACTATCTCACAGATATTCACATGAATATTACATATTTTTCTACTGAGTGGTTGTGGGTATAATGAGATTACACCTATTCCTAGTACCTTTCTGGATAATAAGAAGGCACTACTGTACAAGATCATTTTCAAAGTCATTGAAAAGTAGAAAATGACTATAGTGCACCAATAATGAGGGCATAAGTAAAATTGCTATTAAATTTTTTCACTATATAGCACCAAACTCTATGAAGAGAAATGGAGAGGCACCTATTATTTTTTTTTTATTTAGCTAATGAGAAAATACATGGAAAAAGGATTTTAATGGCCATTTTTAAAAGAAATAACCATGACTTTTACTTCAGAAAATGCTATAAAAGATTAATAATTTAAAGGAGTCCCATTTTTATTTACCAGAATAAGTAGCACTGATTTAACTTTGGTGTAGAGTTCAAAACTGAAAATATGATAATAGATTTTACATTTTATAACAGTGCTAGTCTTCATACATGTATTATAAGCTAAATTCAGAAAATATGGTTAAACTCTATGTATGCAGAGAAAATTTGCAGAAAATTGGTAACCCCTCCTCTATCCAGCTATTTCCTTTGATTCCCATCTGCAATATTTAGACAAGTCACGTGTGGATAATGACTGTTCTCTTCATAAGAATCATGAAAACATATAGAATAAATTAAAAGCTTAATTCTAGCTCTGATGTTTTCTTATTATTTGTTGTAAATACCAGCTGCCCATATTCTTCATAAGGACAAAATACCCAAAATATCTGGACTCATTTTAATTTCCCATCTAAGTGCCATTTCTTTATGTCTATCATGGAATTGCTGGTGACTGAGTCACCAAAGCATCTCATTTTTTTTTATCTTTCTCAATGGTGCCATACTCACTACCAGATATATTGGTTTTAAACCTCTGAATCATTCTAAATTCTTCCATATGTCTGATTCCTCAATATAAATGTTGGTGTAAATACTTAGATTATTTACTGGTTTCTGACTTCACTGTGTCCATTCTTTGAGTTACTTTGTATGGACCTCATTTCATAATTGTCTGCTCTTGCAAATATGGCTATCTTGCCTACAGCTCTGGTGACAGGGAACATTATCTTTGTCCAGTTCTAACCAAGAACTCTCCTTAGAGCCATCTCCACTAAAAATATTTGCTTAGAAATAAACAATTTATAAGAGATGCTTACCTTTGCCAAAGAAAAGCTGCCAGGGAAGGAATTATGCCTATAAACAAATCCTGAAATTGAATGATTTATTTCCAAAATACCCTGGGCATAACCAAAGGTTATAGGTATGGCCCTCTTGTATATTAAAAGTCAGCAGAATCCAAAGTTCTTCATGATTCTAAACCATCAGATATATTTTTGGATTTTGTTTTTCTAAAAAATGTAAAGACTTCCAGATACATCAAATAGGATGAATTTGGTTGTAATGGAATAAAGAAATCCCAACCATATTACAGTGTTATATAGAGATGGTTAAAAATTGTTTGTGATGTTTATGTTTTAAAATTATTTGTGAATTGGTTTTAGTGGTTTATGGAATAAGTTAGGAAGATATCCATTTTATGAATTATCCTCTCTAATTTCAAAATACTGGCATTGTATTACTATGATGATGGGTTCTATTCATTAAATATAGTTATAGGCCAATATAGGCATTTAAATTGATTTCAAAATGTCTGGAATTTATAAAAAGCAACTACTATATGCTTTTACTTTTTTGATGTATAACAAATTTTGCAAATTTGAAATAGTGTTGAATCTAATTGTCATATATATAAACAAAAAGGAAATATTACTAAAAGTGATCCAGTTGATAGTTCTGTAAGTAGATGAATTATCCTAAGATTTCATTGTTACCCCTTAACAGAATTTGTAAACTACTCTGTAGGCAAAGCCAAACAAATTATAAACAATGAAGCACATTGATTAGTTTAAAAACAGTTTAGGCATGATGTAAACTATTTATCTAGTATGATAAAACTTTAAAAACTAAAACCATCTCTTACTTCTAAATATAACTTTTATAATAAAGAATTATATCATTAGAAGTATTTCAGCTGTTTTCAAATTTTTGAGACAGAGTCTCACTCTGTTGCCTGGGCTAGAGTGCCATGGCGTCAGCCTAGCTCACAGCAACCTCAAACTCCTGGGCTCAAGTCATCCTCCTGTCTCAGCTTCCTGATTAGTTGGGACTACAGGTACACGCCACCATGCCCGGCTAATTTTTCTATATGTATAACTTTTAGTTGTCCAGCTAATTTCTTTCTATTTTTAGTAGAGACAGGGGATCTCGCTCTTGCTCAGGCTGGTCTTGAAACTCCTGACCTTGAGCCATCCACCCGCCTGGGCTTCCCAGAGTGCTAGGATTACAGACGTGAGCCACAGTGCCCGGCTGCATTTTTTTTTTTTTTACTTTTTATTTTTTTTATTTTAGCATTTTACAGGGGTACAAATGTTTGGGTTATGTATATTGCCCCTGCCCCACCCAAGTCAGAGCTTCAAGCATGTCCATCCCCCAGACTGCACACTGCACCCATCCCATCCTCCCCCCTCCCACCTGCCCAACACCCGATGAATTTTATTACTATATGTGCACTTAAGTGTTGATCAGTTAATACCAGTTTGATGGTGAGTACATGTGGTGCTTATTTTTCCATTCTTGAGTGACTTCACTTAGTAGAATGAGCTCCAGCTCTATCCAGGATAATACAAGAGGTGCTAGATCATCATTGTTTTTCATGGCTGAGTAGAACTCCATGGTATATAGATATAAATACAGATATAGATATAGATACCATATTTTATTGATCCACTCATGTATTGATGGGCTCTTGGGTTGTTTCCACATCTTTGCAATTGTCAATTGTGCTGCTATAAACATTTGAGTGCAGATGTCTTTTTTATAGAATGTCTTTTTTTCTTTTGGGTATATGCCCAGTAATGGGATTGCTGGATCAAATGGTAGTTCTAGTTTTAGTTCTTTGAGGTATCTCCATATTCCTTTCCACAGAGGTTGTACTAGTTTGCAGTCCCACCAGCAGTGTAGGAATGTTCCTAGCATTTCAGCTTTTTAAGCCAAAAGACAAAACTCAGTGTTTGCAATTTTAAAACAATGTTTATATTCCAAATAGAATGATAGTTTTTTGAAGTATTTTATACTTTTATTACCAACACCAATTTCCATTTATAGTCAATCAACATGGACAAATTTATCAACTTATTAAGATGTATATTTCTACATACATCTTCAGACACAGAAAAATTCTATGAATTTGGGCAGTTAATGACATCATTTATATTTTACAAAACCCATAGTCATACAATATCAATTAAACACTATAAACTTAATGCAAAATAGCTTAAAATTAGATTTTTAAATATACCAAATTCAATTTTGCCTCAAATTAAAAAAATAAATTTTTACTTCAACAAAAGAGAATTTTAAAGGATTTGAAAGAAAATATGTGCAGTTATAAAAAATAATTTTGTGAAGTAAGAATGCTTTTCTAAACAAGATACAAAGCTCAGGAATTATTAAATATAAATAAATTGAGAAACATAAAATTAAATATTTCTTCACAATGAAAATAAAAAACAAAGCCCAAAAGAAAAATTTGGAATGATATGTAAATGTTTTCAAATTAACTAATTTTCTTAGCATATAGTTCTTAAAAACTAATAATGAGAAATATTAGGTATCTAATGAAATATATAAAAAAGATAATTTATTCAGAAAACAAAATACAGATTAGTTTAATGCATGAATGTATGTTAAACATTCTCTATAATTTAAAAAATGCAAAATAAAAACTGAAATACCATTTTCTCATCAAGATAATAAGAAATTCAAAATTTAATTCACAGTTTTAGTGACGATATGAAGAATGTGAACCTCTTTGGAAGATGATTTGGCAGTATTTTTTAAACTTTAAAATGAACATAATCTTTGACCTAGCACCTAAACATCCAGAAATTTCTATTAAAGATAGATTCTATAATATGCAGAAAATCACTGGTACAAAAATAATCAATTGTACTTGCTAAAGAGGTAAACAATGAAATATCCCTCAACAAAAGGTAATTGCAGCATAATTCTGTATCCCAAAAATGTGATTTAATGCTACCAGTAGCATATTCTTGGTGCTCTGCCCAGATTCCTTTTGACAACTAGATAAACTCATCCCCCAGGTTCCTTGAGTATGGGCTGCTAAACACTTAACAATTTACTACAACTTACAATGTTTCCAGGGAATTGGCTTCAGTAACTGTAATCACCCCACTTGGGAGATTATGTTTCCTTCTGGGAGTTACAAGGACACTTGTTGGCAATTACTTATTGATACTGCGGTACAAACTCAGTCCCCCTTGCTTCAAGATGAGGCAAGTCTGTTGCACTACTCATACTTCAGAATTCCCCAAGGGATCAGGCTGAGGATAGACTTCAGCTAAAACTGTATGTGTGTTTGCTTCTTCCTAGACCTTATTTTGGTTCCTTTATTTTCTCACAGATTTCTTCTGTGACTACTCTCCCACTAAATCACTTGCACAAAAATCTTATTGGGCTATTTCTAGGGAACTTGACCTAAGACCACTAAAAATATTAAGTAAATGTTATTATTTAATATATTATTATAGATAAACCACTACAAATAGTAAGCGAAATTGAGAACTCTGTATGAACTTCCATCATTACAAAAATGATATAAATGCATAAATATTCGTGTTATTTGTATGTGGATGCCTAAGAAACTGTCTATAATAGTTACTTATGCAGATAGTGACTCTAGAAATTGAAGACTTCCTTTCACTAATGTGTATATGTAAATATATAGGTATAAAACCATTTTTTTACAGTTGAGAAATTTTATAATGTAAACAGAATTATAATTTAAATTATGTAAAGTCATTTAAATGGCAACATAAACTGTTTGATATAAATTAATATGATTTGAAATATATTTTAGAAAGGTGATATCTACATACATTTGATATATATATATCTCATTTGTATTAAGGGTGAACAAGTACCTCTTAAAAATTAGAGATGCACTTATTAATAACATATATAAAATTCAAGCATTTCTTTTAAAAATGACAACAGAGTTAGCCCATTTTTCTCATTTGCAATTTTGTAATTTATTATTGCATATTTTTTGAAAATTGTTACTTGTGTTCATTTTCTAAAATTTCAATTAGGATTATGGGGCTTTTAAAAATGTATTACTGCACCATATAAATCACAAAATGTGAAAGCTAAATTTTTTACGGTTCTTGGAATCACGGATCATGAATATTTTACCAGGATTCCTTTGTTCAATTTATTTTATACCAGTATATTTTCTTATATGAATATATCAGCAATTAAAATGAGTTCTAGAAAGGTGCAATCATGACAATCATTTAGACTTTAGTGATTATTATCCCTTAAATATCTTCTTTTTTTCAACTTGCTTTCCATTTAAACTCTTAGAAAGGGAAATTATTTCTAAAAAAGTAATTTTGGTGGCTGCACTTTGCAGGTCACAGTTAATTATAGAATCAATATTCTCCTCTCCAGGTGGTCAAGCTACACAAAGCCACACAGCTATTTTATCACATTAGTTATAGTTACATTCCTGTGAGGCCCAAAGGAATGGAAAAGATTGAGTTTACTTTGTAAAACTTTAATTATCATGGAATGCCATGTTTTATAGGAAAATATCATTATGATTATAATGATGTTGTTTTCAGGCCTTTATATGTATTAACTCATCTAATGTTCACACAAACCATCTTGATCATATTGCATTAGGTTTTCATGCCTGTTAATACTTAAAAAGTTGCAGTTAATTTGAGCATAATGTTATAGATCCATTGTTCTGAATTTTATTTCAGAAATGTCAGTGAAAAACATATATACACATGTATATTTTGCTTCAAAATATGTCATATTACAAAATTAATAAGGACTTATTCAATAACATATTTTTAATATTTTCATTGTCAAAAATTGTACCAGTGTTTACTATAAATACAAAAAATATTTAGGTAATATCCATTCATAAAATTCAAATGTATCTGAATTTTAAAATGGTGAGTAAAATAGTCATATCCTTTACATTGATAAGTTTACTTTTCAGAGAGACACATTGGCATTAATTAAGCCATTATAATAAATGTGTAATGCAAAATGTGACTAGGGTCTATGGATAAGGAGAAGAAAGAGCCATGAAAGCATGTGACAGGTCCAGATATATTTCGGTGGGAAGGCTAGGTCAAAAATAATTCCATACTTTCTGCTTGTGTTCACAAATACCACATATTGGTCCACATTTATAACTCTTGTCCTTGCAGAGTTGCTTTGAATTATGGTGCTCAGGTAATTGTTCTCCCTTCTTTTTCTCTTATTTCCTTGACAGTTCCAGCATACACAGGACTAGGCCAATTGTGGAAGCTCAGGCAAAAAATTTTCAATTAATTAAGAAATGCATATATGGATATCTTAAAAATAAGTGCTTTCTATAATAAAATCTCCCTTAATTACATTCAATGAAGTACATTAAGTTAGTATTTAATTTATATATAGTATAGAAACTATAAAAAGCCTTTTTGTCAAAAGTCCATAAATTTTTGTGTGTGGGAGATAAAGATAAATATATACATGTATGCCAACATATACACACACATTATCTGCCATAATAGTAAATCTGTAACTCACAATTGTCTACTTTTGGGACCTATATTTTCTTTAGATGATTTTTATAAATTTTAACTAATACTTTTGAGTTCAAGATAAAGTTGCTTACCAAGAAGAATCTAACTTGTGTGATTCCAAGATGATCTATAATTGTACAATGTGCAGGATTTTTCACAATATTATATAAAATAAAATTGAGCTTTAAAGGAGATATTTTAAAACACCTTATATATCATTTTGGCTCATTCCTTCTCACTTGCATCAATGTCACATTGAATTAGACAGTTATGCTGTCAACACAACAATCTGCATTAAAATTCTATTTTGTGTGTTGGTCAAGGAAAAACACTTTTAGTGAGCTTTGGAATCTAGGAAAAAAGCCAACCACAAATTATTTGGCTCTTTACATAATGCAAAATTAAAATTTTTGTTCTTTATTCATCCATCACCTATTTGGGACCTTTGTCAGAAAAATTTTAAATTATCTTTGAAGAAGATTGATGGGGCATGATTATTCAAACATTCACATAATTATTTAAATGTACATATTTAAATAGCCTCTGCATATGCCTATAGACTGCAATGCATTCAAATATGCTTCTATATAACATAACTGTTTCATTAATGTAGTGATTTTGCTCATATATGTATTTTCTATATTTCTACATTATGTTACTCTAGTAGAACATAATTAAAACAGAATAAAATATTTAATATTTATTATTAATGCATTTAGTATTTTAAGAACAATGTAGGACCATGAATTTTGGCTTTGTCTACATGACAAAGAGTGGAAAATCCTCGTAGTGCTTGCTAAGATTTGAATATTCCCATCAAAAATCTTGTTGAAATTTAATTGCCAATGTAGCAGTATCGGGAGTCAGAAATTTTAAGAAGTGATTAGGTCATGAGCCCTCCCTCATAAATGTATTAATACTGTTACTGTAAAGTATCAAACAGTATTGCAGAAATGGGCTATTGATAAAAGGATAAACCTGACTTCATTGGCTCTCTGCCTTGTGTACTTGCTTCTGCCCTCTGCCATAGGATGACCCTTACCAGGTGCCGAAGTAATGCTCTTGAACTTCCCAGCTCTAGAATCATAAGCCAATTAAACTTCTGTTCCTTATAAATGACCCAGTCTGTGGTATTCTGTTATAGGAGCAGAAAATGGACTAAGGCAATGCTCTTGCTATATCTCCTAGGATACCTTTACTATTTTTCTACATGTTGACTGTTCCTGTGATTTTCTATCTGACAGCAGCATCTGTGTCTGTCTGGAAGGCTGCCTGTAGTTGCCAAAACCTTTTTCTTGTGCAGAAAAACTTGAGAATTCATTTTCCTCCATGTGAAGATTTCAAATTGTCACTGATGGGTACAAGAGTATAAAATGCTAGTAATCTTATCTGTAATGAGATTACTCAGAAGTTTCCCCTATACTGTCTTTAGAATTTTCCTGTGTGGTTGAAACTTCCATGAATCTCTGCTTGACATTTCACCCTTATGGGTTTTACTTTGCTACTTTACTACCAGTTTATCATTCTAATAAATCACTTTCACTCAATCCTCATCTTAGTGTCTATTTCTAGAGAACCCAGACTTACAGATAATCCAATTAGATGATTAGGGATGGGCAGCTTTATTTCATAAATTTCTGGATAGTTCAAACAATTGACCATTTCTTTCAAAAGCATTCTCATTCAACTTTCCTTCTGTTAGAATCCCTATGCAATTTCTCCTCAATAGGTATTATTTAATGATTTCTATCACTTGAATGATAAGTTGTTAATTTGCCTCTCCCACCATATGAGGACACAGTGAGAAGGCAACATCCATGAATCAGAAATTGGGCCCTCATTAGACATTGAATCTGCCAGGGCCTTGATCTTGGACTTCAAAGCCTCCAAAACTGTGAGAAATATATTTCTGTGGTTTATAAGCCACCCAGTTTATGGTATTTTGTTAAAGCAATCCAATGGACTAAAATAATATCTACATATTTTTCTTTCTATATTTATATACTCTATACATCTGTAAATTTTTTAAAAGCTTAATAAAACAAAACATTGTAGAGAATCAGAAAATCAGATTGTCCTTCCCCAGTCTCCTGGTACCTTTCATCTGTCATGCTTTTTCAATGACATTAAGAGTCTCTTGATTATACTAGCAAATTAATTAAATTCTTTCATTCATCAGGACACAAAATATGCAATAATTTATTCTAGTTTATAGTATATTTTACACATGTAGTTCTATATTCCCCTTTTTTTAAACTCATTTGTTAGAGAAAATGGAATATGTGAATTACATGAAAATTTGTATTTTGTTTGTGCCATATCATATCATAATACTGTTTTCGTAACCATTGAGTTATTTCTTTTATTATTCAAATTACATTAGACTGTGTTACTGAGAAGTATATATTTTTGGATTCTGTTGCACATTTTTGTAGTAACCTATAAGTCTAGTCTGCTCCTATAGTCACATATATTATATGTGAATTCTTAAAAATAAAAACAATAAAATAGTTTAGTTGCCTCCAGTATTCCCCATTGAATTTATTACTGAAAATACAGTGTAAATTATTTTTTGTGTTTTCTTATTTTACTTTCTATAAATACCTATGTGTATTTTGTAGGAATATTGTTGATTTTGGTTCTCTGTATATTTTGATATCCATTTTCCAAATATATAAGATAAATGTCAAATGTATATTACATGAAATTTTTCTATTCACTCTAGTGAATCTCAAAATGATATATTTTTGTCAACATTCTCATCTATTTGACATATTCCTCTTTGGTAAAAATTAAACCTGAACTCTGATTCTTCTCATCAATTCTATTTCTCCAAAAAGAAGAAATTATCAGAAAGGCACAAATTTATATGTTACTCTGTTTTTAACTATTTTATTTGCCATCATATTTAAATGTGTCAAAGATAGGAAAATGAATAATTTATTTTGTTTTCACGCAATTTGATAAAGCTAATAAACAGCATAGTTTAAAATGAACAAAAATTTAATCATGAATCGTAAGAGTCAATATGGTGGATTAATTCAACAAATAGTAGAAAACATTTCTCTACATGTTAGGGGTACAGAAATAAACAAGACAAATGTGTGTGTCCTCTCATGGATCTATCCTTACATAGAGGAAAAAAGTGACTATATATAAGCAAATCAATCTATAAATAAGAATTCTAGATAGGAAAAAAAGAAATTTTTGTGATATGGAGTTATGTCTCTGTTATATCAATTAAAGTACAAACATCCAGTGGCTCCACGTCTAGAATGCCCAAATATAATAGTATCACTTCCCACACTTCGTTTCTGAGAGATTCTTATGCAAGCATATAAAAATAGTAAAATTCTCTGTAATAAAAATGTTATCTTTTCTTTTTTGGTTGAAGCTGAAACTGATAGGCTTGATCAGCTGATACATAAAGTTAAGTATGAGTCCAAGTATAATATACATAAAACTTTTCAATTTTTATAATTATGATAACAATAATAATTATTTGACAACTTACTTTGAGTCCTTAGTATTTGCTGAGTCCCTGCTATTCACTGAACAGTTTTAAAGGACTTTATAAGCAATGATTAATTTGTATAAGTTTTTATAAGTATTATCTTAATTATTTAAGTAATTTCTTCTATTAGTATACATATAGAAAAAATGTAGAGAAATATCACAGGATGAGTATCATATATCAGTAATAACTTTTAATTTATGACATTAATTTATGTTTCAGAATCTTTAGCTTCATAACCTATGCTAACAAGATTTTGAAATGCAAACTAGTTGACTACTCTTTATAATATTTAACTACTCTTTTAAGATAGTTCAGCCCTAGTATGCTTATCATTTTTTCAGTGAAGAGAGTTTGGCAAAGGAAGATAACAGCAGCATCGAATTGTGAGGTAACGTTTGTCAAATGAGTCACCAGAAGATGAAGTCTATTTCCAACTAAATACAATTCCATAAAATTTTCTCGCTGCTTTTAACAGTTTCAGACACCAAAGAAATAATTTCAAACACATCTGTCTATATTATTAATTTGTCACAAAGGTAAAGGATGATTCTAAGTTTTCACCAACTCTTTATGGTGGAAGAAAAAGTGATGTGTTGCTGATCACTCTGTTGGTGGCTCTTTTATATATGAACATATTTCTGACTTATATAGGGATTTACTCTCTTTTACCTGCAATATTATCATTAAAAACTATAACAAAAGGTTTAACACTAAAAATTTTATATAAATAGAAGACATCATATTCATTTACAAAAGCAGAATATGGATCATCATAATCAGTTTTTTCATAATCAATCACTGAACATAAAAATTGTGCTAGGATCTATTTTCAATATTTTAGATATATTTTTCAGTTATCACAACCATATAATTAGGGAGGTGTTAGCATTTTCCCTATCTTTACAATTGTAAAACTTGCCAATGTTACATAGTAAGGGGAATGTATTCTCAACTGTTAAACATTCTGCCTAAAAATGTGATATTTTGGAAAGAGAATTTCTTAGGACTCCAATTTTTAATAAAACAATCATAATTTCATGATTTCTCTATATCTATATATAGCCCTATAGTAGATAATAGATATATAGAGAGATATAGATTTATATATCAATATACATAGGGAGAGAAATGCCATGAGATTAATATTTTAGTGATTTACTATTTTGAAATATGGTACATTTAAAATTTTTATACTATTGTTTTTAATGTCTCAAATAAAAATTTTTTCACAAGATGAATTGTTGCTGAGTACATTATAGCTAATGGCTATAAGAGTGTATTATGGGATATTAATAAAATGATAAGTATTCTATAACACATCAACCTCATGATTTTAGTGATTTCAAACATCACCAATTTTCTATGATCAGCCAGTATGGAATTACTTTTACTTGACCAATCAAAGTTAATTTAAAATTTATTATTTTACTGCCAAGTGACTAACATTCATCCCTGCAAGAAAAGACTAACATTATTTCAACTGAATCTCCTGTTTGGTTGCTCTAGAGAATGGGACACCAAAAGATAGGGTCCAGAAGATACTCAAATATTCACCGTTCTCATTTTGGTAGAAGAACAAGAAAACCAAAAAAAAGAACTCTTAAAATTTCCAGAGCCTAGGATTAAGTGAAATGGAGCAATGGGTTCTTGCTAAGCCATTTTAGGAGAACAGGACAATGATTTCCTTTTCTGGAAAGTGAAAAAGCCATGTTATTTTTTTACTGAAGCCTTTCTCAATATTGATGTTCAGCTACAGTTTACCCTTTGAAAAATGTTGATGACTATAAATTTTCAATTAAACTCTCAGTGTTGGTGGACTTCTATGTGTACAATGCACAGGCAAAGGAAATAACTCTTCGGGGCATTGAAATGATAGTCATTTGTGAAGTCTATTCAATATATTTTAATTTTCTTCTGTTATATCTCTTTAAAGTAACATTCCTAATAGAGATATTAGAAATATTGAATATGAATATTATATTATACTATAAGAGAAAGTCAACTCATTTATCCCTGTCTTAATTTTTTCAGAAAAAAATAATAAAATAAATCTTAGACACAAAGGAGAAGTAATCCCTAAGCTTACAAAATAAATAAATGCCTGAATTTATATAAGATATTCAGCATTTTACTTAACCTCAAATTAAGCTATCATAGGATGTGATATAAACCTTTATAAGGCTTTTTAAAAATTTTAACTCATGTTTAATTAGCATGAGATAAGAAAATCAGTTTGAAAATAATGAAAGCTTATACAAAATACAATTTTATATGCCTCTTACCTTTTCAAGTTTTTAATCCTTAAAGTAGCAAAAAAAATTTCTTTCCCATACCATGAAAAGTGTCATCAAACTTTCCTTAAAACTATTCTCATCTTTATTCTTAGAAGCCAAATTTCCCAGATGTAGGGCTTCTGGCAGTGATGTCATGAACCAGAAACCATACTTGGCAGCCTGACTGCATTTTTTAGACATCTCATTTGTAGTTAAAAACAATCCTGATTCTCTTTGTGCCATTGACAGCCTCCTTGATTCATGTTTAAACTGCTTATCAAAAGCCAGAGTTATTATTGTGAACGGCATTGAACTCTGAGCAAGTCAAGCAAAAGCAATCAGTCTGCTAACTGTTTTGAAAGGCATTTTTCTAAGATTCTTTGTGTGGAAGGTGATTCTTCTCGAAACATAAACAAAAAATGTTAAGTAAAAATATGGGTGTTAAGAGAAATGTCACAGGTCACATTTGTTCAGCATATTATAAAAGACTAAATCAAAGTATTTAGAACCAGCAAGAAGAAAATACTGACTTTATTAAAAGCAAGTGCTGTAAGGAGCATTCTGACAAGTGATTTTCCCTTAACTTTATTCTATCCCAAACCTACTAAGCAAATAACACCAACATGCTCCTAAATAAAATATCAACATTGGGCAAAAAAATCTCAGAACCCTTTTAATAAAATGTAACAAACATTCTCATTTAGAAGATAAGCATAATAATTCACTGTAATGGATCAAACTGTGTCCCCTCAAAATTCATACGTTAAAATGCTAACACTCATCACCTCAGAATATGGCAGTATTTGTATAATGTGTGTGTGTGTGTGTGTGTGTGCGCGTGCGCACGTGCATGGTAAGCCAAATAGTGCTATGTTTATACATAAAATATTAACAATAATATCTGCAATTCAACCACCTTTTTTCTTATGCCAATGTCACATAGGAACTCAAAACCCACTCAAAAAGGCCTCTCTCCCAAATCATTTCTGGCAGTCCTTTGGGGAATATCATGTATAATCACAATAGTATTTTCATTTTTTTATCTTCCTTCCATTTTAATCCCCTTTGTGATGTCAACTGCTGACAAGGAAATTTGAAAAGTAGTTTTGTCCCTTTCATTGCTGCCTGTATCTTTTGAAAGGGAGACTGAGTTTCTGAGGCTGGAGGAGCCCAAATGTCATAGCCTATTTCTTCCATTCTTTGAGAAATGTTTGGAAATATCTCTCTATCTCACATGTTTCCCAATCTCCCTGTGGATTATTCTCATGGCATAGATAGATAGATGGATGGATAGATAGCTAGATAAATAGATATATTTATCCCCTGGTTAAACATCTTTTTAGGTTTTGTTCTTTCTTTTGTTCTTTCAACTTTATTGAGGTATAACTGAAAAGTAAAAAAAATTGTATATATTTAAGGTGTATAATGTGATAGGGTTTCTTTTAAATAAATTTATTGAATAAATGTAATGTTCAATACTTACTTCTAACAACCATCTCAGAATCACTTTCATAAATGTTCATTTCTATTCTCTCTTTAACCCATGATATTTTTAACAATTTAATTTATGAATTTTAAGAATTTAAAAGATTGATATACATTGTGAAATGATTACCACAATCAAGTTAGTTAACAAACTCATCACCTCAATCATATTTTTAGTGATGAGAACACTTAATATCTACTCTCAGCAATTTTCAATAATACAATACAGTATTACCAACTATAGTTACAATGTTGTACATTAGATCCCAGAGGTTATTCATCTTACAACTTTATGTATGGTGTAAGATAACAGTCCAATTTCAGTCTTTTGCAAGTGAATATCAAAGTTTCCCCAAATAATTTAATGAAGAAACTATCCTTTCAACATTATAAATTCTTGGAACCACTGTTAAAAATTAGTTGACTCTATATATGGGATTTTTTTCTGGGAACTCTATCTGGGATCTCTCTCATTGGTCTGTCTGTTTTTATGCCAACATCATACTGTTTTGATCACTATTGCATTGTAGTGTAGTTTGAAATACACAGTGTGATGTCTCCACCTTTGTTTTCTCAAGATTGCTTTGGCTATCTGGGATATTTTGTGATTCCATACAAATTTTATGATATTTTTCTATTTCTATGAAAAATGTCATTGGAATTTTTATAGGAATTGTATTAACTCTGTAGATTTTTTTAGGAAATATGGGCATTTTAACAATATTAATTCCTCTAATCAATAAACACATGATATTTTCCCACTTATTTATGTGATTTTCAATTTTTTTTCCATCAATGTCTCAAAGATTTCAGTGTACAGGTTAAATTTGTTCCTAGGTATTTTACCGTGTTTGTTGCTATTGTAAAAAGGATTATTTTTTAAATTTCTTTTTTCAGATAGTTTATTGTTAGTATATATAAATGCAACTGATTTGGTATATTATTTTCTATCCTGCAACTTTACTGAAATAGTTTATTATTTCTAACAATTTTAACAATGGAGGTTTTAGGTTTTTCTTGACATACGATCATGTAATCTACAAAACGAGATAATTTTACTTCTTCCTTTCCAACTTGGATTATTCATATCTTTTTCATGCCTAATTCTTCTGATTCAGACTTCTTGTACTATGTTGAATAAATATTGATAGTGGGTACCCTTGTCTTATTCCTGATCTTAGAGGAAAAGCTTTCAGTTTTTCACCATTAAGTATCATATTAGCTGCAGGCTTCTCATGTATGACCTTTTCTATACTAAATTATATTCTTTCTAAACCTAATATGTTGAGAGCTTTTATCATGAAAAGATGTTGAATTTTGTCAGATATTTTCCTACATCTATAGAGATGATCATATGGTTTCTGTCCTTCATTCTGTTAATGTGGTTTATCACATTTATAGATTTGTGCATATTGGAACGTCCTTAAATCCCAGGGATTAATTCTACTAGATAACGCTGTATGATCATTTTAATATGCTGTTGAACTTGGTTTTCTAGTATTTTTAAAGGATGGTTTTATAGTATTTTTGAGTGTTTTTGTGTATATGCTCATCAGGAATATTGTCCTGTGATTTTCTTTACTTGTTGTGTCCTTAACTGGCTGTGGTATGAAATTAATGCTGGTTTCATAAAATGACTTTGGAAGTGCTCTCCCCTCTTAAATATTTTGAGGCTTCATGGGATTGGAATTAAATTTTCTTTAATTATGTGGTAGAATCCACTCACGAAGCCATCTGGAACTGAGCTTTTCTTCATAATGAGGATTTGATTACTGCTTTAAGCTCCTTATTCATCATTGCTCTGTTCAGATTTTCTATTTTTTCATTATTCAGTCTTGGTAGATGTGTATATTTTTCAGAATTTATTCATTACTTACGTTGTCCTATTTGTTGGCACATAATTGTTCATAACAGTATTTTATGATCCTTTGTATTTCTGTGGAATTATTGTGTAATATAGTAGGAGGATATAGTGATTGGAAATATATACACATCCAACTAAAGTGAATATTGATAGACCTAAAGGGAGAAATTGCCTGCAATACAATAATAATAGAGGACTTCAACACACCGCTTTTGACAATAAAGAGATCATCCAGACAGAAAACAAAGAAACTGCACTCTAGACCAAATGGGTTTAACAGATATTTACAGAACATTCCATCTAAAAGCTGCAGAATACATGTTCTTCTTTTTCATTTATGATTTGAGTTCTCTCTCTCTCTCTCTCTCTCTCTCTCTCTCTTTTGTTAGTGTAGCTAAAAGTTTCTCAGTTTTGATTATATTTTTAAAAACTAGCTCTTTGTTAAGTTGATCTTTTTAATTGTCTTTTTTGTTCTGTATGTCATTTATTGCCTTTCTAATCTTTACTTTTTTTCCTTCTGCCTTTGGGCTCAGTATATACTTCTTTTTCTAGTTCCTTGAGATATTTGAGATCTTTCTTTTATCCTAATGTAGGTATTTATAGCTATAAAAATTTCTCATAGAACTGCATCATTAGCAGAATCCTTTAAGTTTTGGTGTCCCATGTTTCCATTTTTGCTTAACCGAAGATACTTATTGATTACCTTTTCAATTTGTTCTCCGACCTATTTGTTGTTCAGTATTGTATTGTTTCTTTTCTACCTATTTGTGAATTTTCTAATGGTCCTTCTGTTATTGATTTCCAGTATTATACCATTATTTTTGGAAAAGATATTAGTTGATATGATTTAATCTTCTCAAATTTGTTAAGATGTATTTTATGGGCCAATATTTTACCCATCCTGAATGATATTCTATGTACATTTGAGAAGAATGTTTGTTTTGTCACTGTTTTCTGGAATGTCTCATGTATGTCTATTAGATCTATCTGGTGTTACTGAAGTTCACTGTCTTCTTATGGATTGTCTCTATGATCTATCCATTGTTACAAGTGGGATATGGAAGTCCCCTACTATTACTGTGTTGGTGCATATCTTCCTTCAGTTCTGCTAATATTTGCTTTATATATATCGGTGCTTCAATTTTGGGGGCATATATAAAATATTTAATTTACAATTGTTATGTCTTCTTCATAAGTTGACCCCTTATTTATATAGTGTTCTTCTTTGCCCCTTGTGACAGATTTTGACTGATAGACTATGCTATGGTCTGAATATTTGTGTCCACCTCCAAATTCACACATTGAATTCTAATCAACAACGTGATGGTATAATGAGGTGAGGCTGTTGGAAATTGATTAAGATATGAGGACAAAGCCCTCGTAAATGGGATTAGTGCCCTTATAAAAAAGGCCTCAGAGAGATGTTACCCTTTTTCCACCATGTGAGAATACAGCTAGAAGGTATCACTTATGAACAGGAAAGTGGGCCCTTACCATACACTGAGTCTGCTGGTGCCTTGATCTTGAAATTCCCAGCCTCTAGAACTGTAAGAAATACATTCTGCTGTATTTAATTAACAAAAGTTAATTATCTTTTGTTATAGCAGCACAGATGTTCTAAGAGTTTCTTTTGTCTAAGTGTACTGCATTCGGTCTCTTTTGGTTACCATTTATATAGAATATTTTTTCTATCCCTTCACTTTCATGCTACTAGGTGTGTCCTTAAAGCTAAAGTTAGCTTGTAATATACAGCATATTGTTGGATATATATAGTTTTATTTATTCAGATACTCTGTGTGCTTTGATTGAAGAATTTAATCTATTTACACTTAAAGTTATTATT
The DNA here is from genome assembly GCA_008086735.1 of Cheirogaleus medius. Taxonomy (NCBI): domain Eukaryota; kingdom Metazoa; phylum Chordata; class Mammalia; order Primates; family Cheirogaleidae; genus Cheirogaleus; species Cheirogaleus medius. The sequence continues at coordinate 50,743,959 of VBSM01003176.1, forward strand.
GATAGGTAAGAACTTAGTATTGTCATTTTGTTAATTGTTTTCTATTTTGTTGTTCCTTTGTTTTTTTCCTTTCTCTCTCACTGTTTTCCTTTGTGATTTGTTACATTTTATAGTGATTTGCTTTGATTTCATTCTCCTTATATTTTGTGTATCTCTTAGAGGTTTTTTCTGTTTCTCTGTAGATACCATGAAGCTTATATAAAATATCTTATAATTATAACAACCTATTTTAAACTGATAATGTCTTAACTTCATTCACATACAAAACTCTACAATTTTACTCCCCCCCAGATTTTATGCCATTGATGACACATTTTACATACTTTTATATTGTGTATCCATTTACATTTTATAAAATATTTTATATCATGTATCCATTATTATAGCTATAGTTATTTTAATACTTTTTCCTTTAACTTTTATATTAGAACTAAAAGTGATTTGTGTACCACCATTACAGCCTTGCATCCATATCCCAAAACTCCCAGAAAGTCACTCTCTTTGGTGGATGGCTGCCAAATTAGTATCACTGTGAGGGAGGAGAATATGAGTATGATACTTCATATTATGCTATCTTGCCTAGGTTTGTCCTTATAACCTCTGCCTTACTGGGACTCAGAATCAATCTATATGAAAGAGATGTCATGTTACTCATTTTGTCTTCAGATGCCTGTTTACTGATCTCTCTTCCTTGCAGGCTCCGTTTTCTCTATAAAAATGACATATTATAGATGCTTCAGGTTCAAAGACTAGCAAGTCCAGGTATGTCAGTATATATTCCCATGCCTATTACTACTTCAACATAGTGCAAACAGAAATTCTTTTATATGCCTATCTATCATCTACCTTTCTATGTAAATTTTTTACCACCTATCTGGTAAAGAGTATTGTATGCTACATATAAGACAATAATAATATAAATCTTATAACCCATATTTTAAATCACATTGTTTATAAATTAAATTGAATACCTTTAAATATTTGACCTTACAAAATATGAGAGCTGCTTTAATGTTTCAGATGAATTATAAATTTATTACTAATTGAGTAGTTTTATTTTGTTGTCAAACTGACAGAATAATATGTGCTTTGTATATAGTAGGGAATTCTTTTATAATTCTCTCTTAGAACAAGAAATAAAATAAACCACGTGCATGTCCTATTTATGAAAAGTACTTTGGAATTTTAGGTATTTAGTCAATATGTTCAGTTGATAGCCAAATGAAAATGACTACAACAGATATCCATTCCCTGGTGCAAGATATAAATAGACTGTACTTAGGTATTTTTCCTGGAGTGGTAAATAATTTTCCAGCACTCTGATTGAAACAAAATTTGATTTGTGGTTTGAATGAACTATAGGTTTTTTTTACCTGCTCAAGTTCTCATCTATTAACATAGACATTCAAGAGACTACTGCATTATAATTGCAAACAATGTTTAGCTGAAGTTCAAATCAATATGTTTAAATAAGACCTACCTTACAAGGGTAGACAGGTGAAGTTCTATTTATGAGTAGTCAAGGGATGTAAATCAAAAAAGGTGTTTAAATCTCAGAATCCCTTACCTACATGAAGTGCTTCTTTGTTGATGTCTACTTTCAGTCTCAGTAGACTGTTTTAGCATGCTTATTGTGTAAAATCTTGACAGATTTATGGTACATTCACTCAGCACTAATCCCATAAATTTTTAAGACTTTCATTTATCCTGATTCAGATTGTTTTTTACTATGCACATTAATTGGAAAATGTCCTTCCATGTCAATTAGGGTTTGATCAAAATCATTCTGGGACTGTGATACAAAACCAAAAGAGATTTTATAAAATAAAAAGTAAAAGTTTTACTTACAAATAATAATATAGGCTGTCATTTTTATGTTGTCTCCAATTCATTATATATAAACATATGATTTTCAAAATGCTAATTGTCTCTGAAGCAAAATCACATAAACTTGTGTTTATCACATTCATAGCTGTCTGAAAAGTAATTGAGCCTGTAATGCTTGATCAATTATGTGCATTGTTATAAGAATCCAGTAGATGATAAGATATAAAGACTCCTGATCACTTACTAATCAGGAGTATTATAAAATATTTTGAAATATATTTTGTGTGTAGCCTTCAGCCTAAGGAAGTAATTTGTATAGTTTTAAATAGCTCAGTCATTATTTTATAGTCATATGATAATATTTAACTTGTCTTATAGGTTATTTGTTAAACGTAAAGACTCAAGCCATATTTTCTCAGGTAAAACTTTAGTTAAGGCACTATGAGTTTAGATTAGACTAAGAGTTTAGTTAAGGCACAACATTGAACTTGAAGTCCATCAATATGACAGCCATGATAATTGGGTAGTATTCAATTATTTCCCATTTGTACACATTAGGGGTGCAGCAACAGGGTCTTTTATGGGCAGCAAAAATAACATAAGAGCAACATCTTAAAACACATTATAAAACAGCAAGTCCCATAATGAAATATGTCTTTCGAAGTATATTGATCTGGGGTGATTTTTCTTAGGCCTTACATTTGTTGGAGGGCAATAAAGGATACGACTGTGGTAAAGCAGAAAGACCGTCTAAGGTGGAATAGTCGCAGAAAAAGGCCTTCGCTAGAGAATCAGCTTATTATTCCATCTCCCAAGCTCATTCCCCACCATCATCAAAAGTAAATTGGTGGCAATGTCCACCTTTTTCACTTTTTATTAGCTACGAGTTGGCTCTTCTTAATTTGAAATTTTCGCATCAGGGATGTCCAAAAAAGTACAAATAAAGAAACACAAGCAAATAATAGTGTTGTTTCACAGAAACATGTCAACTAAAAAATGTTCTGGAGAAAAGCACATGCTGCGCATTGTCTCTATTGCTGTATCTCCTTGGGGGAGCAGTAAATCTTGCATGCTTTAGCAGAAGTTCCTTTTATTCTTTTTTTAAATATAATCTTATCTTTGAATGTAATTGAGGATTAGGTGTCTCTAAATTAGATAAAATAAGTTAATATATTGGGGTCCCAGAAAGACACTGAGCTCTACAAGATAGTACTGCAGGACCCAAAACAGATATTTACTCGAGTTCTTTTAGATTTTTGAATTAATTTGGAAGTACACAAACAAGTAAAAACACTAAATAAGGTCGGTAATATGAAGACAAGGATAAGGATCTTATGAGAAACCATAATTAAGGAAGGAATCTTAGTGACTCTTGAATTCAGGAAAAAATTTCCTTAGAAGCTGATAAAGTAGTAGGAGAGAACTAAGCTAAGGGTGGTAGACACAGGTAGTCAAGAGAGAGAGATGCATGGGAAGAACTCTGTGGTGGTACTAGACTTATGAAGAAATTTGTTATAAGCAAAGAGTATTTATAGAGTCAAAGACATTAGTCCAAGATTCTAAAAATATTAATGTTTCAACATAATTTACATCTGCAAATTTCTGACAGTAACATCTGTTAAAGAAAATGATTTTGTGGAAAGAGACCATTAACATAGGGATAGTGGAAGGGGCATGTAATATTAAAGAATATTAAAGAATGCATCTTCCAACATATGATTCTAATATGTTTTGCTAATGGCACATTTCATAGTAATGCGTGCAACTTCATAAATAAACTGAGACCTAGGATGTTTGATGATCAAATAGTCCACAAATACTATATTTGAAATGTGTGTAGTATTTATAATAGGGTGTAAAACTCATTTAAAGGCAAGCTGTGCTCATTTATATTCATAGTCAGGGCATAAGAGATAGAACAGAAGGGCATGTGTTCTTGGTATGCTAACTTATTCCATAGAAAGCATGAGCTTGTGTTTCCCATGATTTAAATTAGGCAGCATAACCTAAGCTGAGACACACAGAGAAAGGTCTCAGATTCTGTAGGAAATTTCACTCTTTTATGAGAAAACATCTTTCTGGGAAGTTAAAAAGTCAGATATGTGAAAAGAGAATGCATAGCTATTGTTTGTGGACAGCTAGACTTTGAAGATCTTCTTGTTCCTATCTTGCTCCTTAATTTATAGACTAATTTAGCACACTGGTGTGGTCTGAATGTTTGTGGTCCCCTAAAATCCACATGTTAAAATTTACACTTATGTGATGGTGTAAATTAGGAAGAAATTAGGACATGGGATTAGCACTTTTATAAAAGAGGCCCCAGAGGACTGCCTTACCCCGTATTCACCAAGTGAGGACATAACTGGAAGATGCCATCTATGAATCAGAAAAGGGGCCCTCACCAGGCACTGAATCTCCCAGTGCCTTGATCATAGACTTGCCAGCCTATAGAATTGTGAGAAATAAATTTCTATTGTTTTTAAATGATCCAATTTGTGGATTATGTTATAGCAGTCTGAATGAACTAAAACACACAACAGGAACAAATTCTCTATGTTCTCTCTCGTGCCCTGATTATGATTATAAATTAACATTCTCTGATTTTTAATAGATTTGAAGTTCATTTACACAATTTCACATATACATGGATTATAGCATGTATCCACTACCTGACTACCAAACCTCTCTTGGGATCAGTTTATTCATAAAGCAACACTCACAACTGTAGGGCATGCCTATATTGAGACATTAGAATTAAATGATGGGAGATTTATTATTTAAATCTGCATCGCTCCTATTCACCTCCAGAGTGTGAATCCTCCTCCAAACAAGTTTATTGAGAGATGTTAGCAATAGAAATGTAAGTTTATTTAAACAGAGTAAGGCTTTTATTAAAAAATAATTATTGTTCATGTGTACCTGGTTTATATCTTAAAATAAGCAGCAAGAAATAATCATCTGGGGAGTGCAGGCTCAAAAGCTAAGCAGAATCTAATGTGAATAATCACAGAGAACACTAAATAATGGCTGAGAATGAGACTTCCCTTTCAACTGCTTCAACTGAGGGAGAAATAGGAATTGAACAAATAAGATAGAGGAAGACATGTGTATCTATTATGTAAATACATACCACAATATTCAAAAAGTTTTATTTGCTAGATTAAGCTTATATGTTCCTTATATTTGCCAAACTTGATTTTTAGAGGTCTAGTTGCTATCATGTAATGCATTATTAGTTTAGTTGAAGGGTATTGGGGAGGAGGGATAAAGTGAGGATGGTTAATGGATACAAAAGTATAGTTAGATGGATAGAATGAACAATATTTGATAGCACAAGTGACTATAATCAGCAACAAGTGAGGGCAGCGGTCCCCAAACTTTTTGGCACCAAGAACTGTTTTCATGGAAGACAGTTTTTCCACAGACCAGGGAGGAGAGACATGGTTTTGGGATGATTCAAGCTCATTACAGGTTGCTGTATATATTATTGTTTTTGATAGATGTCTTTTAGTCTTAATATTAGAGTTATAAGTGGCTTACAAAGTACAATTACAGTATTAAAGTATTCTGAGTTCATATGCATACTTACTTTTACCCATGGGTTTTATACCTTAAAATGTTTTGTTTTTGCCCATTAGTGTTTTTTTTTCTGTTAGATTAAAGAACTCCCTTTAGCACTTCTTGTAAGACGGGTCTAGTGGTGATGAATTCTCTGAGCTTTTGTTTGCCTGGGAAAGTAAGATATAGTTTTTTGATAATAATCCTTCTCAGCCCAAAATAATCCAGTGACTACCTCAAAGGAATGATGTATTAAAATACTTTTTATCAGGTAATTACTTACGAGGACTTAGAATTTTGAACATACTTTTATACAAATAAACCTATGCTTTGTGTATTCAAAAGCACATGGATTATATCTATTTATATTTGGAATAAATATAACATATAGTTATTATATAAATATATTTACATTCAATTATATGTAATATAAAATGTGTAATTTTAAAATTGCCAATTTTTAAAGTCATTTAGGTATTTTATTTCCAAGAGAAATTGGCCTTAAAACTGAAGTGAATAAAGATGAATTATATGCCTCAATCTAAAATTGTTAGATACCTATCTATCCAAGTTGTAATAATAGATCCCATTGGGAATGACTAGATGTATTCTACCTTTTATGGCTAATGAATGGTAAATATATTTCAACACACCTATATTTAAAGTAGAATGAGATAACACAGGATATGTCTTGTCTAGTACATAGTTGGTGTGCAATAAATGTTGAATGTAATAAACTTCATGTTTTAAGCCTGGGTAGCTGAGAAGACTGTGGGGTCACTAGTTAAATGAAGTTTTTATATGGAGGTTAGGCAGATTTATGAGAGCATTCAAAAATTCAAAATGTAATGCTTGTTTTCTTCTAAGAAATGCACTTAAATTTTGCTTGCAAACTGATGTTTTCTTCTTTTTCAGTAGTAATCATTTAGTTTTAGATTCATAACATTCAGATGCATTTCTTAAAATGTTAAGGGTGACACAAAACTTATATCTGTCTATAGAAATAATATAGCTTCTGAGTTCACTAATGTGTTGGTAGCTTCTGTCAAAAAATGCACTGGAGAGGTTAAATGCACAAAGAAGGAAGTCATTATTTAACACTATTGCAATATAGGGGAAAGATTGATATCAAGTCTGTTGGAACAAAAGGTGGTAGAGATTTTAAGCACTGAGATAAGCTAGTGGGGAGCTAGAGGATGTTAGGGTGGAAGTTGGTCAAAGTGACTAGGTGTTTACTAGGTCATAATTATCACAATTAGAATCCTACTTTCCCATGGAGACTGGGAGAGAGGGCCACTGTCTTTATTGATAGTTCCATTTCAAAAGGGTTGCTTCCATATCCTTGAGAAAGACATTCAGGGGTTGTAAAACTGGCAAGAGGCTGGGGGAAGTTTTATATTCTTCTCCTAGGGGGAGAAAAATAATTTATAATTGGAGGTATTCTAAAGTGAATGCTCTAAGAAAATGGAGTTCAGGAACCTATAGTGAGGACTAAACTTTTACTCAAACTGAGTAGAATCTTAAGGCTGTTTTGCTCATTTGCAAAGTAAACCGGGATAAGCTCATATATAGTTTGGAGGACTGAAGATTAGAATTGAGTAGAATGATTAGAAAATATCTCAAAAGGGAATGCATCTGCCATTATGACGGATGGTCTGATCTAATTCCAAAGAACAGAACTGTTTTCTATTGTGAAATAGTGATAAGTATTTTGGTATAAGAATAATTGCTCTTGCAGAATTTAGGAAAATTTTTTTGAATATTACATTATTGTGCAGACGTAAGCTAAATTTCTATAAAACGCTAAGGTTTTCTTATAGTTAAAATTGTGCAGTGTTCTCACCTTGTTAAAAAGTGGGAAAATACCATAAAACATGTCAGAAGTCAGTTAAAAATCCAAATAGTTCATTGCATTATTAACATAAATATAATGGCATTCTTAAGAAGTTTGTAATGTTGCATTTTAAAATTATTTCAAATTATTCAGTAATCATGTATCTTTCTCATTGTGCAAAAGATTTCCGAGACTGACAGTGATAAATTATCTTAAATTCAGTTATTCAGTAGATGATAATGTCCTATTCACAAATGAATAGCTTTATCTGCCAGTGATTTTTAAAAAGTTCTTTGTACGACTCAGCTGCTATAATAGAAAGTCTCTGTACTTCTTTCCACACTTATCAAAATGCAATGTTTCTCCTGAATCCAAAGGATAGTAGAGGCCCATCACATCTATTTATACTAGGCACAAACTATAATCTTAAAGTAATGATCCAAGTTTTCAATTCAGAGTGGAAATCATTCTGTTGTAAAGGAATCCATCTTTTTTATTTAAAGTATACTTTTTAGTCATCAATAGATAGTCATGAGATTAGTGTTGAAAAAGGAACAATACCTAAATTTTAAGCCTAGTAATAATTCACTTTCTCTTTTATTTGACTTCTTCTGACCACTAATTTCTTTGATTTTTAAAACAACTCAATAAAAAATAAGGAGAATTGTATTAACATTTTGCAGTTATATGATTACTTTACAGTCTTAGAGATCAAGGCTCTAAGAATTTTCTGAGTAAACCAGTGGAAGCCATCTTTGTTGACGCTAACCCCTTTCCAGAAAGCAGAAGATATACACACAAACACACACACACGCACACACACACACTTTACATACACATTTCTTATGCTCCCTACTAAACTATAAGTAAGCTAGCTATAGGGAATAGAATTATGCCACATTACCTATGTGTGTTGTTTTGTAACCTGCTTTAGACTTTGTTAGAAGCTGATGTAGAGAGTCTAACTGCAATATTTATTCTTTGTGTTAAAATAATGAGATTTTAGCAAACTTTATATCCTCCTGTTTCTCTTTAAATTATTCAAACAGAACTAATTTACGAATAGATAAAAATAAAATAATGCCATATACATAAGACTATGATTTTAATCTTTTCTCATTTACTTTAGTTACAGATATGTATGTTGAAATTATACTGTATTTTAGAATTAAAATCACCTATTAAAATTATTTAAAATCAAAAATAGAAGATTAGAGACATTTGAAATTTCAGCAAATAAAATATTATTATAAAAAAGCATATTTTTGGAGACCAGTCAAATGGAATAATGGTCTTAAAAATAAAACATACTTTATCCCTTTCTTGTTGCCTTCATTACAGTTTTCTGTATTTTTACTGGTGAATAAAATAAAATAAATGAAATATGTTTGATTGGCAAGGATATAAATATAATGTGTAAAACATTTAACTATAAAATTTCTGTTATAGAGAAATGTATTTATTTAAATAAGAAAAAAATGTGTTTCCTTATTTTAAAAATTCTCTTATTGTACATATTGTATATTATATGTGTTCTATTAATTTCTATTGTTAGATGTAAGATTTTTTTACTGGGTATCTTCTATAAATATAGAAACAATAGAAATCTCAAAGTCTATTTCAACCACTATATGAACTCTTTCATTAGACCTCTAATGTAAGACCTTGTCTATTTTAGTAATTATATACCAATTTCCTTGATCATACTCATACAACTTTATGTAATTATATTAAATGGCTTATTTACAGTTGTGTTTAGTAGGATATCACTTGCATCTGCAAAGTATTTAAATGCTCATTTTAGAAACACAAAATGTATTTAATTTTTATACTTAACTAAATCAGTGGTTCACAAACTTTAGCATGCAGTAGAATCAATTGAAGGATGTGCTGAAACAGATTCCTGGGCCCTCCTCTCCAAGTTTCTGGTTCAGTAAGTCTTAATCCTTAAAATTTCCATTTACCAGGTGATGCTGATGCTGATGATCTGGGGAACATACTTTGAGAAACTTTTCATTATCACGTTTTTGTACAAATGGACTGTTTAAAATATTTGCAACTGTATATTATATTGCAATGTATATTTTTGTAAATTTACTTAATTGCTCTTATTGACTTGTATCAAATTGTCTGCTCTACTCTGAGGCAATTACTGTGTTACTTTTTAAAGATAAGAATGATAATTAGACTTTAAGTCATTGCATTTCATGTTAAAAAAAGATACAGATCTGTGATATGAATCCAGATTGGTCTAATTTTTCATTCTTTGAATTTTACTTCAGCACATGATTTTTAAGTTTTTATTAGCTGTAAGGTTCTTTTTACAGTTTAACAGTTTTTACAGTTTATCATAGTCTCTCTCATGTGAACCAGCATGAGACTACTGCTGCATTCTTCTATAGTGTTATGGCTATTCTATATCACACTTCCCAATAGATTTATTTCCCAAGTGGACTAGGAAATTGATACTCATCCTTGGGGTATAGGGCCAGTTTCCGGAGTGGTTGGAGTTCCTGATTCTTGTCATCTCTGGCCATGAGCAACCTCATTTGACCATTTTTGCAGGATATGACAATTGAAGCAAGGTTAAATGACATATATTGTGGTCATTACAGGTAGCAAGCAAGAGTGATATTTAGCATGCACTCCTCTGCCAAAGTGTGCTGAGCATGGCCAAGAATTAGCTCTATTCCCAGATTTTGACTTCAATAGCATCAGCAAAGACCACCATAGCATGCAGTGGATAAAAAGCCTATAGAGATGCTTGGAGTTAATGTCCCAGTACCTTAGAAACAAGGCACCCAGGGCAAAAGTATGGCAGCAAAGGAGGTGGAGGGTGAGAGAATGTGGAGGATGAGAGGAGTATTCTCTGTTGGGGCATAACTCTATTCTATAAGTTCTTGAATCTCTACTTTCATTTACGGTATACTTTTCTCCCTTAATGACTGATACACTCATTTGGTGGCACCCAAGCTGGCTTCAGGAGGTTTATTCTATCATTTTGCAAATTAGAGCTTCTCAATTATTTTGAAATATTTATTAAAAATATTTAACTAAAAGCATATTTTATTTGCATTTACAACATTATTGCTGTTAATAAAACAAAAAGAAGACAGATAGTTTTAATAATATAATTTCGATCACTGTTAATTTTCGAATGGTTGCAAAAAATGCCTTAATTTTTCATTAGCTACTCATATGAACATTTCTAGTCAATTGGCATGTTGAAGAATTTGAAGAGATTGTTTTAAAAAATCTTGATCTTGAATTTTGTCTAGCAATATCAAGTATAATACCTGAGATTGGTTAAGTATACTGTATAATCAAATGTAATAACTCATTATTTATTAAATATTATAAAAATACTTATACTTCATAACTATATATTTGTATTTGAATTTTTATTTTAATGTTATGTTTTCTACCTTTCCTTACATTTTGTATTTTTGTCTTAAATATATTTTATATAAAATATTTATTCACCAAGGGCCATATAGATGTATCCCCCATTTTACCTAATGTGATGAACAAATATCCTCTATTGTTCTGGGCACTTAAAAAGAGAAAAAATTTTTAAAGATAAATTATTTCTCATCTCATTTCTTTATTAATTGATCAATTTTTCCCAGAAGCCACTGTTTTTCCATAGGATGCTATTAAGATATAATATTTATGTTCACCCCAGAGTGGTGTTATTTGGAGGTGGGGCATTTGGGAACAGATTAAGTCATAAGGATGGAGCCCTCATGAAAGGTATTAGTTCTGTATTAAAAGAGACCTTAAAAAGCTCTCTTACTCTTTCTGTGATGTGAAGATATAAGGAGAAGTCAGTAGTCTGCAACCCAGAAAAGGACCCTCACCAGAACCTAACCATACTAGCCCTCAATCTTGGACTTCCAGGCTACAAAATTGTGAGAATTAAATTTCTGTTGTTTATAAGCCACCCTATTAATGGCATTTTGTTATAGCAGCCTGCACTGACTAAGACAAAAAGTGCAGCTCAAATTAGTCAATGTCAATTCTAGGAAATCAGGAATATGTCACCTTTTTCCAATATGAACTGTATATTAGCACTTCTACAACATTAAAGTCCCTCTTTCAGGACCTGTTGCTTGTTGCCAGGAATTCATTGCTATTGTAGTCATTTATTCTCCTATTTTATAGGATAACTGATATATTGGACTTTCATGTCTCTTAGCATGAAAATTCAGTTATAGCTCTTTCAAATACATCTTGTTTTATTATACTTTGCTTTACAGATACTGTGTTTTTTACAAATTGAAAGTTTGTGGCAACCTCCCATCGAGCAAGTCTGTAAGTGCAATTTATCCAACAGCATGTGTTCATTTCAAGTCTCTGTGTCACACTTTAGTAATTCTCACAATATTTAGATTTTTCCATTATTATATCTGTTACGGTGATCTGTGATTAGTGATATTTGATTTTATTGCCATTGTTTTGGGGCAACACAGACTGGGCCCATAAAAGATGGCAAACTTGATCGATAAATGATGTGTATGTTTTGACTGTTCTAACTACTGGCAATTCCCATGCCCCCCCCACTCACTCTCTCTCTTTCCCTCTCTCTCTCTATCTTCTGGCCTGAGAAGACACAACAATGCTATTGTTGTATCCCTGAGACACAACAATACTAAAATTAGGTCATTAATAACCCTACAATGGCCTCTAAGTGTTCAAGTGAAAGGAGGAGTTTCATGTCTCTCACATAAAATGAAAAGCTAGAAATGATTAAGCTTAATGAGGAAGATGTATCAAAACCTGTGAAACTGATAGGCCAAAAGCTAGGCTTCTTGCACCAAATAGTTACCCAAGTTGTGAATTCAAAGGAAATTTCTTAAAGAAAATTAACAGTACTCTATTGAAAACAAATAAAAAAAGAAAACAGCTTTATTGCTGATATGAAAAAAGTTGTAGTGTTATAGATAAAAAAAATCAAATCAGCCACAATATTCCCTTAAACTAAAGCCTAATCCAGAGTAAAGCACTACCATTCTAGTGATTCTAGGCGGTCTTCAGTATTGAATTTTTGCCTCTAATCTCTTGATTAAATATGTATAAATCTGAAATTTACCGTTATTTTTTCTAAAATACCTGCATATGTGTATTGAAAGCGAGATGATAATTAGCATTTGAAGAATTCTATTAATAAATGTACACTACATAAATACCTATGGCAAACCCTTCAACCACCATTACCTAAACATGCACCAGAAGGTTTTTTTAATTTAATGTTAGGGATTCTAGAAATAATTTTTCACTGGTGAATGAGGAATGTTAAAAAATGTGCTTGATGAGAAAGATCTTATGGGCATTATTATCCTTGCATGAACAATATGCAAAAACTTGACAAACCCAGCAACCACGCACTTAATGGAGAACTCCGTCATCTGATCCAATTAGAATACAAGAGAAAATACTTGACTCTAGGTGCTTCTCAGAGCATATAACAATACAGGTGGTGGTGGTGGTGGTGGTGGTGGAGGGGGTCGTCTGATGACTTATATAACACTGTGTATGGCTTTCTTTTTGCATTCTTGATATTAAATATTTGTATATGCAGCAGAATTTGATGCAAGACAAGCATTTATAATGTATCCCCTGCTCCAGTGGTATTGGCAGGTAAAGAAAACATCAATATTCCTTTAGATAATCTGATAATTATTTATAATAGTCAAATAATTTAATAATTGGTCATTTAGATTTGATCAATATGTAAGTCTGATATTTGCTTCTGCTTTCTATTAATTGAAAAGAAAATTAGTTCTTAATAGCTCAATGCCAAGCAAGTGCAAACGTCCTTTAATTATAGCCATGAGTAAAGAGAGCTCAACTGTAATGGACTCACAGGTTTGTGTTCTAGAGAGGGCCTCAGCATTCTTGTTCAATAATCTGGGTAGTTATTATAATTCTTTCAGTAGAGAGTACAAGTCTAGCAATAAGAATTCTAATTTAAAATTTTTATTTTTATTCATTTGGAAATTAATTCATTAAATCAACTAATACTGTTTACTACTGCTATGTGCCAATCACTGACACAATAAAAGCAAGAAATAAACCAAGCCTTTTCTGAAAGAGCTTGCAAGCTGTAGAAAGAAATAGACAAGGAATTATTATGCAAATTATAATGGTATGAATATAAGGATTTACAACCTTGAGACTCACAAAGCACTTCCTTCAAGAATTGTAAGGTGTTTGCTACATCTGGAGCATAAGCAGAGAGAAAAAGGAAGGTAAATGTGAGTTTTACCTAGAGGTCAGCTCTAGTTCATATTTTTCCTCAGGGCAATGGCATGAAATTGAAAGGTGTTTAAATGTGAAGTGGCATTATCTCCATAGAGCCCTCCTGCCCAACAGCTCCTTTTCACAGCTCAGTAGAAGTGAGTGCCTGAGGCATATTCCAGAGTGAGACTATTGTGTCCTTTACAGAAGTCACTGTCACTGTCACCCTGGAGAACTGCATTCTCTCAGAGTTTTAGGAATGCCAGAAGCACTGTCTTTATTCTCAGTGATGGTACTGAAAAGTCATTCATGACAAGGTATCCTTCCTGGAACCTCTAAGTAGATAGTTTTTTTTTTTTTTTGGTTTGTTCCTTATCTTTTTCTTCAGCATTATGATTCAAATAGCCCTTTTCAGTGGAATGTACCTTAATATTTCCTGAGAGATGTGGGCCAGTAGAGGATACAAGGCAGTCTCCCATTCAAATTTTCCAACTTCAGATTTTCTGAAGCAAGTAACATGGCAGTCTATCTTCTTTTGAAAAATTTCTGTTCATTTCCTTTGTCCACTCTTTAATGGGGCTTTTTGGTTTTTTCTTGCTGATTTGCTTGAGTTCTTTGTAGATTTTGGTTATCAGACCTTCATCATATGTTTAGCATGCAAATATTTTCTCCCATCTGTAGGTTGTCTGTTTGTTCTATTGATTGTGTCCTTGGCTGTGCAGAAGCTTTTTAATTTGATCAGGTCCCA
>VBSM01003176.1:50758265-50776892 GCA_008086735.1 Cheirogaleus medius
AAGAAAAGAAAAGAAAAAAAAAAAGAAAAAAAGAGAATGGCCTTTATCAAAAAGTCCCAAAACAGCAAATGCTGGCATGGATGCAAAGAGTTAGGAGCACTCATACACTGTTGGTGGGACTACAAGCTAGTACAACTTCTATGGAAAGTAGTATGGAGACACCTCAAAGAACTAAAAGTAGAACTACCATTTGATCCAGCAATCCCACTACTGGATAGTTACCCAGAGGAAAAATGACATTTTATAAAAAAGATACTTGCATTGAAATGTTTATAGCAGCACAATTCACAATTTCAAAGATGTGTAATCAACTCAAGTGCCCATCAATCCATGAGTGGATTAATAAAATGTGGTATATGCATACCAGTCATAAAAAGAAAACTATAGTGATTTAGTATCTTTTGTATAACCTGGATGGAACTGGAGGCCATTCTTCTAAGTGAAGTATCACAAAAATGGAAAAACAAACATCACATATATTCAATACTAAATTGGAACTAATTGTTCAACACTTATGTGCACATATGGAAGTAAAACTCAGGGGAAATCAAGTAGATGGGAGGGGGGAAAAGGTGATGGGTAAATTCATATCTAATGGGTACAGTTCACTATGACTGACTAAAAGGTACACTTATAACTTTGACTCAAATTGTACAAAAGCAAATTATGTAACCAAAACATATGTACCCCCATATAATTCAGCTTTTTTAAAATTTCAGCATATTATGGGGGTACAAATGTTTAGGTTACATATATTGACTTTTTCCCACCCATGTCAGAGCTTCAAGCATGTCCACTCCCCCAACAGAGCCCACCACACCCATAAGCATGTGTCTAACCATCCCCTCCTCCCTGCTCCCATCTACTCAACCTCAAAGAGCTACAAAGGGAATCTATTTTATAATTTACTTCTCTTTCTTACCTATCACAATAAAGTGTTTCTGTCTTTCTCTGAAAATGTTCTCAATTAGCAGTGTGGTGCTATTATATGTTAATGTATGCTTCTTTTTTCTTTTATAAATTATTCATTTATTGTTTTTTCTTTTTTTTTATTTCATCATATAATGGGGGTACAAATATTGTTAGGATTACATATATTGCCCCTACCACTCCTCTCCCCCCCACGTGCCAGAGCTTCAAGTGAGTCCAGTCCCCAGGTGGCACGCACGGCACACATTATGTAAGTCTACACTTCCTCCCCCCTCCCGCCTACCCTCCATCCAACAAAAGTTTTTTGTTTTTTTTTACACTTTGGATACATTGTATAACTTTGCCTCACCCTAAGAAGGGTTAAAATTATATATATTTATGGTATACAACATGATGGTTTGATATATGTATATGTTGTGGGATTGCTAAATTGAAATCATGAACCTCACATGCTTATCTTTTGTAGTACGAACACTTATTATAAAATCTAGTCTCAGCAATTTCCAAGCAAACAACTTATTGTTATTAACTATAGTCATCATGTTGTATAATAGATCTCTTGAACTTATTCCTCCTAAGTGAAATTTTGTATCCTTTGACTAACATCTCCTCAATCCCACGGCCCCCTCATTCAGGATATTTCTTAGCTTTTCTAAAATTATGCTTAATTTTTTAAAGTAGTTTTAGGGTTATAGCAAAACTGAGAGGAAGTTACTGGGATTTTTCAAATACTCTCTGTCCCCATATGTGCATAGCCTACCCCATTGTCACCATTCTCTTCTGGAGTGGAGCATTAAGAAAACTGAGGAACCAACGTTGATACATTATTATCAGCCAAATCCCCAGTGTGCACTAGAGTTCATTCTGGGTGTTGTACATTCTAGGAGTTTGGACAAATGTATAATGAGTCATATCCACCTTTATAGTATTACATAGAATAGTTTTAGTGCCCTAAAAATCCTATGTGCTCTATCAGTCTCTCCCACTTCCCTACCCCCCTTTTACTACATTCAGAGTTTTGGCTTTTCTAGAATGTTATATAGTTGGAATCATACAGTTACAATCTTTTTCAGTTGGGCTTCTTTCACTTAGTAACATGCATTTAGGCTTCCTCCATGTGTTTTCATGGTCTTTATGCATATCAGTTTTTTTTCAGATACTTTTCCAGCATGTTTGTGTAGAGAACAGCCTTGGAAGGCAGATGTAGTATTTTCCTTCATGGTAGAGGGTAGGGTATGTTTCCTAAACAGAGTAATAAAAATATTGTCTCTTTGTAGAGTAATGTTTGAGAAGGTTTACTAGCAGCTCACTGATAAAATTAAGGGTTTTCTAGGCTCAGGTTCCTCAGCTGTAAAACAAATCCATTGTGTGTATGTGACATCCACCTGTACCAATCCACATTGCTCCAATGGGAGTTGGGGATCAAGGGAACTCACGCAAACATACAGCTCATTTTGCCTCTTGTAACATAACTAATACGGGCATTTGATTCCAACACAGTAATCTCGATTCTTCTGCCACCATTCTCAAACGGTGGCAGGCAAACTTGTTAGCTTAAAAGTAAGCTGTAATATCAGATTTTTCACAGTTAGTTCTCTTGACCTGTAGCTTTCAAATTCTTAATGGTGACTTCTATTAAGTAGGTTTTAATTTTTATGAAGTCATATTTATCTTTTTAAATATTTTTTTTGGTAATTCCTTTATGGACAAGTGTTCAATATATTCTGAACCTAGTTTTATTTTGTTATGATCTGAGGTGCTGTCTAAGGTACATTATTTTCCTTTACATACATTGTTTTTCTTAACAAATATCAATTTGTTCTGATACCTTTTGTGGAAGACGTCATTTTCCATTGATTTGCATTGGTGCAATTTAATTAACAATATCTGTGTATTGCTTAACACAGTTATATGTCTATAATATCCTGAAGTTTGAAATCAGTAGTGATTTTCCAGGCCTCTTGATTACATATATATATATGTATATATATATATTTGATTTTTGTAATTTTGGTTAAGACTTCAGTTAAAATTTTACCTGCACTTGAATATAATCAGTATATAATAATCCTAAATACATTTCTGCAGGGAGTGAGTTGTTCACAAAAAAATGTTTGTTTTGGTCTAAAATATTATGTTCTATTTTGTGCTTGATTGCTTCAAAATATAAGAATGGTTTACAAAAGCAGTATGTAGACAGCTTTAAACAGCAGTTTATGGACAATTTTATGAAACATAACTCATTTCTACATAAGAAACTAACATTAAAGTACACATTTTTTGGCTTACTAATTCTCATGACTCTTATTTTAGATAAACTTTGCCTAGGTCCAAAGTGCTTCTCAATACAAAACATATTATTTGCATATACATGTCAGAGGAAAAAATATTGAAAATATGAATTAATAAAATTTTCTATCACTGTATATATATAACAAATATAATAATTGCCAATAAAAATGTAATTTTTAATCCTGAGAACAACAGGGAGCTTTTTAAGACTCATTTTAGTATAGCATAGTAATTACTTTCTGAATAAAATATTTAGGGTAAAGGATTTATTAAATTATCTTTTATCCAATCATTAAATTCAAAATTTCCTGAAATGTTTTAAAACATTCTAGGAATATTACTAATGCTTATCTATCAATGTATTGGTTAATATTTAAAGTCCCTATAAATGATGGTATTAGATGTTGTACATCTCTAACACACAATTTTCAGTAGGTTTTAGTAATTTACAGAACACAATGGGAGATGATAATAGAGATGGTGAACAAACTTAATATTAATGAATTTTCTATGCTTATTAGACACAATGGGTAGAGTTTCTGCATGTGGGCAAGCAAATGGAAGTACAACTCTAATTGGTATTAATTGGAGATACATAATTAATTCTTTTTATATTCTGCTTAAAATCCCAGTGTATGTTGTTACAGTTAGCCTCTGAATATGAAAAGGAAAATAAAATTGCATTATAATAATGTTTATTAGATTAAACTTTGAAATATAAAGTAATTCTTCTTGAAAAAAGTGGCATACTTTTTCCTTCATATAAAACTAACAAATTAATATTTAAAGATAAGTTTTGGAAGGATGATTACATGAACTCTGCTGACATAAATGTGTAGTTTTAAAAGGCATTTATTATAAGGGCATATAATAGTACAACTTATCAGTAGATAAAATTGAAAATTGAGATTCACTTTTTAAAAAGTATTAAATCTATATTAGGAAAAAGTTTTGCTGGGTGTAGTGGCTCATGCCTATAATCTCATCACTTTGGGAGTCGAGAGAGGAGGACTGTTTGAGGCCAAAGGATTGCTCCAGGCCAGAAGTTCAAGACTAACTTGGGCAGACCCTGGGAGACCCTGTCTGTACCAAAAAAAAAAAGGGAGTTTTGGATTAATATAAATCATGTGATTGTTTGAAAATTCTGAAAAAATTCATAAGACAATAATTCAAATTCTATTTTTTTATTTCTTCAGCAAACTAAATAAAAAATATTTATATCACTGTCATAATCATGTGACATAATTTACAAATATAGAGAAGGAAAGCATGATTATAAAAGAAAAAGAATGATATTGAGAACTGAAACTATTTTAATTAAATAGTTCAAATAAATTAATAAATAAATTTTCATTTAAATAAATTCTCAATCAATAAGGGAATTGACTATAATCAGATCACATTATGCTGTAATCCAGTCATTGAGTCTAATGTGACAAGAGGTTAAGAGGTGTATCTTCTACATTATTAATTTGGAAGATCAATTTTTGAATGATCTTATTGATACTTTCAGATCAGCTGATGGTACAATAAAGAATTGGAGTATTGCTCTTTTTCCCCCTGAAATTAGTTATAATTAATTTTTATCTTAAAACAATTTTATGTATATACATACTCTTATATCTCTAAAATAACAAAAATTATCTCTACTTTGCTAGTAGATCTCCTTGAAGTTTAAAAATAATTAAATTATTGAAGGAAAAAATGCAGTTTGTTCTTATATGATATGTTTTCATCCATGTTGCATATGTCCTAGGTTTTCTAACTTAATACATGATGAAATTTACCAAGTACGTTTAATCAATGTAGAGAAATATTTTCATTCAAAGAGGATATTGTACTTTTTAAACTATACTTAATTTCGCACATATGGAAGAATGGTTATATTTTGCCTGAATTTCCCAGATAATTGCTTTATCTTATTGTTTAGCCCAACAAGAGAAACTATTGATAATTATAAAGTTTAGAGTAAACATTTTCATGATTCTAATTTTTTTCTACTTGAAAAATGTTCACCCATATGGCTTACGATGAAACAAGATTAGAGATTTACATTCACTGAACTATAAAATGTGACTCCACAGATGACATGAAATAGTTACTTACATTTCTAAAAAATGAGTGATAATCTTCAGTTAGTATTTTCATTACATTAAATTGGAAAAAGAGGACTTTACAAATATGGCAAAAATATTAAATCAAAAAACAAAATACATAAGAAACCATTTGTAAGAGAGAAGAAATGGGATAGAAAAAGAGTGGGAGAATTTTGCTCAACACAAGGGAGAATATGAAATTTATCCACCACTATGTATACAGTATATCACAGTACCAGATCCTACAAGGTGCTCACTAAAGATTTAGTGAATATGTAAAGAATAATGGCTAAAGAACTAAATCAAATCATTTCTTCTTAGAACTAGTAATTTTTAAAAGAACATCAGTTTACTTCAATATAGAGGAACAATCAGTATCTCATTGATTGGTTATTTTTATTAAAATTTGTGCAATGGTTTTTCAAACACTTTTAGGGAATTAAATGCAGATTGAGTAGAAAGTGCCAAGACAACAGTGCTTTTCCTAGTTTCTCAACGATTTCAGAGCATTCTGGTTTTCAACCATATCTGCCTCCATGATAAATAATATTTGATCTTTCTGGCCCAGAAAAAAATAGTTAATTAAACAATTCAGCTAATGAATGAAATGGAGATGCATAATAAACCATAAAATATCTTTACTTGTAGTGATTTTAACTACTATCCACTTGCAGACTCTAGTAGCTAACATTTTCATCAGTGTAAATACATAAATATGAAGATCCTAAGTACGTAAAAAATAGCTAAATCTACAGTAGACATTTTGATAAAAAGAGAACATTTATGTTTTATTAGATCTGATTCCTTTAAATATATATTACATTATCATTATTATTATTTAGAGATAGGGATCTCACTATGTTGCTCAGAGCTGACCTTGAACTCCTGGGCTCAAGTGATCTTCCCACCTCAGCCTCCATAAGAGCTGTATATATATATTTTTAAAATCTACTTTACTAAACCCCATGCTTAAGATCTTTTTTGTTCTATTATAATTCTCAGATTCTTCTGTAGATGCTCTTTCCAATAAAAGCCTTAAAATGAACTTTTCTCCAATACAACCTAATTCTTAACTGATGTGAATCATTAAATATTCATCTACTACTGTATAGATACAAAAATAAAAACATGGTATCTAATAGTTGTAGAATCAGCCTGTAGTCATGTAATTATAAGGAATATTGAAAATATTTTTTTAATTAATTTTTGTATGAAAAGTAGACTATCATAGTAAAATCCTAGAGTCAACAAATGGTTCAGCATTTCAGAAACGTAAATCATTATAATGTGTTTCAGTTGTATTTTGTATATCAAAACCATACTAATGTAAGAAAAAATAGCCTCAGCTTAAATAATATTCTGCACAATATAACTGAATTATGTTTTAATATAATTAAATTATTTTTAAATTCAATTACTTGATTCACTATATTTCAACAAATATGTGTGCCTCTATTTAGCCCAGGAGCTAATTTACACCTAATTATACCTGGACTTAATTATACCTTGGTATAAGAATGAACAATCTTTTCAGCACTTGTTACATTTTAAAAATTTAACTATTCCATGTCAATAAATTCAAACTTAGTCAATTCATTTATTATCAATTGATATTAATTTTTAGGATTATATGTCTAATATGTTAGTTTACATTAAAAAATAAATACCTACAATAGCACAATAAAACTTTTAAATCTTGAATATAACAGAATGTAACATAATATATAATGATCCTTGGCAAATATTTCAAAAACAAAACAGACTCTCAAAATACTAATGAAAAGGAAAAATATTGATAAATTTAGCTTTGTGAAAATAGAAACTGTTTATGAAAAAACACATAAAAGATTAAAGAGATAAGGCAAAAACATGGAAAAAGACATCTGTAATTGAAGACTAAGAAGTGCTCATATGCATAAAATATGACAAAAACCTGTAATAAGTTAAAAATATAGAGTAAAGTAATTTAAAAAATGAATAGGATGCTTGCATAGCCAGTTAACAAAAGAAGATATTCTAACATGTAAGAATCATATCAAAGTCTGAAAATATAGAAAAATAAGAAAAAAGTAAACTAATAACATGGGCAAAATGGTAAAAAATACCAAAATTATAAACTGAAACTAACCATACCATAAAATTAAATGTAATGATCTAAACACTCAAACTAAAAGACAGAGATTACCAGATTAGATAAAAAAGCAAGGCCCAACCATATGCTGCATACAAAAAATGCAACTTAATTATAAATTTTAAACATTCTCTTAAAATATATAAAATTTATTTTATATTTAATTATTTTAATTCTGTATTTTTATCTGAAATTTCTCTCTTTTTCTGCCTTCCACTACCCCCATTTCCTGACTACTTTTCTTACAGGTATATCTATCTTGTTTATTTTTTCACAGAATCAAATTTTAAATTGCATTTAAATGATGTTATTAATAACTATTATTGTTGTATCTGTAATTTATTTATTTTTCTGTGTTTTATTGAGTTCTGCCTTTAATTTTTTCATTCCTTCTTATTCTTTGAAAGGAATAAAATAATTCCTTCCTATGTCATTGATTTTTTTTCAACTGTTCTCAACCTTTAAACTCTGAATCGCTTTCAAAATTATTTCTTTTGCTATGCCTCATGAAATTTTTGACCTGTGCCACTTTTGTTATCATTCAGTTTCTGTATATAGAAAGGGTCCTACAATTTATCTTTACAATTTATCTTGTGCAGGTTTGATTTTCAAATATGTGAAATGTTATTTTCATTTTATGTTATTTTATTAATATTAATTTTATTGTTAATTCTGGCCAAAGAACTAGTCACATGAGGTTAATCTTTTAAAATATATTAATGTTTATATTGTGACTTAATTTTATGGATGGTAATATGAACTTGAGACTAGGAATAATTTTGACTAGAGTTTATTAATCTTCTTATTACTTTAGAATTAGGGGAAATGCCCTCATCTGGGCTCCAGCATGGCCGGGTCTGCTTGTTACCTCTCAGCTTCTGGCTAGAAAAGAGGAGATGATAGTTTTCCCAGCATGTAACTGGCAGGCCAAATTCCACTCAAAAGTGTCTGAAAAAATGAAAGGAGTGCAGTTATGATGGAAAGATCTCCTTAGGTTCATCCTTTGACTATAAAACTTTGCCCTGTTGCTCCCACCTCTCACAGACTGAAATCAAGCATCCTTTTATTTCCATAAGCATGTATCAATTTACTTTATTAAGTTCTGGTATCTATAGTCTTCATCTCAAGCAATGGCTAGCTGGGGATTTTGCATAAGTACTACCTAGCTGGCTCCCTGTACGAATAGCTGAGACAGAGTAGTCAGAAGCTGCTGTGGTGTTGGGGAAGGGTCACTGGGTTTGAAATGATTTATGTTTAGGAATTAGTTCACATATCATACATATCAATTTGTTCAGAGAAGTCCGTGTGTCAGTATACCTGATTAATCAGTGTTTCTGAGCATGTGAATGAATTCATAGTGGTCGATATGTTTTGACTAATAGTTCCTCTGTAGTGCTCAGCTTCTACACTTCATCTGTGTACTCAAAATGGTCAGTTTGTTCAGTTCGATCAGAATATTAATTATAGTTATGGTTTTTGCATTTTATTTTCAGCCCAGATTATGTTACACACCTGAAAATATGTCCCGAGAGTGGTCAGAAGAGGTGGAAGGCTTTGGTGAATCTGTTTATAGTTGCAATCCCATAGTCCCAGCACATATCTCTGACCTAGAAGCTGCCCTCAAAGAGTCACTCCAGCCTTGTGTCAAATCAGCTGTATGGCAAAATTAACATTGAATCTTGAAGTAAATACACTTGGATATTAATATCAGTTATGCAGCATACAACTTATGTGAATAAGATAAAATAATTAAATCTCTCTGAACATTAATTTTTGTCAAATGTAAAAGTGAGATAATATTCATTTTGTAAGGTTTTGGAAAAATTAAGATGAGGCAATGTGAAGAACAGATGTTGGGTGCCCCCAGTCATTCCTTTCTCTTGGTGTGATGTCTTTTTATAACCCTTTCCCCTTGAGTATTGGCAGAACCCAGGATAAGCTTCATTCTAACCAATAGAATATGGTCAATGAAATAGATGTACTCCCTTGATTAGGTTATCTTACATAAGACTCAGTCTTAGATAAATGATATGGGAAATTCTGCTGCTGGCCTTGAGGAAAAGAACAACTCTGTTATAAACTGCCTAGGGAGAGGGTCACCTGGAACGTCTTTAAGAACACAAGGGCCACCTCCAGCCAAAATCCAATAAAAATCTTGGGATCTCAGTAATATAGCCAGGAAATGACTTTTCCCAACAACCTAAGTGAACCTGGGCATGAATTCTTGCCCGGTTGAGCCTTTAGACAAAAACAGACTGACAAACATCTTGATTGCAGCCTTGTGAGACTTTGAGCAGGAACCCAGCTAAACTGTGCCTACAGCCCTGACTATGGAAAAGTAAGATAAGAAAATATGTTGTTTTAAGCCACTAAATTTGTGATGATTTGTTATGCAAGGTAGAAAATCGATACATATATATAATGCTTACATATGATTGCAAATTATTAGACTCAATCGATTCTGATAATATTATCTATATAATACTAAGTATAGTATCATTAAATTAGTCTTATCATCAGAGAATAAAAGAAAATAATTTGTAACTATCTACATTGAGTCCAAAATCCTCTATTGTGTTGATAGATTAATTTCCTCCTTTCCAACATATATAGTTTTTTTTTTTTTTGCAGAATTGGACCCAATCTTTTCCTAATCTAAAGTAAATGTCCCCAAATAATGTGTCCAATAATGGGATCCAAGAATACATGTGTATATTCCTTCACAGTGTTCCTGGACACAGCATTTGTGCTGTGCTACTTTCTTTTGATACTTTATTTCTTCAGTTACTATTCCAGACTGAATTAAGCCACAGTTGAGCTCACAGTTTATGTGATGATGATGACGCTATTCTGCACATAATGGTCCCTTGTCTCTTTTTTTAGTCATCTGTTACTGATAGAGTACGAATAACAAGATCATAAACATCCCTAATTAAGCCATAAGACATGACAGGTTGTGAATTGTGTTGTAATATTTCACACCTAGTATGTTGCTAAGCATGAGGCTGAAGGCTCTGAGCCATCAGTGCACCTAAATGTGAATTAACAATGTGTAATTCGTGCCCTGGAGTGTCTGACTTTGATTGTGAAATAGTGAGTTTGATAATTAAAGAAAAAAAAACTTTGTTTTGGTTTTCTCCTGTTTTAATTTTATATGTACATGGTAAATAATACCTATTTGTTTGAAAATACAAGATATTTCTAATAATTTAAGATAAACTATGGTATACATTGATAATATTTTGAAACCAAGGAGAAAACTACTGAAATTTACTTCTTGTATACACTTATAGCAAACTTCACTTGTTATTTCAGTGTAATCATTTTTGACAATGATTGGCATCATTTTATGAAACTGGGTTTTCAAGCCTTTGATGATAACTCTTGCCTGACATCCATCATAATGAAATGCAATTTGAATGATTCTTACTCAATGGTTACTTTAATGCTCTAAGTATATGAGAAGTTAAAGAAAAAGGGGTTATGTTAGAAAGAAATTCCATAGCGGCAGGTGATTTCTCAAATATAACACAGCTGACATTTAGAAAATAATATAGCAGTATACTTTGTGCTAGTCAGGCAGTGCCTCTAATTATACTTGTTCCTTGAAATAAAAATGACTGAAGACAAAATAGTGCCTGAAATATAGAATTAAACGTCTTATTTTGTAAGTTACAAGGAATAATTTAAGTGTATACAATATGTAATATCAATGATAAAAATTGATAATCAAGAAATGATATCAGATCATTTAAAAAGCTCTGTTTAAATGAAACTGTTATCTTGATTAAATAATTTTCCCTTGAACTTTGTTGTAATATTATCTTACTTTTCCTAACAGCCCACTTTCACTACAGAATCCCACAAGATGCAACACAAACTGTCTTAGACTCCAAAGGTAATACATACCATTATTTTTAACATCATAGGTGTTGATATTGATAAAATCAAGATTGAATCTTAGATTTGTGACCTACTCATATATGATTTCAAGTACTGTATCTCTGCTAGTCTCAGTTTAATTCTGGATAAAATCAAAGAATTCTTTATAAATTTGTGATGAATATAAATGAAATATATATCTGAAGTAAAATGTGTATCACATCAATAAGCACTCAGTAAATGTTAAATATATTATTTTAATACTGTTGTTATTAACTTCATTGGGAGATTATGCTGATAATTTTTTTTCACATTTCTTCATAGTTCAGAATGTATTATTAAATGGCAATAACCCCTAGAAGTTAGAGATACTACTTTGGAGATATTTAGAAATATATCTACTCTGGAGCCATTTGCTTAAATTGTAAGAGTAATAACTCTTTAGATGCTGTACTTTCTACCCAAAAAGTATTTGCTTATCTTCTATGGTTTTAAAAATTTAGAGAACTTTCCTTCTCCTCCTGGGAGAGAATTTGCTCAAGCGGACATACGGGGCAGATGTACCTGCCACTATTCTTAAGTTGCAAGTCTCATAATTTTGAGCTTTTTTTCCTATGGTGCAAAATCTGCTGCATGTTCTTGTGGGTACCTGGTCCTCAATACATCATCATGTGAGTAATTGGTGCATGAGGAACCAATTGCAAAATGCATGTACACTTTATTTTAAAATAATATATTCCTGGATTCTAGAGCTATAACTACAGGTCAATAACTGGTTGGCTTTTGAAAAGCAATTTATTGACTTATTTTTCTGGTCTGTTTATACTATCTATTAAATACTTGATTTCCTTGAGGAACAATTTTTAATTATCTTTATAAGTCCTAATGAATGGTGTTATTTTAAAGTATATTAACTAATTGCTTAATTTTTTTCATACATTGAGACAGAATATGTTGCCTGTATGTTAGGAAACCATTACAACAGACAAGTGAGAGTGCCTGAATTAGAACAATGACTTTAGGAATAGAAATAAAAAGAGAAAATTCATTTTAGTAGCAGAATCTATAGAATTAATTATTTATTAAATATATGTTATAGAAAAAAGAAACTAATATTTGACCTTATTTTTTTTAGGTATTGTGATGTCATTAACAAAAATAGTTAGAAGGTAGCCCTTGATTTTGAAATATATGCATAATTGGATTTATTATTTTGAGTTTTATGTGAGAGTATTCAGGTGAAGCTATCAAGCAGGCAGTTAGTAAATTAAGCATTTGTGATTGTTAGTATTTCTATTTTATAGAGCAGAATGATAAATATGGAGACGTTATGTTATTTGCCTGAGGTCTCATGGCCAGTGAGTAATGTATGAAACCAGCAGTAGTTTCAGAGCGTCTACTCATTCCCCTACTATATCCTCCCTCTAATAGTTAAATTTCTGCCATAGTGTCCTTGAATATTCCCAATCAAAAATTAGCTACAGAGAACTTCCATTCAGTTGTCTGAGACTTGAATTTGAGGATCGTTCTGTATTTAACTTGGGAGCATTTTAACTCGTTAATGATTCTGGTATCATCTCTCCCCTCTTCATTTCTACTTATTATGAAATAGAATAATACATTTGTCTTTCTCAACTAGGAAATTGCAATGGCCTCCTAGTCATTCACTAGACTGCTCTTTGGATCCCTTATTTTAGTGCTAATCGAATTGTGATCCATGGACTAATACCAGTGCAGAAATTATTATAGGTCTACATTAATACTTAAATTGAAAATATGAACATATACTTATTATGTATCAATAAAAAATAAAAGATGAATTTTGAAATTTTATGGCAATTTGATAGAATAATTTTATGTGTATTGAAACTAATAAAAATTAAGGGTTTGTATTTATGTGTCAATATACTTTTATTTGGTTAGTAATTTTACTTGTATTTTATAAAAGTATTAGTCCTTGGTAAATTGAGGAGAAAAACATTGTTTATTCATTTCCAATCATTTCAGAAGCACTGATCTTTTACTGTACTCTTATCTGGGGTTCTCAGCTATTTACAAAAGCAGTCCAATATTACATGATATTCATGATCTAGTATTTCTCTCTCTCCCTTTATTCTGATATTTTCACTCTTTATGAATTAGTGTCATAACTCATAACTCATAACTCATAACTTTAACATAAATCTGCTTGTAATTTCCTATATACACTTATACATTTATGCTATCCTCTGTAATTTGAGTACCTTATCTCCAAAATGTCTAGCCCCACATTAATATAGTTGGTTTACTGTCTCCAATTCAACTTTTAGGCAGTGATGCTTATTTTTTCAATGCTCCTATGACCTGACTGAGTATTAATTGTGATTCTTATTTTCTCCCAAATACCTTTGTTTATTTCTAAAATCAACTTAAATGTCTTGTTATATTTGTTTTGTTGACCAGTTTTCAAAGACAGCATGAGGAGAAACTACCTTTTATTATGCTAATGTATCTATTCCCTAATTAGTATTTAGAATAGGAAGTTTGAAAGTAAGAAGAACACAATAAGAAGATGGGATGGGAATAGTAAATTATTAGAAGTTTATTTGTAAAAATGGAATTTTAGTATATATATTCAAGTTAATATTGTTGTGTAGTAAACAAATTCAAACTTAATGAGTTCAACTAATACCATTTAATTATTTTCAAAGATTCTGTGGGCCAAAAATTTGGGCAGAGTTTGAGAAGAAAACAATTTATTTGAGATAAAAATGAAAGCCTAAGATATTTTTTCCCGTCTTCTCATTATCTAAGGTTACTCAGTGGTACTCCACTGGTAGTTGGACTAGTCTTAATGGTACAATATGGTATCACTCACATTTTTCATTATAGGCAGAGAAGGCTAGAAGCCTGGATACAGATGATAATGTTAAATCTCTCTTCAGTATAGTACTCTCAGGGTAGCTGGAGTTGTTAAATGACAATGACAACTAGCTTTCCTCAGAGTGAATGTTCCAAAGGAACAATAGCTGATAGCCTTTGTCAACCTAGCTTTGGAATATGTGAGTATTCTCCAATATTTTATTGGTCAAAGCAGTCACAAACTTGTCAAGACTAAAGGAGAAGAAAATTAGATTCTACCTCATGATGAGGAAATGTCAAGTTCATGTTGGGATGGGAGATATTGTTGATTTCTGTGGAAAATATAATCTGCTACAGTAGAAATAGGTTATACTGCCAAAGTAAACTAGGGAAAGTAGAAAGCTAATGTCTGAATTTTGAGCATGATTTCATTTATCAAATGTCAAGAAAAGGGGAAACCATGAGTAAGAAATAGGAACAGTGAGTAAGTTAAGAAGAAAATTAAAAAAATCAACGAAATGAAAAATTAGAAAGGCCAATAAAAAGAAACACTTATGCAAAGGTATCTAGGAAAAGAAAAATATCTTGACTATTTAATTAATGGGACCAGACATTTAATTTATTAAATATATTAATAATGGAGAAAGTAAAATTTATATAATATGTATTACCAATATGCTAATTAATATATTATTAATATAATAATTATATAATTACTTATATTACTAAAATATATAAATATATTAGTTCAGAAATATAGAATATAGTTTTCTGAAATTATAAACTATATTAACAGTAATACTAATAATAATGTAAAAAGGTAAAATAAGGCAAAATAGAATGCAACTGGGGAAAGAACAAAATATTTAGTCTTAATAGAGAAGGTGAGTAGTAATTCTTCCAAACAAGATTAAAAGAATAATGACTGTGGAGATGACTGTGTGAGTGTATAGGTGAAGAAATCAGGTAGTAAGTGAAAACAAAGCCTCTCTTGATATTGTTTTTCAGGAAAGGTATCATCATATTTTAGGTAGAATAAATATGTTACAAATGCGTAATGCATTCAAAGAAAACTTGAAGAAAATTATTTTACATGGATTTCACAGGACATATTAAAAGATACTAGAAAAAGACATAGTAAGCTAATGTTTTGCTGTCTGGGACAGTCCAGTCTTAGCCTCATGGTAACTCTAGTTATAAACTTAAGAGGGAGGAACATTCTCAATTTTATTGGTAGCATTAAGAATCCCTTCCCAAATGTCAGATTTTAGACCCACTCTATTTACTAGCTCTGTAAACTTAGACAAACTGCTTAAACATCTGTGCATTATGTTCTCATCTTGTTGGCTTGTTATGAGGATTAAAATAGTTCATACATGCTTATAACAAAACCTGGAAAATCGTTTTTATATATATTTTGCATACACACAAATAGAATGTGTGTGAATCTATGTGTGCATACTTTTTTTGTTAAATTAATATATTTTTAAAAGATTTCAGTTCATCAGTTAGATTCACTATTTGGGTGAACCTTATTAGAATAGGTTAGTGTGAACAGCACAAGGATTCCCAGGATGCCAGGAAGTATTTTGCATGTTCTTACCTCATTAATACTCCAAGATATCTTCAGTCCTCATTTACGTAACTAAATCAAGTGCACATCACAGTGTACATATAACTGCCAATTGCAAATATGTTTATTTATTAAAGGATAGGAGTGTAATGAAGACATTTCTTAGGTGTTCATTCATAGTTCAAATAGCATGCTATCTCTCTGAATCTATGAGTTTTAGATACCAGGTACCTGCTTTTATTAGCATCAATTATACCTTCTTACCTAACAAGAGAATAAGTTATGCTATATCCATGTTATATTCTCTTCTCTATACTAGACACAGATATCTTTCTTACTATTTCAAGAAAGTTATTATTTGCTATTACAAATACATTGGTACAAATATCAGAATAATCACACAGCCTTTAGATCATCACTTTTGAATAATACTAGTATTGTTATGCTCTTTAAAGCCATACGAGGAATCAATCATTCCACCGGAGAAGAGTGAATGGCAATGACCAGACGAAGTTTAAGAAAGTATAGTTTCGGATGTGCGAAATGGCTCACGCCTGTAATCGTAGCACTCTGGGAGGTCGAGGCAGGTGGATCGCTCAAGGTCAGGAGTTCGAAACCAGCCTGAGCAAGAGCGAGACCCCGTCACTATTAAAAATAGAAAGAAATTAATCATACAGCTAAAAATATATAGAAAAAATTAACCGGGCATTGTGGCGCCTGCCTATAGTCCCAAGGAGGCTGAGGCAGTAGAATCCCTTGAGCCCAGGAGTTTGAGATTACTGTGAGCTTGGCTGATACCACGACACTCTAGCCCAGGCAAGAGAGTGAGACTCCGACTCAAAAAAATAAAAATAAAAAAAAGAAAGAAAGTATAGTTTCATAGGAGAAGTCCAGATGTTCCTGAGTATGTTGCACACATTGTGCTTTAATTGAACTGCCACCCAACAGTAAAATTTCAAAGATAAAAAATGCCATGGGTTTATTTTGAAATATATTCATTTCTCTTGTACTTGATTATTAAGCAATACATGGAAAATTGTGGACAAAACAATAAAAACTGGCTAGTTTGATGCAGAAATCATATCATGTGGTTTTATACAATAAGGCAATGGTTGCTGAAGAGTAAACTCTAGACCTGCAGCATCAATATCACTCGAAAATTTGTTTAAAATGCTAAATTTATTTAAAAATGCAAATTTTCAATGTCTATCCCAGGCCTACTGAATCAGAAACCACTCACCAGTGTGGGGATCCTACAGCCTTAAGGCTGTATGTGGCCTTCTAGGTCCTTAAGTTCAGCCTTTTGAATCCAAATTTTACAGAACAAAGCATTTTATTAAAAGGGGTACAACAGAGACAGATGAAGCTTTTCTTGCCTCCTTTGGTGCTTATAAATGAACCATCTTGAAATTAGTAGGCTCAGGTTCTTGGCCCGCCACCTGCAGAGTTTTTAACAACATATTACAAATCTAATGAGTGTGAAATTTTACACTTTCTGAATCAGGTATATTGATAAGTAGTTATCTTTATATCTCTTTAAGTATAAATTTTGAAATCTGTTTTTTATTGATTGCCCATTATTTTTATTATTGCCCATTAAAGAAAGACAAACTTGATATTATTTCATTTGGAACTGAGTTCCTTTCATCATGACTACTCGTTTAATACCAAGTTGTTCTTAGTTTTCTCTACCTTCACCTTATCTTATATTTCTCCATGGCATTTGTGGATTTACATATATTCCTTACTTCAAGATGGAAAGGAGTGAGCAATATCATAATTATTCTCTGTCTATACTGACTACCAAGTGGGACTGCTTACACTTTACTCTTCAAGTCTGTATACCTTGTTAATTATTGGTACCTTAGACTTACTGTGTTCCCACGTGGCCAGCTCCGCATACACTACCACTACCTATCTGTATTCCAGAATATTTGGAGAGCTCTATTTGATCTAATCTGTATTTATATTTCTTTAGAGGACATCAAAAGATGTATAGAAACCTCCTCTACTTCACTAAATTGTGCTAGACTCTGAAGGCTTCTCTAGGGGGACAACATCTACTTGTGCAATCCCACCTACATTTTCACTCTTCATCTCTGATAATATGTTGAATATAGGACTATGTGCCTCTAGCTCCTAATTACTAAATGCTTCCCTGTCAGCAGTAACTTGAGGAGTTACTGGACTCGGGGTTAGGACACTGGACCCCTTTTCAAGAATCCAGCTAGTATAGACTCCTCATATCATCTTCCTGCCAGCTCTTAGAAATTGGGAAGGGATTAACTCTAAAATCGGTTTGTATAATATCCCTGTCCTTAGTGTATGGCATGAGCTCTTTGCTCCTGTCCTTCAAATTTTACTATTTAGTAGGTATACTTTAAGTTTTTGGACCTGCATTAGACCTTAACCCCATCTTTCAAGTTTTCATTCTTATCAATCTAAGCATTTTTTATTCAGAATCTACTTTTTAAAAATATGTATGTAAATTAAACACATTGGGATTTGGCAGAGTTAAATTTTGCCTTCAAAACTATCATAACCACAGTAGGTTTCAAAAATTGCCTATTAGGAGAGCCTATTGGCTTTTAAAAATTTTTTATTTATTTATTTATTTTGAATCACCTTGTCTTTGAAATACCATGATTCTGGTTTTATTGGAAGAAGTAAGACAATGAGAGATAAATAATATTAATAATTTGACAATTCCAGAGATTTTGGGTGTCAGTAGAGAAAAAAAAAAAACCTAATTCATTAAGTCAACTGAAAATATCATGAAGAAAAATACAGCCTGGTTCTTCTTTAGAGAATTGTGCAAGCCAAGAAAAAACCGAGGAGTCAGTCTAAACTACAGGCAAATAATAAAAACTCAAAAACAAAGG
>VBSM01003176.1:50776992-50814712 GCA_008086735.1 Cheirogaleus medius
GTAATATTCCATTGTGAGCATATGCCAAATTTTAATTATCCATTCCTGGATTGATGGGCACGTGGGTTGTAAGTGTATTTATGCAAGCCTTAAGACACAGCATGCCACTGGCTTTACAACATCAGGGGCCGTTGGGAGAAAAATCCCTAAAAACTCTCTTAAAGATCTTTAAATTTTCTTCAGTGTATAAAGAAGAAGAAATCCTGGGCTGAAGAACAGAGCATCATCACCAATAAATCTATGTAGTTGTTTATTTGTTGCAACACATATTGATTTGAACAGATCATGTTCAAGTACTGGTTTTAAAAACTATAAATATAACACATAACAAAAATCAAAACAAATAAAAAAATCCTTGCCCACATGTAGTTTATGATCTAACAAAACCTGAATTAAAGAATATCACTTCTTCGTGGCATTAGGCAGTCATTACTATTAACTTATGGTTGCCAATTTGAAACATATTATTGAATATACTTAGAGAAGGGAGATCTCTTTCAAAGACATTGCCTTATAGATTTTCTCTGCGTAGAAATATGTATCTCTAATTTACAAAATAGGCCTTGGTTAGTTTTACCTCTTTAACAAGACTGTACTATTATGCCGTGATAAGATCCATGTGTGCGATTTATACATATATTTTGATTTATAATAGGGACTACATATAGGCATGTATAAAAATCTATAACAATCTTATGGGAGAAGCTCTGATAATTTAGAACCAACTTTCACATTTTCCAATCATAAAGTACTGTCTTAGAAAAATACCTACTCATTGAACTAAATTGTGCTATGAAAATGTGATATCATCTTATTGCTGTGAAAATGTAATATCTAAGATATAATTTTGGAGAAAATATACATTATTACTTCTGTATTGTACAGACATATAAATAGTATATAAAATTATGAAATTTGTGATATCTTTTTAAAATCTCTTGAATTGTAGGAAATACCAATAAAGATTAAATCATAACATTAAAAATATTTTTATCTAAGGAGTCTTGAAGCCTTTCAAGTTTTCAAAAGATGTTTTTTATCTAAATATTATTATATTTTATCTCCTATCAGCAATAAGCTATTTGCTACCTTGGTTTCATTACTTACTTTGAAAATAGCTCATATTCCATTCGATTTAGTAAAACAAATGGGAATTTACCCCATTGCAAAGTTTAAAATATTTGTTTTAATGACAAGCATTTGCTGTATTTCAAACCCTAATTCAAAAGTGGATATTGAGAGGAGGAATAAAAAATAAACTGTGTATTCTGCTAATGGTGCAAAGTAGTCTGAAAGAACAGACAGGCTGAAAATAGAAAAGTCAATAGAGTAATCAATAAACTCAAAGAAGGATGAAATAGAGGATATGCAAGTCCCGTGATTAGAAAGCAGACAACAATTCATAGCAGCATTCCTATAGAAAATACAATTTGTTTCTCCAATATTTGGAAAAGGAACAAATCTTGACCTCAACAAATTGAGACTCTCTATCAACTAGAGATGTTATTGCA
Organism: Cheirogaleus medius; assembly: GCA_008086735.1. NCBI lineage: Eukaryota > Metazoa > Chordata > Mammalia > Primates > Cheirogaleidae > Cheirogaleus > Cheirogaleus medius. The sequence goes on from VBSM01003176.1 coordinate 50,778,504, forward strand.
AAATGGAATTAAATACATAATCAAATGTAAAAATATGTGTGCAGATGGGACATGCTTTTTGATTTCCTTATTATCTTTACTATTTAAAATATATAATATTTTATGACTAAATACTCCAGGTAATTCAGCACTTTAAAATGATCTACTCTTTGTGCTCAATTAAGCTTTAAAGTAAAGAATGACTATTAAACATCCATTCTATAATATAGTATAGTACCAGTGGAATTCTTCCTCTTTTTACCTTTATGGTTATAGATGTTTCAATTTAACAGAGAACAAAAATTATTTCAAGCAAAAAAACAAACAAGTGAAAGAAAATTTGTGAGTTAACTATGTTCTAATGAAATCCTAAATATACGAGGTCTTTCCCAGAATGTATCCAGCCATGTAAAATGAAAAGTGGAGACATTTATTGAAGAAGATACAAGATACAAGAAACATGTACATAGGACAATGATGCCTCAATCCCCTTCAAAGTAGGCACCATGGCACCTCACAGAGTCCCCCCAGTGTCTCTTAACCTATCCTGTACACATTCAACATCTTCAGGTGTTCTGCTTGTTGCAGGCCTTCCAGAATGTGAATCATTTTCAGTACATTCTCGACCATCTTTGAAATGTTTGTGCTATACTTTCATTTGCACTGCACTCATTGCATCATCCCCGAAAGCCTTCTGAATCATCTGAATAGTTTCCACGGAGGAAAGTTCAAGCTTAACACAAAATTTGATGCAGATTCATTGCTCTGCTTGCTAAGGCATTTTAAATGCTTTGGCCACACAGTATACATGCTCACTCAATAGTGTCTAGAGCCCCACTGACTAGTACTGTAGAGTTGTCATTTTTCATGCATGCACATCCCAGTCCATTTTCTTTGGCTGCCAGGTTACATTGATGTCACCAAAACTGTTCTTATTATGCTAACAATGGTTGGCTACGTTCCAGACAGCCCTCATATATTACATCTATTCTCAAGCTGACCAGCAACATATAATTAAATATCATGTTGCCCTATAAAATATATTTGAGTGTGATCACATATATCTACAAATTTAAATGTGAAATAGGTAAAATAATAACAGTAAAGTCAAAAAATAATGGTATATAAGTTGTATGGCTTTATTTATGTATAGTTCTGTATTTTTACCCACTTTATTTTCTCTTTCTTGTTCTTTTCCCACAAGCTTATTCCTTAGAAAGGAATTGGGAAGGACTTGTAGGTAAAGACTATTTCTATATATCCTATGAATACCAGTCCTGGTAAGAATTAGCAAAGAGAAAATTCTCTATTCTACACATTCATTCTTCTCTCTTTTTTTTATAACACAACAACCTTCAGAAATATCTGAAACTTCATAGTCTCTTCCTCTTTGCATCTTTTTCTAATCAAAATGTATTTAGGGGAAATTGTATTTTTATCAATCCTTTATACATAAATGCACATTTGTCATGGTTATATATAACAGCCTATCATTCAGTTAAATAAAAAACAATATGCAGTAGTACACCAGAGGGAGAGATATTTCTGTGTAGAAGATTCTTTATATTAGCAACAAATTACTCTATCATTGTATAATTTCCTGGCTAAAATTATATTCTATACAGAGTAAAATCAGTGACATAAAATTAAAGTGTCTATGATATTAGTGGACAAGTTTTGTTTACCTAGAATTTGCTCCTCCCTATTTTGTTTCTAATGAATACTAATTTTATTGCAATCTCTGCTGAATGCCACTGTTTTAAGAAAATCCCGGGGAAATATAGAAAAACTGCCCTCCAAACTCAGATGGAGACAAGAGACCAAAGAATGACTCAGGCAAGTCCAGCTTGACAAATTAGATGAGCTTATTAGAGGTTACATACAGGAGTTCTCTGGGAGAGGGTAAGATTAGGTGTTGCCTACCCATGGTATTGCTTTGAATACATTCCCAATAAATAATACAAAACTCTTTTATTACATTATCACATATTTATGTTGAAACAAACTAAGCATACATAGGCAGAGCTCTTTTATTGTGTTATCACATATTTGTATTGAAATAAACTAAGCACACACAGTACAATCATCATGTACTTTTATATAACTCATATTATAATAATGATATAATTTTTTACCAGGCAGGGATTTTAGTATTGCAATTAGCTAAAGGATATTCTAGGACAGTGAAAGCAGTTCTAAAGCAGTCAAGGCTGATTTAAGCTACTTGCCTCAGGAAAATGCTGAGGTGCATCTCTTGTGCCTTGTAGTTACCATTGGTATTTGTTTAATCTATTTTATAAAAATTTCATCAATCGCTCTTTGTGTGGTGGGAAATTTTGTATGTTTTTCTTCAGCCACACAACTCCATAAATCTAAGGAAACTTCCTCAGTCCCTTGTTCCTGACCTCCAGAGGTTAAGGCAGATGATTAAGCCAATTTGTGTGTGGGTGAGGTGAACAAGAATAAACCAGACTGAAGGGAAGGACTACTACTCCATGTTTGATAAGAAAGTGGTTTCACTTTCTCCCTCTGGATGTGAACTAGGACCCAGGGTGTTGCTCCAGTTCCTTTTCCTGAAGTCTTATGGCAATGAGGGGAAACGGGAGAAAAGCCTGTAGTGATTAAAAGACCAGAGAGAGAGAGAAAGAAACTGGGTTGCACTCCTATCTAAAGCTATGTAGAATATATATATTTTACCGTTTACGTTTGTTAAGATTGAATTGGGATTTCTGTTACTTGAAGGCAACAGCATTTTAACTTTTGAAGATAGCTCTTAAAATGCAAAGACTTTAACATCTCAGTTCGAAGTTGGCAACTTAGTTGCCAATGTATACAGACTAATAATCTGTATACAGACTAATAATCTCCCAACATAACTTTCTCATCAAAATTAATTTGGATTTTATGTATATCCACCATGAGAACTGACGTGGTAAACAATGATAGCTTATGTTTATTGGACACTAACTTCATTGCAGGCCTTTGTGAACGCTAATTGAACTAACCTATTTAACAAGTGTTGAAACAACTCATTGAGGAGGTCCTCGTGTTCTCACCCCACTTTACAGATGAGATGACTTCAAAGAAGAAAGTGAATAAATGAGTTTATTAAGTGGTAGACCTAAAACTAGATTCAAGCTTTCAGCATTCAGAATCCATTCCCCTTATGACCTTCTCATATGTCCATCTATAACATGAACACCCCATTAAAGCTGTCCAGTAACTTTCATGAGTAATATTATTATGATGGATAGCATTCCATCTTTGGTACAATCTATATTTTTCTAATAAGCCTGATTAGTACTTATTTCAGCATTTGTTTCACTGAGTGACAACAGATTGGAGTGATAAAGTGAATATCAACAGCACAATTTTTACTCTAGCAATCTTTTTTTCTAATTTCTTTTTTATTGTCACAGTGTTTTTCTTTCATTAATTTTGGCTGACATAGTTCTAAGTTTATTTCCTGGTAAATTCATGGCATTATGCTTCTTTTATTCTGTAAATGTAAATATGGGGTAGAAAGAAAAAATGAAGCCAGAAAGGAAATAAAGCTTCTCCTTGATTCTAGAGAGAAAATGGAAAACAATTATTAGAATGTAATTGGAAGAGAAACTGATCAACATTACAAAAGCTGAATAAAAATAAAAAACATTTTGTGTGCGTATCTTGGCCCACAATCAGAGCGTGCTTAAATAACCCTTTTGAAATGAGAATAAATCATAATTTCCAATGGTTTTCTTGGTTACCTGACACTGTGTCATGCTAATTTTTAATTTTGGAGTATTTATTGCTACCTACATTTACACATTCCAGATTCAGTGACCAATCTTCTAAAAAAAGAGTTAATACAAAAAGATATGTATTGTTAGTTTTTCATTAAATCTGTTTTCAGTTGCTTACACTCTGACCTTGTATCATAGTACCAGAAACTGCTTCTAAACACCTGAGATTGAGTTTTTGCCTCTTTCTCCATTACCCTTATTTAGGTTCCTAGCTTATTACCTGTTTCCAAATATCTGCCTTGATTAAAAAGCACATTACCCCAATTTATTCCAAATTTCCTACATAATTATTTAATAAATTGTATTTTAATTGTTATAAAATACAACCTGACTTTTTTTAAACATCTGCTTCCTGTGTCTGTGTCTGTCCCTGACCTTTGTGACCAGATGGGTTTCTGAGTGCCTGTGATTTGTGTCTATTGGGATGTTTCTCCAACCCTCTTTCTAGTTCTGTTTAAAAGTAATAGCTAAGCAACCAGAACTTCATCTTGCCGCCTGCTGCTTGAGTATGGACCTTCATACAGAGCTCAGTATGGTGTCCTTGACCCAGCCAGCCAAACTCTACTTGAGGAAAAAAATGTCACAGAAAGTAACCTCTTCAAATCTGAAACAACTTCAAAGCACTCAGCATTCCTCACCCAGAGTAATGACCATGGATGGAGAAAGCCAAATTTAGTGAGGAAAATACAAGACTATTTCTTCATTATTAATTGTGCATTAAAGGGAAAATAATATTGGTATGATTTAAATAGAAATAATATTATGAAAATATTATCTTTTATAAATTTATATCTTATAGATAAAAGTACTTAAAGAAAAATGTATGATAATATCTTTAGAAAATAACCACATTCAAAAAATGCAAGAAAGACAATATAATAGAGAAATCCTGATATAAATATATATGAATGACTTTTAACATTAGCAAATATTTCTTTGGAATTTTTTACTAGATTAAGTGTAGATTCTCGTTTTGATACCCACCAACATTTAAACATAATTGCCTCAGAAGTACAACTAATCAAATTACTCAAAACTGTATATTTTCTTTGAGATTATGGTTGTAAGTTTTTTTGTTCATCTAGGTCATGAAACGTTGTCAGTAAGAGCCACATAGAAAATATTCTAGGGTTTGTGGCTCATATAGCCTCTGGTCTCTTTGCAACTACTCAACTTTGCTGTGATAGTGTGAAAGTAGCCATAGACAATACATTAGTGAATGGGATGGCTGTTCCCCAGGAAAACTTTATTTATAAAAAGAGGTGGCAGACCAGATTTAGCTAGTAATGTATAGTTTGTCCACCTCTGATCTATTAGAACTATATAAAACTTAAAGGAAATTATTTAAAATAAAATCATCTAAAATCATCTAAAATAAAATTCAACCTAATTTCTTATTAATGATATTTCATACTTCCTGTTTTACTTTTCATCCTCAATTATTAGGTTGCTCTTTCCCACATGTGTTCTGTCTCTAACTAATGTTAAAGCTATATGTAGATGTTCTAATTCAGTAAGGTACAAAATCGTGGCTACAGTGAGAGGATATTTCTATGTTTTAGTGGCACATTCCAATATTTACCTCCTGAATAATATTAATTCAAAATAAAGAATGTTATTAATATTCTTTAATTAAAGAATACTAATAACATTAATATTCTTAATTTAGATTCTTAATAATTTAATTTAAATTCTTAAATTCTTAATTTAAATTTTTAATTATTTAATTAATTTAATTAATTAAAATATTAATTCAAAATAAAGATTTATTTCTCTTCAGATTTGTAAACATTTATTAAAACTCTATTACATTTTTGGCTGTATATATATACACACAAACTAGGAATACAAAGGTGATTAAGAGAATGACTATGCTAAGAGGAGTTTACAGAGAGTAGCATCTTTATTTCTCTTTAGAGGATGAGACAGACAAAAAGGCATTTGAGCGAGCAATGACACAAAGATAAGAAATATTTAAGAACTTATGCAATAAAGAATTAACTCAGTAGATCTTAGTTGTTCAAAAGTTGTACATTCCAAAGAAAAGTTTAGTATTTTCTCAGCTCCTTGGACATAATCTCTAAGCTCTTGGATTATTTTGTTTATTAAAAATGTCTTTGTTTACTTGAGATCTTGGGCCATCTCAGATAGTTTATGTCAAAAATGTGATTTATGTTGGAGCCTTTGGCCACACAGTATCAGTTTGACCTTGTGAGGGGCTGCAGACAGAGTAACTAAGGTCAGCCAAGCAGGCAGTCATCCATGTGCACGTGACAAACCCACCCCCTCCACACACACCCTTACACACACAAAACACTGAACACCAATGCTTGTATGAGCTTTCACTTTTGTCAATAAATCGTGCATATTGCCATGTATTTTTGCTAGGAGAATTGAGTACCGATTGCATGATTCCATTGGTGGAGGACAACTGGAAGCCTGCACCTGTTCTTTACCAGAGTTTACCCTTTTTTGTTGTTAATTTTAATCTCTATTCTTTCATTGTAGTAGACTATAACTGAGAGTAAAATAGCTCTTCAGAGTTCTGTGATTCCTTCTACTGAATTATTGAACATGGGGGTGGTCTTGGAGATTACCCCATCATAGTACCTTGAAAGGGAAAGTCACCTGTTCTGAATGTCTAGGCTATACCATGAGAAGCAGAAACTAGTTGTCAGTATGAATGGATTGAGCAGGTTGTGTAGGTTGGACATGTATGAAATGTTTAGTAAAACATTCTTAAAATTATGGATTGTTTTTCCTTATATAGTGGGGTTTGTAAAATCTTTCTTGCCACCTTTTTTTGGTAAATAAAATTCTATTGGAATATAGCCCTGTTTGTTCATTTAGGTATTGGCTGTGACTGCATTCATGCTACAACAGACTTACATGATTGTGACAAATTCTGTATGGTCCATAAAGACTAACATATTTACTATCTATCCATTACAGAAAAACTCACTTATCTCTTTTATATATAATGGAAAATTACTGAAAGATTTAGGCATGTGAAACACATGGTCAAATTTGAATTTTATGGGTATAGTGGAAAATTTATTTATTTATTTTTTGCATTAAGTCCCTATATCACGGCTATATTAAATGTGGCTATGTTAAATGGATGATGGATGCAAAAGAAAATGCACTTTAGTATAGAGAAATGTTAATTTAATAAAATTAGAATTTATTTTTGCATTTCAAATATAATTGAAATATATAACTGATGAATGATACCTCTTCTGCCATTTAAATACAGAACCTTTTAAAAGGTGCTTTATAAAAGAAGGGTTCTACATCTTTTATAATTGTAAGTACTCTGTACTTATCTATTTGCACTTACAATACATCAAACACAAAACACATTTGGATGAATAAATATTGTGTTAAAAGTTTTTATCACGATCATAATTTTGCATTTTAAATATCAAAGTATCTTTCATAAATTTAACAAACATACACTAAATACTTTTTTCTTCACAAATACTAAAAATAAAGAGATATGCAAGTGTAAAATTAACAGGACTTTATCGTACATATATTTTGAACAGAAAGTTGAAAGACAAAGCAAAATTGCTCCTATGGTCTGAATGTGTGCCCTCCAAAATTTAGGCATTGCCAGTGTGGTAGTATTACGTGGTGAGGCCGTAAACTGATGATTAGGCCATGAGAGCTTCTCCCTCTTGAATTGGATTAATGTCCTTAAAAAAGAGGCTTGCAGCTTTTGTCCCTTTTGTTCTGCTGCCTTCTGTGTTCTATGTGAGGACACAGCAAGAAGACCCTCCAAATCATGGATTTCCAAGCCTCCAGATCAGCAAGAAATAGATTTCTGTTCTTTATAAATTACCCAATCTCAAGTATTTTATTATAGTGGCACAAACACACTAAATCAGACAATGACTGACTCATCCATATTTAGTATCCTGTTTATCCTAGATAAAGTTAATTCTCAGAGTATGGCTATGAAAATGGATATTTGAGAGAACTCAAGTTAAAATATTAGATATTGCTTGTCCTTAAAAGACAGAGATATTAATAGGAGCGTCCATATACCATCCAGTTTGCTGTTAGAGAAACAGATGATATATCTCAGTAATATAAAAATTGAAGGTTGACAGACTCCAATGGCATACGCCCTAAAGAAGCAAGGAATTACACAGGAAATGCCAGGTGACCAAGAGATCTCACTTTGCCCAAGTTATAAGTTTTTAGCAAAAGTATAAAACCATATAGAGCACTTACTGAAGAGACTACAGATGTGAATATTCCAGAGGACAGGAAATAAAGGAGTCTTAGAGAGAAGAACAAAAGAAATTTTGATTGTAACCAGGTGAAATGAGGTGTAGGAATGAGACAATGGGAAAGAATAGCTTATTGGTGGTGCCTCCATCTTTGGTAATGATTCAGTGTTAATAAGAAGTAATGTATGGTGTTTTTAGTTGATTACAAAGTTGTTGAAGCTACCATCATGATTAGACCACAGTCTTCAGATTTGGCAGACACTGGAAAAAAATCTCAACCAAAATCCTAAAAACTGGGTTTTATGAAAACTTTGTCAGAGGCTCTTGTTCAGGGATCATGAATTCTTGCAGTGATGATATTTTAAAATATTATTTAGAGTCATAATGAGTCATCTCTACTTTGAAAAAAAGTAGTCATTAGAATAACCACAAGATCTTATTAAGGAAACATATACATTTTCACCTCATGAATTCACTTTTTCAACATTTTGTAAACTATATTTAAATAAAATGATTTTCCTTAATAATCCTATATCTTTTTTATTTTATTAACTTAAAACTACAAATTATTCTCAGAAGGGTCCATAAGTTTCACCAGACTACGAAAGGACTCCATGGCACAAAAGAAGATTAATCACTCTGTTTATAGGCAGAATGTTTGAACATTTTGAGTTTGGGATGGATGCTTTGGGGATCTGAAGGCTAAGCACTAGGGTCAGCCCTGGAAGGATACCCTAGAGTTGGAAGTACACATAATATGTAATAATCCACATATGTAGAGTGAGCAGTAAAAGTCAAGTCTTCTGGAGTAAAAATATTGAGTTTGAATTTTAACTTCATCACTAGCTCTCCAGGCTTTATCTAAAAAATGGTAGCAATAATATCTGTAATGGAGTTGTTTTCAGGATTAAATTAGCTAATATATACAAAGCACTAAGAAACAAATACCTGTCCTACAGTAATTGCTCACTAAACAATTTATATTGCTATTATATTTTAAGAGCAGATGTATGTGCAATTTCTATTTTATTCCACAATGTGTGATTTCTTCCTCAAAATTAGCAATGTTTTATGCACTCATTACAATTTTTAAAAAGTTAAATTTAGATCACATTTTGCTTTGCATTTTTTAAGTAATGAGGGGTTTTTTTTTTACATTTTCTTATCCATGTCTTAGTTTATGACTTATGATTTTTGTTGTTTGCTCAGTTTTATACTGTAGAAATCATGGGCTTTTTATTTATAAACTTTTTTTATGCATTGCTTTAGTGTGAATTTATAGAAAGCAGAGCCTGAGTCAAAGGTATATGTGACACTATATTTTTCAGGAAGTATAAAATCCGGGAAACAGAAGTGAGGAACAAGGGGATTACATGAGAAGGAAGGAGTCACAATGAAAAGATAGTTATCACTTGGTTTAAAAAATGTACTGAACTAGGCTGATATCTAGAAGTGTTTTTCCTACATACTCTTCTAGAATTCTTCTGGGTTCATGCCTTATATTTAACTCTTTTATCCATCTTGAATTAATTTGTGTGAGTGGTGAGAGATAAGGGTCCTGTTTCATTCTTCTGCATGTGGCTATTCATTTTCCCATCATCATTTATTGAATAGGGCTTCTTTTCCCCAGTGTACTTTGATGTTTGCTTTGTTAAAGATCACTTGGCTGTAGGTAAGTGGTTTTATATCTAGCTTCTCTATATTTTTTTGGTTGTTTCATTGGTCTATATCTGTACTTTGTACCAATAACATGCTGTTTTGGTTACTATAGCCTTGCAGTATAGCTTCAAGTCTGGTAATCTGATGTCTCCAGATTTGATCTTTCCGCTGAAGATCTTTGGCTATACGGGCTGTTTTCTAGTTCCAAACAAGGTGTAGAATTATTTTTTCTAGACCTGTGAAGTATGAAGTTGGTATTTTGATGGAGATTGCATTGAATCTGTAAATCACTTTGGATAGTATGGACATTTTAACAATGTTGATTCTTCCAGTCCATGAGCATAATATGTTTTTTCATTTATTTGTGTCCTCTGTGAATTCTTTCCTCAGTGTTTTGTAGTACTCCTTACAGATATCTTTCACCTCCTTGGTTAAGTATATTCATAGGTATTTTATTTTCTTTGTAACTATTGTGAATGGTATTGAGTCTTTGATTTGACTTTCAGACTGCCTGTTATTGGTATATACAAATGCTACTGATTTATGTACATTTATTTTATATCCTGAGACTTTGCTGAAATTATTTGTCAATACTAGGAGTATCTTGGTGGGTTTTTTGGAGTTTTCTAGGTGCAATATTATGTCTAGGCAAAAAATTTATGAATAAGACCCCAATGGCAATCACAGCAACAATAAAAATAAATAAATAATAAATAAATGGGATTTGATTAAACTAAAAAGTTTATGCATAGCTGAGGACATAATCAACAGAGCAAATCGACAACCTACAGAGTGAGAGAAAATATTTGCAAGCTATTCATCTGGTAAAGAGATAAATATCAGAATCTACAAATAACTTAAGCAAATCAGTAAGAAAAAACAAAACAAAAAACTCCATTAAAATGGGCAAAATACATGAACAGAAGCTTTTCAAAAGAAGATAAACAAATGGCCAATAATCATAAGAAAAATGTTCAATGTCTCTAATCATTAGGGAAATGAAAATTAAAAGCACAATGAGATATCACCTTATCCTGTTATTATAGAATGGCTTTTATTAAAAAGTCCAAAAATAATAGATGCTGGTATGGATGTAGAGAGACAGGAATGCTTATACACTCTTAATAGAACTGCAAATCTGTATAACCTCTATGGAAACAGTATGAATATTCCTGAAATGACTAAAATAGACCAACCATTTGATACAGAAATCCCACTACTTGGTATCTACTCAAAGGAAAATAAGTCTTTCTATGAAAAAGACACCTGAACTCGAATGTTTATAGCAGCACAATTCACAATTGCAAAGATGTGGAATCAACTCACGTTCTCATCAGTTCATGAGTGGATTGATAAAATGTGACTTATGTATACCATGGACTACTATTCAACCATAAAAAGGATGAATTAATGCCTTTTGCAACAATTTGGATGGAGCTGGAGACCATTCTCCTAAGTGAAGTATCTCAAGAAAGGAAAAATAAACCCCACATGTACTCATTATTAAATTGGAACTTATTTTGCAGGCATAGTCAACAAACAAATAATAAAAGAGAAAAAGAAAGAAAACAAAATAAAAATAAATTGGAACTAACCAATGAGCACACATGTGCATAGTGGAAATCAAGCAGGGGGAAGGAGGAAGAAGGGAATCAGCAAAAACTTACCTAACAAGTACAATGAACACTATTTTGGTGATGGGCACACCTATAGTCATGACTCAAGTATTACAAAAGAGATCCATGTAACCAAAAACATATGTACCCCCTTAATATTTTGAAATAAAAATGTGTATATATCATATATTGTTAGCATAATTTTAGAACTTTTCCATAATGTCAATTAAAATATGATTCCCTTTTCCTGTTACAATTATGTTTCTAATATATTTAAACAGAATTAAATCCAAACAGTGATACTCTGTTACTGTTAAAGAAAAACAATAAAAAACCTCAACACATCTTGACAGAAATGGAACTAAATTTAACATATTTCTTAACTATTTATGGTTATGAAACAAGAATAACTTCTACAAAGTTAATTAATTAAATAACATTTTTCAATAAACATTTTTTCTTATACCACCAAGCAGATGTATATTTGTCTTATTTCCTTTCTTTCTAAAATACAGATTAAAGTGAAATGCAGATGATCACACAGTTAAATTATTTCCCCAAAATAATGAAATAATCATTTTTAAAGAAAAATTATTATTTCCTACTCTGAAGTTCTATTGAATTTCCTATTCCTTTGTTATACATGGCATTAGAACTGGAATTGAGCTATAAAATTATCACTATAAATTCTTGTCTTTTATAGGAGGGATATTTTATAGTTGATTGCAAGCTCAATGTCCCATATTAGCAATTCATCATTTTACAGTATTAATATTCATTTTTACTAAATATGGAAACCTCATATAATCAGCAATTTCCTCATCAATTTGGGGAAATCAAATTCATTATTAAGAGTTAGTATAATATTAACAGCAAAATGCCATTCCTGGTTTAAAAATAAACAAGCCTTGATTTACCTATTATGTCTTATTTTGCATTATATAAGAAAAGAGAAAATTATAATGTAATTTTAAAATAATTTTAAAGGTATCTAGTTTGAATAACTCATTCAACTTTTGACCTAAATGAACAGGAAAAAGAAAGAGAAAGAGGGAGAGAGAGAGAGAGAGAACTAAAAGTAAACTTTAATTTTTTTCTAAAAATACCAATACAAAATACATAAGTTTTTCCCATGTTCTAAACACTGACTTTGTTCTCAGCTGACATCACTCTTTTTCTTGCCAATGTAAGTCCAAAATTTCTACTTAATTTTATTTATTTATCTCAGAGAAATATCTAAATGTTTGAAGGTAAAACTATTAATGGCAAGGCAGAATATATTTATATTCTAGGCTATTGAAGGCTGGTAAGAATACAATTATGTATATTAAAGGCAAGGGTCTTATGCTGCTGGAGATAAATAACGAATAATGCAGTCAGAACTGTTACATGGAAACTTTGTAGATATGTATTAACATCCTATGGCCATATTCTGTGATCTCTGCATATTTAATTAAATTGTAGCTTATATATAAATAAAAATATAATAGTTATATATATCCAAAAGGTAGCTCCAATTATTGTATTTTAGTTAGGAATTAACAGCCTTTATCTTTTCTGAAAGAGGCATGCAAGCACCTTTGAAAACAAATCAGTAATACTAATCTATAGCAAAGCTTTATATTGTTAAAAAGGAAATGCAAATCAAAACCACAATGATATATCACTTAACTCCAGTGAGAATGGCCTTTATCAAAAAGTCCCAAAACAGTAAATGTTGGCATGGATGTGGAGAGATAGGAACACTCATACACTGCTTGTGGGACTGCAAACTAGTACAAGCTCTGTGGAAAGTAATATGGAGATATCTCAAAGAGCTACAAGTAGAACTACCATTTGATCCAGCAATCCCATTACTGGGCATCTACCCAAAGGAACAAAAGACACTCTATAATAAAGACATCCGCACTTGAATGTTTATAGCACCACAATTCACAATTGCAAAGATGTGGAAGCAACCCAAGTGCCCATCAATACATGAGTGGATTAATAAAATGTGGTATATGTATATCATGGAGTTCTACTCAGCCACAAAAAACAATGGTGATCTAGCACCTCTTGTACTATCCTGGATAGAGCTGGAGCCCATTCTATGGAGTGAAGTATTATAAGAATGGAAAAGAAGCACCACATGTATTCACTATCAAATTAGTATTAATTGATCAACACTTATGTACACATACAGTAGTAAAATTCATCGGGTTTTAGGCAGGTGGGTGTAGGGGATGGGTATGTTGACACCTAATGGGTGTGGTGCACACCTTCTGGGGGAAGGATATGCTTGACTCTGACTCGGGTTGAGCAAAGGCAATATATGTAACATAAACATTTATACCCTCGTAATATGCTGAAATTGAAAAAAATTTAAAAAGGAAATCCTATGATTATTTTTAATAAATATATTTAAAAATAGATAATATAAATACTATTTTATAAGACAATAAAAATTAGATGAATAAGTGAATCAAGTGCCTTACCTATAATACACAAATTCTCAGTGATTCCTCAGAGTGTTGTAACATGAGTTGCTTTTTATCAGTTTCAGTTGACTAAACTACTAAGTTCTTGATTTCAGTGTAGTTTCTTGGTTTTTCTGCCAATCAAAAGTTGGACTTTGCTTTAGAATTATGCTTGACAATCTTTAAAGTTATAGTTATATATTGTGCCTTAAAAATTTTTTATACAAAAGTTTCATAGAAATGTGCATATGCACATTCATACATGAATATTCACATACATCTATTCATTTAATTTAATTAATTTAAGATGTTTATACACTCATATGATTCTCACAAAGCCTTAGATAGCCACATAACAATCATTTCAAAAATAAGGAGAGTGTGGTAAGATGAATTTAAGTAAATTTCCAGCTTTACTCTGTAAATGTCAGAATCGTGATTTGAACCCAAGTAGTCTGTCTGTAGCATCTGTTTCCTTAACTACTGCTCTAAATTAAGCAATGCTTAAATTTAGTGAGTAAAAGAATAAAACATTCCTTCTAACTTTCCCCCACCCTTAACCATTTTATCCATCTTTTTGTGTGTTTTTCAAAATATTTTCCCATGCTTATGTGCATATTTTACAATACTGATATTGAACTTTATTTTTTATTTATAAATTGTTTTATACTTCTCACAAATCAATTCATTCTTATTTGTTGTATTAAAAATTCAGAATCTACACAAATTTAACCATTTTCCTATTGTTAGATATTTTACTCATTCTGTTTTATTTTACTATACTAGTATATATCTCATGAGTTCTGGCTAGAGATGGAGATTTAGGAGCAGTATCTAACCAGAAGAATGAAACAGTCACTAATCATCATAATATCTAAAATATAACTGCTGTTCAGTCTGTTCATAAAAATCAACACAACTTCTCTTTACTATTGTTATTTGTGTTTAAATGTAGTCATTTTTATCATCAGGATATTAAAATGATATTCCCTTCATCAGAGACATCAAAATTAAATCATGTCACAGTTACAAGATTGAAATAAAAAGATAGAACATAATAATGCCCAGTGTTAGTGATGGTGTGATACAATAAAACCATTATAATCTGATTTGAAAATAAAACTTTGAATAACCATTTAGAAAATTCAGCTGATACTATTGTATCTTGTAAACTTGAGCATGTCAATTCTGAATCAATGCATATATATTGATCAATATTTATATATTCACTTTCCAATATATATGAAATTCTTATTCATGTACACTAGTAAAATGTTAAAAGAAGTACATTGAAGCATATTTTTCTCATAGCAAAACTTTCAACTAAATTAAAGAGTTATATGAAAATGAATAAATCAATAAGATGTATTCATATAATGATATTAAAGTTGAGAAATAAAATAGTTGCATATTAAAAATGGGTAGATGTCTAAAACAAAAAAGTCTTGAAATATGCAAATCTTATAAAATATGTCATATATATAATTTGTATAATTTCAAGTATACACATTATTGTGAACATCTTTTATTTATTTTTACTTGTACAAATCTATGGGTTACATGTACAACTTTTTCATGTATAGATTGTGTAGTAGTCAAAGCAGGGCTTTTAGGGTATCTATCACCCAGATAATGTAAATTGTATCCATTAGCTGATTTCTTATTACCCCCCTACCATCACCTAACCCCTCCAAATCTTCACTATTATTGCACTCTCCATATCCATGCATACACATCTTTAGCTCCCACTTATGAGTCAGAACATTCAATATTTGTCTTTCTGTTCCTGACTTGTTTCACTTAAAATAATTACCTCCAGTCCCATCCATGTTGCTGCAAAGATGTTATTTCAATCTTTTTGATGGTTAAATAATATTCCATTGTGTATATATACAACATTTTTCTTATTCATTCATCCGTTGATAGATACTTAGGTTGATTACATATCTTTGCTATTGTGAATATAGAGCTGTAATAAGCATATGAGTGTAGATAGCTTTTTGATGTATTGATTTTTCTCCTTTGGATAGATACCCAGTAGTGGGATCACTGGATCAAATGGTAGCTCTATTTTTAGTTCTTTGTGAAATTTCCATATTGTTTTCCATAGCAGCCGTACTAATTTACATTCCCACCGAAATTGAACAACAATTCCCTTTTCTCCGCATCTTCACCAAAACCTTTTTTTATTTTTTATTTTTATTTTTGATCTTTTTAATAAATGCCATTATGATTAGGATAAGATAATATCTCATCATGGCTGTGATTTGCATTTCTCTGATGATTGGTCATGTTGAGCATTTTTTCATAGAACTGTTGGCCATTTGTATGTCTTATTTTGAAAAATGTCTATTCATATTTTTGCCCAGTTTTTAATGAGATTATTTGATTTCTGTTGTTATTTTGTTGTTTGAGTACTTGCATGATCTGGATATTAGACCCCTGAAAGGTGAGTAGTATGCAAATATTTTCTTGCATTCAACAGGTTGTCTCATCACTTTGTTGGTAACTTTTTGAAGTGCAGAAATTTTTTAGTTTAATTAAGTTCCATTTGTCTATTTTGTTATTGTTGCCTGTGCTTTTGAAGTCTTAGTCATGAATTCTTTGCTTAGACCAAGGTATAGAACAGTTTTTCCTAAATTGTCTTCCAGTATTTTCATAACGTTGAGTCTTATACTTAAGCCTTTAGTCCATCTTGAATTGATATTTATGTATGGTGAGAGATAGGATTCCAATTACATCATTTTGCATATGGCCACCCAATTCTCCCAGCACCATTTATTGCGAAATGTGTCCATGCCCTAGTGTGTGTTCTTGTCAACTTTGTCAAAGATCAGTTGACTGTAGATGTGTGGTTTTATTTCTAGGTTCACCACTCGTCTCCATTGATTTATGTGTCTTTCATATATAACACCAATACCATGCCATATAGTTTTGGAAACTATATTCTTATAATTTAAAGATAGGTAATGTGATGTCTCCAGCTTTGTTCCATTTGCTTAGAATTTCTTTGGCTATTGGGGCTCTCTTTTGTTGCTATAAGAATTTTTCTATTGTTTTTTCTAATTCATTGAAAAATGGCATTGTTAGTTTGATGGGGATTTCATTGAATCTGCAGATTGCTTTGGGAAATATGGTCAATTTAATGATATAATTCTTCTGATTCAGAAGCATGAAATGTTTTTCCCTTTGTCTGTGTCACATACAATTTCATCATAATTTCAGCATTTTGTAGTTTTCCTTGTGAAAAGATTGTTCACCTCCTTGATTAAATTTATCCCTAGGTACATTTTTGGTAGCTATTGCAAATTAGGTTGACTTCTTGATTTCTTTCTCAACTAGGTTGGTATTGGTGTGTAGAAACATTTTTGATTTTTGTAGTTGATTTTGTATCCTGCAACTTTGCTTAATTCATTCCATCAATGAGTTTCTTGTTTTCTGGATAATGAATTATGAGATCCCTGGCAAAATACCAACCAAAGTAGGAGAGTGAAGGAAGAGCATTTATTCCTCTGGCTATTCTCTTTAGGGTTACCCTAGTTTAATTGGTTCCATGATTGAAAGTCATTGCTCCTCACAATGTGTCTTTTTCTCCATCATCTTGGTAATTCCTTCTTCCCTTCCTTCTTTCAGTCCTAGAAGTGGTAATAGCTTTTATGCTATAAGATCCCTAGAAGTATATCATATTTTCAGATTTGCTTATACTCTGCTCACACTTATATAAATATTATCTTTATTAAATACTCCCTACGGAATTCTAATTTGACTGTGCCATCTGTTTCATGCTGATACCCCATCTGAACAGAGATCTAACTTCCAACACAGATACTTTAGATTTTGAGGAAACTTATGTTAAGTTATGTGAATAATATGCTATCAATGCAGTCACATTAAAGCCTAATGAAAACATTTATTTAAACTGATTTTCTCCAAATTATGTATGTGCCAATTTAGAATTATGAATCTCATTTACCACGAAGTATTGAGCCAGATTTCTGTAATGAGCCTTGAAGGACTTTCCTGGTACTGAAATTTTATTCTGAATTCTAACACGTAACAATATTTGACAAAGCAATTAAAATTCATGATTTATATCTGTGAAATTTAGAATTCTATTGTAGTTATCAAACTGGTGATTTTTAATATTAGGAATTCTTTGAGAATGCATTTCATGCAGCTGTTTATATTATTAAACAAGTGGTTTGGGAACCACAGTCAGTGGAACAGTCTTTCCATAAAATAAAATATATAAAATGCAGATTCTAGGGTACTGTATTTGACAGGTGTCATTTCTTGGATTTAGGATGAAAACTGGTATTGGTATTATACTTACAAAAAAGAAACTCAAGATGTTAATGAGCCAGTTTTTGAAATCAGTACTATACTCAGTCTTTCTACTGCAAAAAAAAAATTGTGTTCATTTTTCAAGTATTAGTTTATATTCTTTCACTTATGCATAACTTTATTTTATTTATTTATTTATTTATTTATTTATTTATTTATTATTTCAAGAAAATATGATAGTACAAACATTTTGGTTGCATTTTATATCTTTGCCTCTCCCTAGCAAGAGTTAGAGGTATGCCCTTCCCCTCCACAATGCTCACCACATCCCTCAGATGTGTGTCTACCTCCCCACCCCTGAATCCCTGGTGAACACCACCACCATTTGAGCACCATAGTATTAATCAGTCAGTACCAATTTGATGGTGAGTACATGTGGAGCTCATTCTTCCAATCTTGTGTCACCTCACTTTGGATAATGGGCTTAAGCTCAATCCAGGAAATATAAGCAATGCTAGCTCACTGTCATTTCTTAGAATTAATATTCCATTGTAAACATATACCAAAATTTCTGCATAATTTTCTGTAAGAACTGCAACCAAAAACATGTACTCAGAGAATTTAGTCTTTTATTCTTGTGCAGAACGAATTCCCTCTTCTGCCCTGATATTTCCTGTCCTCTACTGTGTATGGAAAAGGAAGAAGAAAGATGTTAAAAAGAGAAATCATTATAATGCAGTACACAGAGAATTCCCATCCACTCCCCTAAATTTTCCAGAATCTAATCAAATTAGTTTAAAGCTATGTGACATATTCTGTTATGGAAAATGTGAGTACAAGTGATACAGAAATTAGTACCAAAAGGTAGCACACTTCTCAAAAACAATAATACATGGCTTATTATTTGAGAGGACATTAGTAAAGAAATTATTTTTGAGGGCTTGAGTGGTGATTATCTGGTTTCAGTAGTGGCAAAAATATATAGTAATAGTGTCATTTTTTCTAAGTAGGAAAGAAAATTGTTTTCTCACTCAGCTAGGAATATTAACAGAAAAAGTTAGAAAACAGTGTTAAAAATGTGAATTGGTTGCTATTGACTATCCTGAGCAAAATACTGTAAGGAAAACTGTGTTTAGGAAACAACCAACAGATTCAATAATAGAAATAAAAAGACAGACAAGGGCCTTGTAGGGCTACACAAAATTACTGCTCTTAGATCCAAAATAGGTAGAAGTGGGATTAACAAAGTCTTTGAATGAAATGATAAAAATGACTCAGGGATAAAATAGATTAAGGATAAAGAATTTACATCTATTTTTACTGATATCTTAAATGTTGACACCACTGGTTTAAGAGAGAGGGAAAGGGCCAAAAAATTAAGAAATAAAGCAGGCTTGATAACTATGTCTCTAAAAAACCTTTGCCTTTACATACTGTATTTCCAAATAAACTACAAATCTGGTAAAGGGAAGTTTTTGATGTGAGACAAAATCACTCTTGATCCCTGAAGCTTCATTGGCACCACAGGCTTCTTGTGTTCCTCTTCCCAAACTACTTCAACTCTTATCATGTTTTATACAACAGATTTTAAGGATGATTGACAAATTAATAAATTATAAGAACTAAAATTCAGGACTTGCTTTTCATTTTAAAATAGAATTTGTCAAATGGCTTTCAATTTTTAGGTATAGATGTTAGCATCTCTTTGAGATAATTTTTTTTAGAAAGAAAACATTTTAATAAAATATTTTCCTAGTTGAGTTATCAAATTGTGTATAATTTATTTTGAATCTCTCTATTAATACAAATTCTACTTGATTGGTACAAAAAGATGTATACTTATAAATATTAAAATATGAAAAGTAAAATAAATATAAAAAATAAATATATTTTTGTATAGTATGGCTATGATTGTCTAAGCCAAGGTATCTATTTAATGTATGAATTACTATTTTAGTCATCACTTTATGTTTTGTAATTGTTTATAATTTATTAATAATTATAAAACCAAAAAAATGCTTATAAATCATCCAGTTGAGACACAATGGTATGAAGATTATGAAGCTAGGTCAAGAAACTGAAATGATTTGTCTTCTAGGGATGAGAGTACAAATCACTATACATTATTTCTTGTTAAAATATCATAGTGTCCATATATGTATTTGTATATATACCAGGAATTGCTTAATGATAAAACCAAATATTATGAAAAGTAAAAGATTTAAAATTAATCTGTAGGTATTGTGCTATATAAAATAGTTCAAGCAAAAAACAACTTACTTTTATAATACATGTTTCAGAAGCTTTTTAAGGATGCCACTGATCATAGAAACACATCATATGGTCATAAAGATTTATAAGCTGTTAAATGAACTTCAGGGCAGATGCAGAGAACATGTAACACCTGGCATGGATAATATGTCTAACGATGATACAAATCCTTTATGGTACATTAACACCTTCACAAATGAGTAATGTCCTAAGATTAACTCTACAGAAAGTTACAGATGAGGGTCAAAATAAAATTTAATTTTGTGAAAGGAAATCAGCAATAGAACTTTTCTAACACTGTTCTGTTAGATCCATTGCCATTAATATTTTCCAGTAAACATGATTTAAGGTGTGTCTATGATGGATGATATTTATTCCTTTTAGAATCTGAGCTATTTTGCTATTTATCTGAATTAGAAATATTATGTATTCTATTCATCATTACGTGCCTAATTAATTCACTATATTAAAAATTTATTTAACTTTGCTCAGTTCAGGCAATCTAAAATCTTTTAATTTCATCACTCAAAATTAATTTTTTCTGCTACTTTAAGGGCAAATAGCTTATTCATATTTATTCAAATCAACCAGAAAATCATATATTTTTCTCTTAACTTTTTTGTGAAACTAAAAGATTTCTACAAAAGTGTTTTGTTTCTTCCTATAAAATATTCAAATTTAATGATGGATATCTTAAAATAGTAAAACAAGTAATCTAATATTTTACTTTATATGTGATTTTTAATGTGTATTTTATTATTATGTAATACAATAAGGAAAATTATTTTATTTGGCTACATTTCCAAAGAACTAATTCTAATCATTTTAAAATATAAATTGATGTTTAGATTAAAATGTCAATATCCTTTCTTTTAAACATTTGTAGAAAGTTGTCTCCTGTTTATTTCATATCTATGAATGAACTAGAACAGACAAATGAGATTTTGTTAAGCTTAAAGAGCAATAATTTATCCAGATGAATCAATGACATGATAATATTTGATTACAGTATGAGTTGTTATAAGCAATGCCTAAAGAAATATCTCCCATTAACTGTCTGTGTCATGAAAGCATTTTACTCTAAAATTGTTCCATTAGCATCTTATCACAATGACTAATAAGTTAGTAGCTAAGAGAGACTTAAGGTGTTAGTAAAATCAATGTTTTTCCCTTATTATACACTATCCATTCTTTTCATTGGTGATTCTAGGGCCTAGAACTATTTATTACTTGGAGACTACAGGTTGCATAACAGAAAATACAAATGGAATAAAGTTTATCATTAGTATAAGACCACTGAATATATTAATAGTATTTTCTGTTAAGTGTGTTACAAAGTTTTTAAAAAATATTTTTATTGCCTAGTTGTTTTTGATTTCACAGTTGCATATGATTGTTTTTATGTAAAATATTCAGAACAGACAAATCCATAGGCATAGAGGTAGGTTATGGTTCCCAAGGACTGATTTGCAAGAGAGTAGTGGGAAGTTAATACTAATGTGCATAGGTTTTTGGGGGGATGGTGGTAAAATGTTCTAAAGTTAGATAGTAATGATGGCCACACAGTACTGTGTATATACTAAAATCATCAAATTGCATGCTTTAAAAAATAGTGTATATTGTGGTACGTAATTATGTCACAATAAAACTGTTATAAAATAAATAGGTATTGGGACATCTTCTATCATGAGAACTCAGAGGTAAGGGAGAGTAAGGGGGAAATGATAAACAGAACAGTACAACATGAAAAATATTACAAAAATATGGCAGGAAATGTATAGTGTGGGGAAGTGAATTTTTTTTTTATTTCAGGGTAATACGAGGGTACAAACATTTTGGTTATATTTTATATCTTTGCCTCTCCCTAGTGAAGGTTAGAGGCATGCCCTTCCCCTCTACAATGCTCACCATGTCCTTTAGTTGTGAGTTTACCCCCCCAACCACCTAATCCCTGAAGAATATTACTACCGTGTGAGCACCATAGTGTTAATCAGTCAGTCAGTACCAATTTGATGATGAGTACAAGTGGAGCCTATACTTTCAATCTTGTGTTACCTCACTTTGGATAATGGGCTCAAGTTCAATCCAGGAAAATATAAGAGGTGCTAGATCACTGTAATTTCTTATAATTGAGTAATATTCCATTGTATACATATAACAGATTTTAATAATCCACTCATGCATTGACAGGCATTTGGGTTGTTTCCACATCCTTGTAATAGTGAATTGTGCTGCCATAAACATTTGGGTGCAAATGTCTTTATCATAGAATGTCTTTTGCTCTTTTGGGTAGATGCCTATTAGTGCTATTGCTGGATCGAATGGTATTTCTATTTTTAGCTCTTTATCTCCAAATTCTTTTCCAGAGAGGGTGCACTAATTTGCAGTCCCACCAACAGTGTAAGAGTGTTCCTGTCTCTCCACATCCTTGCCAGCATTTGTTGTTTTGGGATTTTTTTGATAGAGGCCAATCTCACTGGGGTTAGGTGATATCTCATTGTGGTTTTGATTTGCATTGAAAAATTTTAAACTGTGAAAATTGGTAAGAAAATAACAAGGAGATAGTTAGTCTGTAACTTCAAACCAGTAAGCTAGGTTATTTTTCCATAGAGGTAGGATGAAAGTATGATGTAATATAAGGCCCAAATAATGGTATAAAAATACATTTTGTTGTCTTAGGCCATATTACTGCAATATTGTAAATTCTATGTATGTTAAAATACAAAATAATATAGTATAAAATAGTTTAATTAAGAATTATTATCTGTATGGTATTCAACTGTAGATTCATTCCCAATGATAGAGATAGTCACAGGTGTGTGTGCGTGTATATGTGTGTGTGTACGAGAAAGTGTATATGTTTCAGTGTATTTTGGAGAGTGAGAAATTGTGTGGTAGATTGGGAAGGAAGCTGGAGTTTTGCTTTGGGCTCACACATTATCATCTGCTATAAAAAATGAAATACTCAGGGTAAAATTTAAATCACTGAATATGACAGAGAAAGACTTTAGTGTTACAGAGAGTGAGACTAAATAAAACTAAAAATCTTCACCACAGAAAAATACTCTATTGACAATAAAAAAGTAATATATAGAATTGGAAAAATATGTAATAAGGGGTTAATATCCAAAATACTTCAAAATAATTCAAGTACATATTCCTACAACTCAGTGTCAAACAACAATAACAATAAAAATAAATAACTGGATGAAAAATGTACAAATGATTTAAAAAGATATTTCTCAAAGTAAGACAGACATGTGATCAACAGATAAATGGAAAGATGCTCAACAGCACTAATCATCAGTGAAATGCAAATCAAAACGACAGTGAGATATCATCTCACATATTAGGATAGCCACAGTCAAAAACCAAAGCATAAGAAGTGTTGGTGAGGATATAGAGAAATTATAAATCTAGTACACTGTTGGTGGCAATATAAAATGGTACAGTTGCTATGGAAAATAGTATGAGGATTCCTCAAAAATTTAAAATAGAATGACCATATGATTCAGCACTTCTGGATATTTATCCAAACGAATAAAATCTGGGTTTCAAAGAGATATATATACTCCTATGTTCACTATTCACAGTAGCCAAGATGTGGTAGCAATCAAAATGTCCATCAATGGATGAACTTAAATTTAAAAGAGATACTATCAGTAGTTTTCTTGTAATGTCTTTGTCTGGCTTTGGCAATAGGATAATTCTGACTTTATATAATGAGTTATGGAGTGTCTCTTTCTCTTTCATCTTTTGGAAAGGTTTGAAAAGGATTTGCATTAATTATTTAAATGTTTGGTAAAATTTACCAGTGAAGCTATCTGGTCCTAGGCTTTCATTTATTTATTGGGAGGTTTTATTTATTTTATTTATTGGGAAGTTTTCAATTACTGATTCAATCTCTTTACTATTAATAGTTCTATTCAGATTTTCTATTTCTTCATGATTCAGTTCTGGATTGTCTGTTTCTAACAATGTTTTTATTTTGTCCAGGTTATCAAATTTATTTGCGTATAATTTTTCATAATACTCTCTTTTATTTATTTCATCATATTATGGGGGTACAAATGTTTAGGTTATGTATGTTGCCCTCTCCCCTCCCCCCTTGAGTCAGAGCTTCAAGCGTGTCCATCCCCCAGATGATCACACTCATTATGTATGTATATACTCATCCCCTCCTCCCCCCTCCCATCTGCTTGATATCTGATAAATGTTATTCCTATATGTACACTTAGGTGTTGATCAGTGAAACCAATTTGCTGGTGAGTACATGTGGTGCTTATTTTTCCATTCTTGGAATACTTCACTTAGTAGAATAGGTTCCAGCTCTGTCCAGGATAATACAAGAGGTGCTATATGATCATTGTTTCTTATAGCTGAATAGTACTCCACGGTACACATATACCATATTTTATTAATCCACTCATGTATTGATGGGCATTTGAGTTGTTTCCACATGTTTGCAATTGTGAATTGTGCTGCTGTAAAAATTTGAGTGCAGATATCTTTTTTATAGAATGTCTTTTGTTCTTTGGGTAGATGCCCAGTAATGGAATTGCTGGATCAAATGGTAGATCTACTCGTTTCTCTCTAAGGTATCTCTGTATTGCTTTCCACAGAGGTTGAACTAGTTTTCAGGCCCACCAGCAATGTAGGAGTGTTCTTATCTTCCACAGAGGTTGAACTAGTTTGCAATCCCATCAGCAATGTAGAAGCATTCCTATCTCTCCACATCCATGCCAACATTTGTTGTTTTGGGACTTTTTGATAAAGGCCATTCTCACTGGAGATACCGTGTTTCCCCGAAAATAAGACCTACCCATAATATAAGCCCTAGCAAGATTTCTAAGCATTTGTGCAATATAAGCCCTACCCCAAAAATAAGACCTTGTGATGGGCGTGGCTATGCAGTATATCTGCACAACTCATGCATTTCCTCGAGGAGCAGTAAAGAAGACGAGCAGCCCTTCTCATCTGCCCTATGAGAGCTCTATTGCTCAACATGAGAGATTGGGGCCAATGGTTCTAAAGGAAATTGAGTAGCAAGAAATTCAGGATGGAATTCAGGATAGAATTCGGGGTTTGGAGAGTTATGATGAGGTTCCAGAAGAAGACGACTTAACTATATTTGAATAAATGTAGATTATTGTACCGTACTTAAAAAAAAAATAACACATCCCCTGAAAATAAGCCCTACGGTATCTTCTTGATGAAAAATAAATATAAGACCCTGTCTTATTTTTGGAGAAACACGGTAAGTGATATCTCATTGTGGTTTTGATTTGCATTTCCCTGATGATTAGAGATGTTGAGCATTTTTTCATATGCTTGTTGGCCATTATTCTGTCTTCTTTTGAAAAGTTTCTGTTCATGTCCTTAGCATTGTACTCTCTTATAATTCTTTTTATTTATGTAAAATGGGCAATAATATTCTATCTTTCATTTTTGATTTAATAATTTTTCTTCTTCATTATTTTTCATAGTGAATCTAAAGTTTTATCAATTTTGTTGATCTTTTTGATGTACCAACACTTAGTTTCTTGATTTTCTCTATTGAGTATGGAGTCTCTGTTTTGCATATGTTACTCTAATTTTTAATATTTCCTTTCTCCTCAGATTTTGGTATAGCTTTTTGTTTCTTTTTATAGCTTTTTAAGTTGTAACATTAGGTTGTTGATTTGAGACTCTTTTTTAATATAAGTATTTACAGCTATAAATTTTCTACTTAGCACTATCTTTGCTCCATGTCATAATTTTTATTATGGCATTATTTTATTGTCATTTTTCTAAAAATATTTTCTAATTTCTTCTGCGATTTCTTCTTTGATATATTGGTTGGTTTTTGAGTGTGTTGTTCGATTTCCACATATTTGTGAACTTTCTAGTTTTCCTTCTACTGGTGATTTCTAGTTTATTTCTATGGTAACAGGAAAAGATATGTTGTATTATTTCAACTTGTTAAATTTATTAAGATTTTTTTTGGCCTAAGAGAAAGTTTACCTAAAAGACATCACTATGTACACTGAAGGAAAAAATGTGTATTCTGCTGATGTTGGGTGGAGTGATCTGTTAGATACAATTGGTCTATAGTGTTATTTAAAGAAGTACTATATTTTAATCAAGACGTAATTATCCTTTGTCTAATTATTGCATCCATTATTGAAAGTGAGAGACTGAGATCTCATATTATTACTGTACATTTGTCTACTTCTGCCTTTGATTATGTCTGTATTTGTTTTACACATTTTAGAGCTCTGATTTTGCTGCATATGTTTATAATTTTTATATCTTCTTGGTGAATTGACCATTTTATCATTATAAAATGCATTTATTTGTGTCTTGTCAGATTCAGTGGTATGTGGTACTTGAAGATACTCACTCTACAAGTGAGCACCTAAGATTATAAAAAACAGATGTTTGTCCTTATTTGTCTTTTTCCATTATGTTGTTTAGTATGATCAGGGAAGAATTATCCTGGTTCCAGGAATTGCCTAACCAAATAAGTGGTGATAAAATTGCAATGTAAGATACTATAAGTGTATCCATATATGAAACCAGCCTCACACTTTCTAGGCTGCTTTAGTTTAAAAACAAAATTGGCATATTAAAAATTAGATATATTCATAAGGCACAGTAGGTAATATAACAGTTAGAACACAGTATTTTTTATAAAATTAAATATACAAAACAAAAGCAAAATAAAAATAAAAAAAGAAGAAAATCTAAACTGATAATATGCTCTTGATGTAAATATATAACACTATTTAACCCTTTCTGTAGGAAAATGTAGGGATGAGGAAAACTTGTTAAAAACATACTGAATTTCATTACATTATTTTGTTTTTGAATTTTCAAAAAGTCTACAAATTATTCTCAATTAAAATAATTTTCTGTAACTATAAAGAAATTTTAATCCTAGCCTTAAATTACACATTTTAGAGAAGAGTTTCAATATGCCAGGAAATTTAAAGAAAGGAGATATATAGTAAATACATGTTTTAGTTTCTTATATAAATCCTTTTCATATTATTTTTTAACAAAAAATCAAACTGGAGAAAAACAAAAATGTAACTTCCAAATGAATATTACTATTATTCTTTTCTTCAAATATTGTAGTTAAACCGAAAATAGAAATTGTTCACTTAGGTATCAATAGGCCATATTCTCAGTTGCTGAATCTAGCACTTGTTTTGTAGAAGTGCATCACCTTATCTTTAATAGCATGAGCATAAATAGTAGCACCTACATGGAGTTAAATATGCCAAAGGATAAATAGTACCACTTACATGGAGGTAAGTACCCCACTGATATAGAAAATTGGGGATTGAATTACTCTGAATGACACTTAGAAACAAATTAACAAGTGGTCTCTACTGATCATTGATCATTTATATATGTTCTCTGCAATGCACTCTTGTTATCTTTGCCTTGTTATCTGAGTTAATTGTAATTCACATTAATGAAATCAAGGTGATGAGCTCAATTTTTCTACATGAATCACTTTTCTATTCAAAGTGATAATACTAGAATCTCACGGGATATTGGAGCACACATAAGGAAATGAATATCAGCAAAAATTGTTATAAAACTCTAATGGATTAATACAAATATTAACCTAATAGTAGTAGTATTGGTAGTAGTGGTGATGGTATTAGTTTAAGGTTAAAAATCCATAGAGACAACAAGGGATGCTACAGATTGATACAGAGTGGGTATTAAATTGGAAACAATAAAAGATGCAAATGACATCCCATCAGGTACTATGCAAAGTGGTAAATGATAGGGCATCAAAGAGAAGTTTAAAACATAATATCTGAATATCTGAAATTTGTTCTACAGTTAGGGACAAGTGTCTAAGGAAGAGTAAATATTTGAGGAATCACCAAAAACTCAGTTCTGCTATATAGAAAATAGATTAAAAATATATTAAGTCTAACTTTGTAGAGTAAGGTTTGGAGTAACTTTACATAGAAAAGGTAAAGTCTGAATTTTCTGAGAGTTTTGGTTTATGGATAATGTCTAGGGCATAATTTTAAAATGTAGGTATTTGTTTTATGTGAATATACATTTTGGCTATGCTCAATAAGTTAAGAAGTATATGCATATATATGATTCAGACAGTTATTACATTATACTAAGCACTAAAAAACAACATGAATAAATTAAGTTAAAAATGTCTTCTTGCAAAAATTTTGGAAAGTTAGTAAATTCCCAAAATTATTGTGTAGCGTGTGTCATCACTTTTTCTACATCTGGTTACTTTAAAAAATTTAAATTTTCCAATATATGCAAAATATATATGCCATCAATTGTTCTTCTGTAAATAGTAAGCTATTTTCATTTTATATTTAAAACACTGAGTCCCATTTACATATTCACACAAATGTATGTACACGGTATTGCCAGCTACACTGCACAATAACCTTATGAATATTAATACTTTTTATTCAGAATGTACATAGATTTCCAAAAGTTCTCCCATTGCTGCATAAACAGTTCATAAAACCAGCATGATCTGTGTAAGTGCATTTTGAAATTAACCTGGTAGTAAATTTTATTTAGCTAAGCAATATTATGATGCTTACATTTTGCCCATACATTTTGATGGCAACATTTTGATTGGGCTTAGATTCTTTTATAACATAGGTTATAAAAACTATTATATGAAATATCTTTAGATTATTATAGAAGTATGTTATATTGGCCCTTATTAGAAATAATTAATAAAACATATAGCTAGAGTAATATATATGGCAATTTTTTGTCTCTCTAACATGACATGTATACTAACATCATACCATTCAAAGAAAGAGAATAAGAAAAAAATCCACCTGGCACTTTTATAGAAAAACATGCTATGTAATGATCATGATTATACATGATTACTTGATCTATGCTTTCACTCTTTTCTCTTCAGCTTGCTTATCATTAAGTTGGCAATTGGGTTATTTTGTATGATAGATCTATTTCCTGACACAAAATCCACATCATGTCAACAGTCCACTGAGTGAAAAGAAACTATATGCCATACCAGCAAAACATTTTTCTATATATATTTATCAAAGTTAGCAATAAGGGTAAAACTTAAAATTCTTCAACAGTAGTAAAGTTTGCCTAAATAATGACAAATTGTTAGAGTGTGGGTAGTGAATGAGACTGCTACAGCTGGAAAGAAAGTGATGGTAATGCTAGAGAAGCATTGTGTCCAGAGAATAAAATACTTAATTTAAGTGGAATAAAATATCGTATAATAAGGTACACTAGAAAAATTCACAGAAAAATACAACTTAAAGTAATGACAACAGCTTCTGGTAATATCTACTTGATAATGGCATTTATTACACAACTAGTAGAATGTCCTGCTGAAAGTAGTTAAAAGCCATTTAAGCTGAAAGATGATGATTCTATATCATAATGCCTTCTATTGGATTTGAGAGAGAAAAATAATAGCTTGAAACATTGCATTTTCAAAGAGTAAATAGACAGGATGACATTCCTCAGACACCTGCTTTTAGATAATTCATATAACATTTACATCTTCTGCCACTCATGCCTTTTTTCCATTTGCATCCAAACATTGAAAGCTACTGGTTTCTGTTTGGAATTATGGAAATGCAATATCATAAGCTTTATCGTGTCACTTTGCACATTAAATGACAAATAGATAATAACAACACTGGCAAACATTTGAAGACAACTAATAATCTTTATCAGCTGCTGATAATTAAAAGCAAACAACTTTATATTATTTCATGTATTTTATACCTTGACTGACTACATTTAATTTAATTTGTTTATTTATTTATTTTTTGGCCTATGTATCAAAACGTTAGTTTGCATCCAAAATTTGAAGATAATGTTTTCCAAAGTTTGTGATTCTCAAGATGGGCTGAATGGTGGAATCACTGTGGAGAATGTAGTGTTCAACAAGAATCACAAAAAGTTCCATCAGGCTCAAAACACGTTAATCAACTTTTTAGTTCATACATGGCTGGTAGAGCTGCAAACTAGTACAACCTCTGTGGAAAGTAATATGGAGATACCTCCAAGAGCTACAAGTAGAACTACCATTTGACCCAGCAATCCCATTACTTGACATCTACACAAAGGAAAAAAAGACATTCTATAAAAAAGACATCTGCACTTGAATGTTTATAGCAGCACAATTCACAATTGCAAAGATGTGGAAACAACCCAAGTGCCCATCAATACATGAGTGGATTAATAAAATGTGGTATATGTATACCATGGAGTTCTACTGAGCCACATAAAACAATGGTGATCTAGCACCTCTTATATTATCCTGGATAGAGCTGGAGCACGTTCTACTAAGGGAAGTACCCAAAGAATGGAAAAACATGCACCACATATACGCATCATCAAATTGATATTAACTGACCAACACTTAATTGTACACATAGTAATAACATTCATCGGGTGTCGGGCAGATGGGAGGGGGGAGCGGGGGTTGGGTATAAACACACCAAATGGGTGTGGTGCGCACCATCCTTGGGATGGACACACTTGAAGCTCTGATATGGGTAGGGCAAAAGCAATATATGTAACCTAAACATTTGTATTCCCATAATATGCTGGAAAAAGAAAAGAAGATTTGAATAATACAAAGTCTCATAATAGACTCTTAACACTGCCCTTGATAATTCAACATCCAAATAATGCAACAGCTTAAACCTAATGTTACTGAAACTTACAGGGTAAACAAATCACCATATACATTATGGACAGAGATATAGATATGGATATATTCATTTTATCTGTTATTATAAAATTTTAATATACTCCAAATATAAATTCACTGTTTTGAATTATTATTGGAAGTCTTATTTTTATTTTCTATATCCGTTATTATGTTTTGTATGATAAAATTTAAGTTTCATCACATGAGATCTCTGAAAGCACTTAATACTCTGACTCTGACTACCTTTCAAAACATGTCTGGCTATATACATTTTTCCTAAAACACTGTGACCTTACATATATCTGTTTATGATATTTTCTCATCCATAATAGTCTCTGTTGTTCCATCCCCATCTCTATTTAGAAATATTTTTATCTTTTCTAAATGTGACTATTATGTCTACAAATTTTTCTAAGTCAAGACAGAAGTAACCAGTACAATCCTAAAATTCCACCCCCCATTATGCTCTTTAGAGTATTATGCTGGGCAGTATTGTGAAATGTTCAAGCACTGAAACTTGGCTTTAAATCTTGGCTTAACATCATGTCTCAACAACTTATTAGGTTTTGATTTTGACCAAATTACTTCAACTAAATAAACTGTACTTTTCTCATTCTAAATTAAAAATTATATTTCATAAATATGTTGAAAAAATAAATAAGGTGAGTCATGTCAAGTGTATTTAAACTTGTGCAAAACAAGCATATATTAGCTTAATACTTTCAAAAATTTTATGTTAACATTAACCTTTTGAGATATACATCACCATATAATCTAGTAGATATAAAATTATATAGAGATATATAGAGAATACATATGTATAATAGTTTAAAGCATTTTTGAATCTACATTTTCTTTTTTTTCATTTGTTGAAAGAAGATGTGTTCCATTGTTTTAGCATCTCTTTCAATCACCAAGATAGTTGGCCAATATTGTGTTTATTTTTTAACAAGTTCAGTTCACAGTATCTATCATCTTTCTTTTATTCAACCCCCCCAAAAAATTTCTGATGCCTTTTCCAAGCTGAGAAACATTGTTAAACTAACGCAACTCCTGTACTGATGGACCAAATTCAAATTTTCTATTTTATTGACTGTTTAATTCCTACAAAATTAAACCACCTGCTTAGTTAGTACAACATTCCATTAACTCATTTTGATTATAGTGCAGACTGCAAGTGCCAATATAAATAGTGAGTAGGAATTTCTCCAAAATATTTTCTAGCAGAATATTCTGTGTTCTTTGGACACTTTTAACTGACCTATGGTTTGATAGTCATTCAGTAGTAGACAGCAAAATTGGTAGCATAAAACAAAACCCCTAAAAATAGGAAAAAGCAACAAGCAAAACTTAGCCAGCAATACTATGGAAATTACCATGACAAATGGAAATTAAATGTGTAGTATGCTATCTCTGCACACTTTTCCTAAGGACTAAAAAAAAATAATTAAAAAGACAGCATATAATGATCCCCACTCGGAGTCAGGTTCCTCTTCTTTGATCTATTTGATTATGAAAATATGCAATAAGATGTCAAACAAACCTATAGACATACATTGAAACATTGAATAAATAATAATACTGGATCTTTATGATATAAATTCATCAAGACACTATCAAATTATTTCCTTTTTTCTGGCATTTTAGAAAATATGCATCCACATATAGAATGTACTTCTTTTATTATTTTTTTTAAATTGACAAATAAAAATTATATATATATGGTGTACAACATAATGTTTTATAATATGTATACATTGTGGAATAGCTAAATCAAGTTAATATATATATTACCTCACGTTATTTACTTTTGGTGAGAACACTTAAAATCTGCTCTCTGTAATTCTCAAGTATAGGATACATTATTATTAACTATAGTCACCATGTTTTACAGTAGATCCCTTAAACTTAACTGAAGTTTTATTGTCTTTGACCAGCACCTCACCAATCATCCCTATGGAATGTACTTCTTTTTTTGTTAATTTTTAAAATTATTATAGGTACTAATAGTTGCATACATATGATGTTTTGATACAGGCATACAATGTGTATTAATCAAATCAAAATGATTGGAGTAGCTATCACCTCAAGCATTTATCATTTCTTTGTGTTGGAAACATTTCAATTCCACTCTTTTAGTTATTTTAAAGTATACCACAACTTACTGTTGACTACAGTCACTTTGTTGTGCTATCAAATGTCGTTATACAGAATATACTTCTTGATTGTCTTACATTTCAAGAATTTTTAGGAGCTATATGTATTACATTCCTCCCAATTTCCCCTCACAACATAAACTGTCTTTTATTAAACAGTTTTTTAAATTGACAGATAAAAGTTTATGTATTTACCATATACAACATAATGTTTTGAAGTATATAAACATAATAGCTAAATCTAGCTAATTAACATATGCATCACATCATATAGTTTTGTCATGAGAACACTTTACATCTACCCCTTTAACAGTTTTCAAGAATACAAGATGTTATTTACTATAATTGTAAATATAATGTACATACTGTACAATAGATCTCTTCAATTTATTCTTATCTATCTAAAATTTTGCATCCTTTGACCCATATCTCCCCAAACCCATCCCCTCTAACAACTACAACCTCTCGTAGCTTATTTTTATTATTTTTAATTGACCTGTAATTATTATACATATTTATGGGATATAATGTGATATTTCTACAATGTATACAATGTGTAATGATCAAACTAGGGCAATTAGCATATCCACCTCAGACATTTATCATTCCATTGTGTTAGGAACATTCAAAATCCACTTTCTAGGTATTAGAAAATATACAATAAAGTTTTATTAATTATCATCACCTTACAGTGCTATAGAACACTAGAATTTATTCCTCCTATGTAGCTGTAATTTTGTATCCATTAATTAACCTCTGGCTATCTTTCCCCAACCTTTGTTTTCTCTAGTAACCACTGCTTTATTCTCTTCTTGTATAAGATCACCTTTGTTGATTCCACATAAGTGAGGTCAAGTGGTGTTTGTCTTTATGTGCTTGGCTTATGTTACTTAACATAATGTTCCAGGATCATCCATATTGTCATAAATGACAGGATAAACTATCTTTAGCAGTTTAAAATTATTTAATATAAACAAAGTGATTATATGCATTCATTTGCATTCTAAAATTATCCCCAAATGTGATTGAAATGGTAATCTTACACACTTTTCTATAACACATAAAATAGTATCAAACATATCAAATTTTGTAAACCATGATGGTGTTTTCAGAAACTGATTCATACACTATATATTTGAAATTATAAACACTATTCTTTACAAAACTAAGTTAGAATCTATAGAATGACAATAATAATTTTCAAAAATTAAAGATATATTTTCCAAGTTTGCTTTCAAAATATAAAAGCTGCATTTTTACTAAGTTTCAAACCTGAAATTCTAAATCAAATATTTTGTGTAAAAATAAAAACATTTCTAGCAGAAATACTCTAAAATAAGTATCATTTTACTCATTAAACTATTTCATATTTTACCCACTAAACTATTTCACATTGTAGATGACACACATTAAATATTATATCAATTTTATGGAAGATACCCTATGATTCTAGAGAAATAACTTGTACTTATATAATCTCCTAACAGATCTAGGCCCTTAAAATCAGTGTTATTAGGAACGGATTCTTGAAAATGAATTGGAACCATAAATGTTATAAACTAAGGTTAAATTCAATTTGTCAAACTTGGGTATAAGTTCTACTGCCATAACAAGGTGGAAAGCAGCCATCTGTTGCACTCATGCTATGATCTTCCAATCACATTCTAGAAATGTTGTGAAAACTCAAAAGAAATGGTGCCGATTACTGAATGGAAATATACATCACTATTAAGTATGTTAAAAACATATAGTTTGGCAGACATACTTCTTCTGAAAGGACAACATTAAACAAACTTTCTAATGATGAAAATCACATGTCTCAGCTTCCTCTTATTGACTGTAGAATTATCCTGATCTTCCTCACACATTTCAAATCACAATGATCACTGTTTTGTTACTTGGGTTTCTTATATCAGTTTCTTTATTCACTTATTGCCTCTCTTCTAGAATATACCTTTTCAATGTCTAACTTCATTATACATAACTTCTTTCATCCCCTTGTTATAAATATTCACTATCACAACTCATATTTGTTTTCATTTTTTAACAGTGGCAAAATATACATACCATAAAATTCACTATTTAAACCACTTATACATGCACCATTCAGTAGCTTTAACTACATTTGCAATGCGGTATAACTATTACCACTATATTTTTCAAAACTACCTTGATTACTCCAAATAAAAACTGTGTGTTCTTTAAGCAATAACTTCTCATTCTCCCTTCCCCTCATCTCCTGGTAGCCTCTATTCAACTTTCTGTCTTGATGAATTTGACTAGTCTAGATACTTTATATAAGTGGAAGCATATAGCATTTACCTTTTTGTAACTGACATTTCACTTAGCATAATGTCCTCAAAATTTAACCATGTGAAGCAGGTGTCAGAATTCCCTTTCTTTTTAAGATAAATATTATTTTCTTTAATTAAAATTGTATAAATTTAAAAGATACAAGTGCAGTTTTGTTACATAGATATATTGCATAGTGGTGAATTCTGAGCTTTTAGTGTAACCATCACCAAAATAGTTTATGTTTATACTTGTTAAGTAATTTCTCATCGCTCAATCTCCTCTCATCCTTCCTCACTTCCAAGTCTTGAATGACTATTATTCTAGACGTTATGTCCGTGTCCTTCTGTACACATTATTTAGCTCCCACTTATAAGTGATAAGTATGAATAACATATGGTATTTGACTTTGTTTCTAAATTGGTTAACTTAGGATAATGGTCTCCAGTTCCATCCATGTTGTTGCCAACAACATGAATTTATTACTTTTTGTGGCTGTGTAATATTTCATTGTATGTATATATCACATTTTCTTTATCCAATAATCCATTATGGGCACTTAAGTTTATTCCATATCTTTGCAATTGTGAACTGTGTGCAAAAAACATTCAGGTGTTGGTTTCTTTTCTATAAAATGACTTATTTTCCTTTTGGTATATACCCAAAGTGGCCCTTCTGGTAATTTTATTTTTGGTTCTTTAAGAAATTTCCATATTCAATTCATGAGTGGATAACTAAAATGTGGTATATGCTCACAATGGAATATTA
>VBSM01003176.1:50814812-50849985 GCA_008086735.1 Cheirogaleus medius
AAAAAAAAAATTAAAAATAAAGAAATTTCCATACTGTTTTCCATAGGAGCTATACTAATGTACATTTCTACAAATAGTGTAAAGAGTTACCTTTTCTCTTCATTTTTTTTATATTTTGACTTTTTATTAATAAACTCTCCAATTTCTGTCAGATATCTCCATGTAGTTTTAATTTGCCTTTTCTTAATGCTTAGTGGTGATGAGCATTTTCCATATGCTTCTTGGGAATTTGTATGTCTCCTTTTGAAAATGTATGTTCATGACCTTTGCCCACTTTTTAGTGGGGTTATTTGGATTTTTCTTGTTGTTTAATAGTTTGAGTTCTTTGTAAATTCTGGATATTAGTCACTTGTCAGGTGCATAGATTGCAAATATTTTCTTTCATTCTGCATGTTGGCTATTCCTAAAACTTTACTTAATTTATTTATCAAATCTAGGACTCTTTTGGAACAGTATTTAGGATTTTCTGTGTATAAGATCATATTATCAGCAAACAGATAATTTGACTTCCTCTTTTTCAATCTGCATGCCTTTTCTTTCTTGCTCTTGCCTTATTTCTCTGTCTAGGACTTCTGGTACTATGTTGAATAGGAGAAGTGAAAGTGGACATCCTTGTCTTATTCCAGTTCTTAGGGAGAATGCATTAAACTTTATCCTGTTTAATATGATGTTGACTATGGATTTGACATATATGGCTTTTATTATTTTTAGGTATGTTCCTTCTATGCCTAGTTTTGTTGAGGAATTTTTCATGCATTGACTTTTCCAGGTCTTTTGCCTTTCCATATAAATTTTAGAATTACTTTGTAATATCCACAAAATAATTTCCTTATATTTTGATGGAGATTTCATTAAGTCTATAGTTCAAATTGAGGAGAATTAAACAGATTCATAATACTGAGTCATTTTAACCGTGAAAATATATCTCCCTCCTCATAGTTTTGTAATTTATCTCATATAAACTATATAAATCTTTTGTTACATTTTACCTAAGAATTTCATTTATTTTGGTGCTAGTGTAAATGGTTTTGTGTTTTTAATTTAAAATTCCAATTGTTCATTGCTGGTGTATAGTAAAACAACTGACTTTTGTATATCAACATCGTATCCTCCAAACTTAATATAACACTTATTAATTCCAGAATTTATTATTGACTTATCAAGATTCTCTACCTATACATGCATTTTTAGATATATTTAAAATATTTCAAAGAGATATGACATTAAAATCATCTCTTATAATCATATCTTTTCTGTTTTAGATAACCTTAGACATCACCCTCAACCTTTTAGCAGAATTTTTTGTGTAGTCATTTTCATAACTATAGCTAACAAAAATAACATATATGAAATCCACTTACAAGTAAGTGAAGGTAGCATATTTCCCACCAGTCTAGAGGAAATATTAAAATAAAGAAAACTTTTTCTTTGATTTTTTTAAATTTTGCAGTTTGAATGGTTTCATATTTACTTCGACAAAATTCTGGACCTAAAAATTTGCGGAAAACACACTTTAGATAATCATGAAAAAATCTTAATATGATTTATTTCCATTGGGAATAAAACAGATGATAATATAAAAAAATTCTTCTGCTGAATTCAAGTTTTTTCTCACACCATTTGGTGCCTTTGTCTAATAAATAAATATGTATTTAAATAAACATTTGTCCCAAATATATTTTGGAGGCAAAGTAAGTGATAAAGTAATCTAAAAACACTTCATAGATATAGCCAGATTTACAGAGAATATTTCTGAAATGTTGTTCTCTATATCATTTCTTAATGGAGATAATTTTTCCATGTCTGTGATACACTTATATCTATCTTCCTCTCTTTAGTAAGAAGCATGTCTTTAATTGGGGAAACTGTTACTCATATTGAAGATTCATAAACAGTCTCATTAGTATTTAGTGACAGTTACTCTATTTTTTTCATAGAAACTTGAAATAAATGACTAAATTAAATTGTGTCCTACTTCTTTTAACAGACTTGTGGCATGAATATTGCATTCTTCAATAGGAGAGTAAGTTTTAAAATCTTCCCTATTTCACATCTTTCAACAACTAAGTCTGCATTCTATGACAAATGTTTCTTTGGCCTATATATTAATATCAATTATTGAACAACATGAGACAATCTTTAACGTAA
This sequence comes from Cheirogaleus medius, assembly GCA_008086735.1. Lineage (NCBI taxonomy): Eukaryota > Metazoa > Chordata > Mammalia > Primates > Cheirogaleidae > Cheirogaleus > Cheirogaleus medius. The sequence goes on from VBSM01003176.1 coordinate 50,816,961, forward strand.
TTAAATTGACGATTGCTGACAACATCAAAAAGATAATTGTTATTTGATGTAATCGCCTTGGCAATAATGCTGTCTGAAGTTCAATGGAGTTTTTATTCATCACAGTTTTACTTTGATTTTCTAATATATTACTTTGAACCCTAAGAAATACCAGCTGAGACACTCATTACCTTTGACTACAAATAGCTTCAGAATTGATGAGAAAGCTAATTTAGATGGCACATTCAATAAAAAGGCCCCTTTTAAAATGTCTTGATGACAGACCTTAGTGACAAGAAATTCATGTGTCTTCTTATATAATATAAAGCAGAATTCTCCATTGCAATTTTAACTTCCAGAGAAATAAAGATAGAATTGAAGATTATACATTGATCTCTGGCATAATCATATTCAGTGTAAAACTATCTCATATAATGGAATGTGTCTCAGAATAAATTTAATACTAAAATTAAACATATTCACTTACACTAGGAAACAGAGTAAGAAAAGATGAATACCCTCTGAAAATAAAATGGAAAATGAAAACAAAGATATGTATATATTTGTTACCCATAACTAATGTAAGAAGACAAAGAACTCAATGGCCAATATCCATGTGAAGGGGAAAAAAAAGCTAGGGCTAAAATTAGAGAAACTACACAGGATCCTTATGTCCCTAAATAAAGAAGTTAATTCACTTGATGAAATACTTATGCTTTGACATTATCCTTGGCTTATTGTGGTGATAAACCCAATTCAAGCTTCCAATATTTGACTTAAGTAATTTTAAATAATATCAGTAGATAAAAGTTTCAATAATTTTTTTTTAAATTTTAGGGACCACAAAAGATTTTTAAGGGTTTTATTGAGGTATTAGTTATATATAAAAAAACTGTATATATTTAATATATTCAACTTGATGAGTTTGGAGATATGCAAATTCCCACGAAACTGTCCGAGAATCATGGTAATAGATATATATCTGTCACCTTCAAAGGTCCCCTCCTGTCCATTTGTAGACTGAAAGATGAGGCTGCTAAAGTCTATAGAGAGCCATTAAATTTCTATTTCAAAGTGTTTTTTAAAAAAGACTGGCTATAGAATAATTTGACTATTCTTTTTTAGGTAAAGAATCTTTTCAGCAATAAAATTATGTTTATACCCCTATATTTTTCTTGTTTGTAAAGGGGGCATAAGCAAAATAGTTAAAAAAAACCAAATAATATAAAACAGTACAATATAGATTTAAAACTCTTAAAATCAGACAAAAATGAATACAACAAATCTGTAGTCTGTTTAAAGTAATATTAATATTATAGTAACAGTAGAGGTAGTAGTAGAAATAATATTGGTATTACAATTAGTTATAAGAAAAACAAGGAACAAATATTCATGATGGTATTAATACAATATAGTAAATCTTGTTTAAAGTAGAGTAGGGAATCGCATTTAAATTTGATGAGCACAGTTAAAAACATATTTGGAAAGTAATACATTTTTTAATCATTAAAAACACACTGTATGGCTTCATGACTTCACTGCAATTATATTTTCGTATAAATAACTACAAAGAAATAACTTCTAGTTTATCATTCTATAGAAGTACCTCCAACTCTGCTATAATGGTTGAAGGTATAAACCAAGCAAAGGTCAGTTTCTCCATCACAAATTCAATAACATTTTATATATTTTTATAAACTACTGAGGCTTTTGGATACCATGTAATTAAGAAAATTTCTAAAATATTTAAATATCAGTACCCTATTACACATATAAAATACTTCATTAATATGGCCTATATCTTATGGAGATTTTTAAAATGTCAGTGTTTGAATATACACAAAGAAAACAATTTTAATTAAAAATTCATAATAAAAAAATAAATCAAACTGATCTTAAATCTCACATATGTATAAATGTACATGGAAAAGTGAAAAATCCAGAAAAGCAAGTAACAAGAAATTCTACTTTTAACTGAAATGAAAAAAAGTGATATACTGGGATTCACCGTCATTTTCTAGTGCTGACTAATAAAGAGCCTTTGGTGTGTGAACTTACTCTAAGAACAGAGGCAGATGCACTCATTCTCACCTGAACTATGTCTTAGTATTCAAAACACAGAGATAATATTCAACAAACTATCATGATTGCCACTCTCTGGCCTACAACTGAGCCTTAATCAGGTAACAGGGACCTGGAAGAGTGTTTAAAACTTGCAATCTATAGATTCAATGCAAGCCCTATCAAAACACCAGTGATATTCTTCACAGAAATAGAAAAATAATCCTAAAATTCATATAAAACCACACAAAAATCAAAATAGCCAAAGCCATCTGGAAGAAACAGAATGAAACTGGAGGAATCACATTAGCTGAATTAAAATTTTACTACAAAGCTACAGTAACCAAAAGAGCATGGTATTGTCACAAAAATAGAGACATAGACAAATTGAAGAGAATTAAAATCCAGAAATAAATCCAAGAATTTACAGTGAATTCATTTTTGACATTCTAAGAATCCAAAAGAGCTGTAGCCATTTTTATGAACTATCCTTATTTCAATACTTATTTGCAAGAAATAAAAATAAGTAGAGAATATCACATTCTCTACACTGCAAACAGAATGTCTCTCTTCAAAAGAGATGCAAAGTGAGCCACAAAGGTGATTTAAAGTTTTTCTAGTAGTCATGACAACCTAACATCACACTTCAAGGAACTAGAAAAACATGAAAAAAAAGCAAACAGAAGAAAAGTAAAAAGATCAGAGCATAACTAAACAAAATTGAAACAAACAAAAATACAGAAACTAATAAGATGAAAACATGGTTCTTTGAAAACATAAACAAAATTGATAGACCACTAGCTAGATTAACCAAGAAAAGTGGAGAGAGACTTCAAATAAGCTAAGTCAGAAATGAAAAAGAAGACATTACAACTGATACTACAGAAATACTTTCTTGAGATACTTCACTTAGAGTAATGGTCTCTAGTTCCATCCAAATTACTGTAAAGACTTTTTTTTATTCCAACATATTACAGGGGTACAAATGTTTAGGTTATGTATGTTGCCCTTGTCCCCCACCAGTCAGAGCTTCAAGCATGTCCATCCCCCAGATGGTGCACATCACACTCATTATGTATGTATATACCCATCCCTCTCTCCCCTCTCCCATCTGCACAAGGCCCGATGAATGTTATTTCTATATGTCCACTTAGGTGTTGATCAGTGAAACCAAATTGCTGGTGAGTACATGTGGTGCTTATTTTTCCATTCTTGAGATACTTCACTTAGTAGAATGGGTTCCAGCTGTATCCCAGAAAATACAAGAGGTGCTGTATGACCATTGTTTCTTATAGCTGAATAGTACTTCATGGTATACATATACCACATTTTATTAATCCACTCTTGTATTGATGGGCACTTGGGTTGTTTCCACATCTTTGCAATTGTGAATTGTGCTGCTATAAACATTCGAGAGTCGATGTCTTTTTTATAGACATTAATTCATTCCTTTTTATGGTTGAGTAGCACTCCCTGGTGTATGTGTGTGTGTGTGTGTGTGTGTGTGTATATGTTTTTTGCTAATCCACTCATGAATTGATGGGCACTTGGGTTTATTCCACATCTTTTCAGTGGTGAATTGTGTACATTAAACATTTGAGTGCAGGCATCCTTTTGATAAAATAACTTCAATTCCTTTGAGTAGACACCCAGTAATGGGATTACTGGATCGAATGGTAGATCTACTTTTAGCTCTTTAAGAAATCCCCATACTGTTTTCCATAGAGATTGTAATAATTTGAAGCCCTGCCTACAGTGTTTAAGTGTTCCTTTCTCTCTGCATCCACACAGAGAGACTAATAAAAGCCATTCTGACAGGGGTAAGGTAGCACCTAATTGTGGTTTTAATTTGCATTTCCCTAAGGATTAGTGATATATATTTGTTGGCTATTTGTCTATCTTCTTTCGAAAATATTCTGTTTGTGAAAAGCTTTTGCCCAATTTTTAATGGGGTTGTTTAATTTTTTCTTGCTGATGTGCTTGAGTTCTTTGTAGATTCTGGATATTAGCTCTTTATCAGATGTATAATTTGCAAATAATTTCACCCATTCTGTAGATTGTCTATTTGCTATGAACAGCTATATGCACATACTACAAAATCTAGAGAAAATAGATAATTTTTTGGAAAAACACAACCTTTCAAACTTGAATCAGGAAGAAATAGAAACCCTGACAAACCAAAAACAAGTAGTGAGATTGAATCAGTAATATAAAATCTCACAACAAAAGAAGCCCTGGATCAAATAGATTCACAGCTGAATTCTACCAAACCTATAAAGAATAAATGATTACTATCCTACTGAAACTGTTCCAAAAGATGGAGAAGGAGGGAATCATCCCTAACTTGTTCTATGAAACAAATATCACCCAGATACCAAATTCAGACAGGGAAACAACAACAAAAAAGAAAACTCCAAAGCAATATCCCTGATGAACACAGATGAAAAATCCTAAGCAAAATACTAGCAAACTGAATCTAAAAATACAGCAAAAAGATTATTCACCATGAACAAATAAGTTTCATCCCAAAGATGTAATGTTGGCTTTTCTTTATAGCCACCGTTATACATAGACAGAAATAAACAAACAAAAAAGTGAGATGTTGAGATTCACAGGGTTTCTGAAGCAGACATAATTAAAAATATTTTTATATATATCTACTGAAACTGTCAAAGGTTGTTTAGAGTACATGAATCATTTTTTCAATTAAACTAAGAAAAAAATCATTATTCCTTAATTTATTTTTAAGTTAGGCATTGATAAACTACAGATTTGCTGTTTCTTTGTAATTATATTTAAATATTCTCCAGTTCTAGTCAGTAAACATGTTCCTTGAATTTTCTGGTTGAATTCTTCAGTTTACTATACAGTACTGAAAATGGTAAATAACAGATGGAAGAAATGCATCTTTCTACAAAACCATAGGGAAAAATATCATAAAGTAGAGAAAATGTTGGTTAAAAAACAAAATATCATACAATTCATCAAACTCCTATCTTCATAAAACTTTTGATCACTAAATATACACTTTAATTACTTCCTAGAGGGTTCAAATGATTCCAAATCCACAATTTGCTTGGTGGGTCATCCCATATGTTTATGGGTCTCTGTATGATTAAACGTTTCCTGACATCTGTTCTACATTCTTTCTAAATCCATTTGTGACACATTGTTTTGTTCATGGTGGAAATAGCAAAGTATCAGCTTAAGTGCCTTATGCTTTTCAGCAACACTAAGTTATGGAAAACTTACTTGTTTTTCCTGCTTCAAGCCTCATTTCTTATGTAACTTTTCCTTCTATTTCTCATTGTTTATTCTTCCTCCCTGCCTGTTTCTATGAATACTTCTTGTTCTTACCTAATGCTAACCCCTCCACTTGTGCATTGCATCTTTATCTTCCCCTATATGTCCTAAAAGATATTGTTCCAGCAACTCTTTTCACTTTCTTTCAAAACATTTTCTCTCTTTATTATTTTCATTGACATCAAGTTATTCTTTTTATTTCTGCCATTTATAACAGTAACAATGTTTTTTTGATCAAATTTTACTCTCTTTTGTCATAAAAGTTCTAAAAAAATATTCTGTATTCTTTTCTCAATTTGACACATTCCTTTCTTTCTTAAATTCACTTGAAACAGGAATTTAAAATTATCATTTTTTTATCAAGGTCAGCAATGATCTCCACATGTTTTAATCTAGTAGTGAAATATCAGTTTTTTTACCTTATTTAGCATACTATCAGCATTTGATTCATTTAATCACTTTCTTCACCTGACATTTTGAAACCTGATTCTCTTAACTGTCTTTGTATATAACAGGCTTCTTTTTCTATGTCTCCTATGTTATTTTTCATCTTTTCCCATTCTCTTAACTTTAAAATGTCACAAACATTATTCCTTGTTCCATTTTTGTTTCTTTAGGTATGTTCATTGGCTAGGTGGTCACATTAGGTTCTGTGGTTTAAGAAAAACAAAAAAACAAGACTACCAAATCTCTGCCTGTGTAATTTGGCTCAACCTCCCTACAATAAAATGCAAGCTCATCTATAATGCGATTGGGTTTGTGGAACCATTCCAAAGACCTGAAAGGGTGTCTAGCCCAAAGCAGATGCTCAATACATATTTATATAATTAACTTATTAATATTGTGTTGTGAAAGCCTAACAAAAACAAATAATATAGAATAGATACTCAATCAATATGAGGATATAATTGCATGTGTATATATATTTGTGAATGAATTAATGGTTTCCCAAAAGAGACCTCCTGACATATAATGAGAGGTAGCTTAGAATATTTAGAAAATTTTATTGGTAGTAAATATTAATTAACAGTAATTGAATTTGAAAATAGTAATTAATTGAAATTTAAAAACCATTTTATTGCATAAGGATTCTTTTCCCCAGGGTATATTTTTGTCTGCTTTTTCAAAGATTAGATGGCTATATGAGAATGGTTTTATATCTGGCCACATGTAGGAGACTGAAACAGGATCCACATCACTCACCGCTTACAAAAATCAACTCACAGTGGATAAAAGACTTAAACCTAAGGCATGAAACTTTAAAAATTCTAGAAGAAATTTTGGAAAAACTCGTATAGACATTGGCCTAGGGAAACAATTTATGAAGAAGACCCCAAAGGCAATCACAACAATAACAAAAATAAATAAATGGGACCTGATCAAATTAAAAATCTTCTGCACAGCCAAAGAAACTATCATGAGAGCAAACAACCTACAGAATGGGAGAATGTATTTTCATATTACACATCTGATAATAAGAATTTATATAGAATTCCGGAAACTCAGCAAGAAAAAATCAAACAACCCTATCAAAAAGTGGGCAAAGGACATGAACAGAAACTTTTCAAAAGAAGGCAGAATAATGGCCAACAAACATATGAAAAATGCTCAACATCTCTAATCATCAGAGAAATGCAAATCAAAACCACAATGAGAAATCACTTATCTCCAGTGAGAATGGTCATTATAAAAAAGTCCCAAAACAATAAATGTTGGCGGTGAGATAGGAACACTTATACACTGTTGGTGGGACTGTAAACTAGTACAACCTCTATGGAAAGTAACATGGAAACAATTAAAAGAGCTACAAGTAGAACTACCATTTGATCCAAATATCCCATTACTAGGCATCTACCCTAAAGAACAAAAAACATTCTATAAAAAAGACATCTGCACTGGAATGTTTATAGCAGCACAATTCACAATTGCAAAGATGTGGAAACAATCCAAGTGTCCATCAATACATGAGCGGATTAATCAAATGTGGTGTATGTGTAACATGGAGCTCTACTCAGCCACAAAAAAGAATTGTGATTTAGTACTCCTTGTATTATCGTGGATAGAGCCAGAGCCCATTCTACTAAGTGAAGTATCCCAAGAATAGAAAAATAAGCACCACATGTGCTCACCTTCAAATTGGTTTTAAATGATCAACGCTTAAGTGCACATATAGTAATAACATTTGTTGGGCATTGGGTAGGTGGGAGGGGCGAGGAGGGGATAGATATATTCACATCTAATGGGTGTGGTGTGCACTGTATGCAGATGGACACGCTTGAAGCTCTGACTCAGGTGGGGCAAAGGCAATATATGTTACTTAAACATTTGTACCCTCATAATATGCTGAAATTAAAAAAAAATTAAAAATAAAAATAAATATAAAATAAAGAATAAAAAGCTATCATATTGGATGAATATGAAATACTAGTTTAATTTGTAAATATTAACTACAATAAAAATTAGATTACTTAACAAAATTGTTAGATCGAATGAAAAAAGAGAGCATTGTAATAAAAAATGTCATGGAATGGTTTTATATGTGAGTAATTTAACCCAATGTGTATGGACAGGGATTTAAACACTCACCATAAAGAGCATAATTAAGAGAGAAATATTCATGGTTTTCATAGAAATCATTTCTTAAAACTTGTAGCCAGAAATGAAGGAATATTTGAAGAAAAATGCTAAAATTGTATGGAAGAGGCAAAACAGTTAGGACAGCATTCTGATAAAAAGAGGGGGAAAGTATTTGGGAAAGAAGAAATACACAAGAATAAAATAAACATGCAAACATTATTTAATGTTTGGCAAGCTCTGAGATATATGTATCATTTTGTTTTCACTTAATCCTAATAGAATGCCTGGACAGACATTGTTACCTAAAATGTAAGTCCTCCTCCTCCTCAGTACTCCTGGAATATTTTTTTCTTCTCTTGGTTCTGATCTTCATTAAATGACTCCATCATTCCCTTATTGTTTCAGTCTTGACAGTTTGAGATCATAGTTGACTCCTTTCTCTTCCTTAATCTCACATCCTTTCATCATATACCATGATTTGTATTATTATAATGATCATATTTATAACCCACTTTGGTTGTAAATACAACACACTTGGCCACAAGGTGTTTTGGAAGCATTAACTAATTTAACCCCATGGTAACACTGTACTGTATATACTATCATTATTAATAGATTAGAGATGAATAATTTCAATTTTAGTCCAAAACACATGTTAGAGCCTAGGTCCCTAATATGTGACAAAACCAAAGTTTAAACACATATTTCTCTGCCACCCAAGTTCATGTGGCTAAACACTTTGTTTTAGTGCTTCATGGTGTTTCTAGATTCTACTGAGATCTAGTTTAAGTGCTTCTTTATAGTCTCAATTAGCATCTTATCTCATTTGCATAGAATTGTATCTTATTAACTTGACTTTCTATACACACTATTGTCTCCCTGAAGCCCATCTTTCCCACTGAACTCTGAAAAATATCTGTAAGTTAAAAATATAATCATATTACTCCCTTGTTTCAAAACACATTAGTGACTATCCTCTTTCTTTAGGAAAAACTCAAACAAAACCTTATTTTGATTTTGACGGTAACTGTTGTCAACTTCATCTTGAGACAATTAACTCCTACTTCTCACTTCCTAGCCACCCTAGAACTAGAACTCTCTTCCTTTCGTTGCCTGTTCACAGCTATTCACATAGCTTTTTTTTTTTTTTTTGCCTGAATTAGGACCTCCCTTCACTCACACCTTTTTTTTCCCTAAATGTTTTTAATCTTTAGATTTCAGCTTAAATTGTTTCCTCAAAGAAAGTCAAAATTTCATTATCATGTGATCCAAACCACTGTGCAGGTTTTCATAACCTTCATTCCTCTTCTAAATAATTATTTGATTTCTGGATTTCCCATTAGTTAATAGCCTCTGTGAACACCGGTCTAATTTATCTTGTTTATTGATCCCATAACCCACACCCCCAATACATAGTACATTTCTGGTTCATGTTACTCAGCAAATGAATGTGGAAAGACACAATCAATTGTACTTAGGCACACACTGGAAGTTTTAAATTTCTCTTATTTATGTTAGCTACAATTTTGTGAATATACATCTCTCATGCTTGTAATCACATGCTAAATATAAAAATTCATCATATGTAAAATTTTATTTTTATATTATCAATGTGCACATCTCAAACTAATCTGAAAACACCAAAAATATAGTGCCATAAAACTGCTAGTGACATTGTCCCATCTTAAAATTATGTAAATAAACTCCAGTGTCTGATTTTTTAATAAAATAAGATTTCAATCTTTGTTTTTTATGAAATTTGCAAGCTTGCATGTACATTCAAGCACACCTTGTTTAATTGCAATTCGTTTTACTGCACTTCACAATATGTTTTTCACAAATTGAAGGTTGTGGTAGCCCTATGTCAAACAAGTTTTTGGTGCCAGCTTTCCAATAGCATGTGTATCTGAATCACATTTTGGTAATTCTCTCAATATTTCAAACGTTTTCATTGTTATTATATCTCTTAAGGTGAACTATGATTAATGATCTTTGATGCTCCTATTTTAATTGTTTTGGGATGCTATAAACCACACCCATATAAGACAATGATAACTGTTGTGCGTGTTCTGACTGCTCAAATGACTCTATTCTGGAGGTAGGTAAAGGAACTGTGATCCAAGGAACTGAGAGGCACTGAAGGCATGAGTAGGTAGTTATAAATCCTAATATCTAAATCTGCATAGTACTTAGTATCATTTTCATTTCCATATTAATGGTAATGATATTAGATGTGTGATCCTATGTTTAATTTTACTAAAACTCCTTAATCATCTAACTGAAAATAATGTGGAATTGGCTGTGTTTAAAAGTGTTGGAAATCTACAGGAACTCTCTTACACTGCTGGTGGGACTGCAAATTAGTGCAACCTTTGTGGAAAACAATTTGGAGATACCTCAAGCAGCTAGCAATAGAAATACCATTCGACCTAGCAATAGCACTGTTGGGCATCTACCCAAAAGAGCATAAGTCACTCTATTATAAAGACATCTGCACCCGTATGTTTATGGCAGCACAATTCACTATTGCACGGTCATGGAAACAACCCAAGTGCCCGTCAATTCATGAGTGGATAACTAAAATGTGATATATGCTCACAATGGAATTTTATTCAATTCTAAGAAATGACAGCGAGCTAACACCGTTTATGCTATCCCGGATTAAGCTTAAGTCCGTTATCCAAAGTGAAGCGACACAAGATATGGAAAAAGGGCTCCACATCTACTCGCCATCAAATTGGTACTGACTGATTAAAACTTTGGTGCTCAAATGGTGGTAATGTACACCAGGGTTTCGGGAGGGGGGCAAGACCCACATCATAGGGATGTGGCCAACATTGTGGGGGGGAAGGGCATACCTCTAACCCTTCTTAGGGAGAGGCAAAGTTATACAATGTATCCAAAGTGTAAAAAAAAATCTTTTGTCGGATGGAGGGCAGGCGGGAGGGGGGGAGGAAGTGTAGAGTTACATAATGTGTGCCGTGCGCACCACCTGGGGATTGGACTCGCTTGTAGCTCTGGCATGTGGGGTGAGGGAGGAGTGGTAGGGGCAATGTATGTAATCCTAACAATATTTGTACCCCCATTATATGATGAAATAAAAAAAACTTGGAAATCTAAACCAGTTTCCCACATTTTTCTACTGTTTCACACTATATAACCTCTTGGAGGATGTGATTATACAGAAAGTGCAGTCCCACTGGAAATGAGTTTAAAGTTCTGATTAACTTTCTGGACAGATTTTTTTTTCTAATGCAATTAACAATGACTTCAATTAACCTGCTCCTGTTTTATTACACATAAGTATAATTATTGTAAGATCTCAAAGAAATCAAAACACACAAACTGCTTAATTGCAAGTAAATTTAGTCAACAATTAAAATGAAATGTAAGGTGCACAACATGTTAGCTATGTATATACCCTGAAAACACAAATATATTCCTAAAGAGAAATTACGAATTTGGAGGAGGCCTTCATAGAAGAATAGCATTTCCAAGTGGCTTTAAATTTGGTTTGTTTGGACATGACTTAGGTGGCTTATAGTTGGATAGCTGCATTCATTTTCACCTTTAAGAGGATTTCCTTTAAGAGGAAAAAACAAGGTGACGAAGCTCTTTACTGTCCCATCTACTATTTGCACTTCAATAAATATTTCATAATAAACAAATTAGAGATATGTTAGACTTAATATGTTTATCATTAACTTTGTTGTTTCCATTAACCTTTTAATGAGCATTTACTTCATTTATAACACTGAGCTATTATAAATATAATATAAAAATATAACAAAGAGATATATCTTTATAGATACAGGCTGTGATTTCTAAGAATGCTGGCTGGACCAAGTTATATTTGACTATATGGATTTTAGATGCTGAGAAATTTCCCTCCACAAAAAGCAAGTACTAATGGCAGTTGTCCAACAATGTAGGAAAATTACACTCTTTTCACAGCATAGCCAACTTAGATATTGCCACTTTTCAGTTTTCCATCTTATTATTTAAAAATTATATTTTTTTACATTATAACACTAGGGTTGAAAATCTATTTATGAATGTACTGATCAATTGAAACTTTCCTTTGATTTGAAAGTTTTATCTTTTTACCATTTTTATTTAGGTGGACTTTTGTTGAATTTTAATAGCTATCAATATTAATATAGATACATAGTAGGATATGAGGGTATAATTTTGTCTAAATGAAAGAAAGAAGGCCAACGTAACAGAAATAAAGAAAAGAGTGGTAAGAGAGGAAGTGGTAAGACAAAGAGAGGCTATTTAAAGTAGTGCAATAATTTGCCATAAGATATAAGTGAGGCTATGAAAGATATCAAGCATAGATGAAAAATAATCTGATGTGCATTTTACAAATATTATTCTGGGTTACCCTGTGAATAATAGATTAGAGGAGTTGGTCATACATATGAACTGTTAGACATCTATTGCAGTGGTCTGGGAGATAGAAGTTGGTAGCTGGAACTAGCATTATGGAAGTGTTAAGTAAGGAAATTAGATGGATTTTAGGGGACTGCTTAGAGATTAAATTACCAGGTCGTGGTGGTGTATAGTAAAATAAATGTGAGGAAGAGAGAAATGTTTCTCCACTTTTGACTTTTGCAACTAGATTCATAATAGTGACTTTTCAAGTGTAGTTTAACACTGAGAAAGGACTAGTGTAGAGATACTCGAGACTTGGGAAGAGGGATGAATAAAATTGTAAAAGAAAGAATTACCCATTTATTGAAATTTTTATATAGCTCACCCTTTAAAATTATGTGCCCATGTGTTATTTTGGATAAGGTCACTCTCTTTTTTCTTTTTGTCTTCCTTTCTCTTTCTTTCTTTCTTTCTTTCTTTCTTTCTTTCTTTCTTTCTTTCTTTCTTTCTTTCTTTCTTTCTTTCTTTCTTCTTTCATAAAGTTGTTCCCTGTTATCTGCAGGTTATAGTTTCTAAGACTCCCAGGGAAATATGGATCTACCTGAAGGCACAGATAGTAACAAACCCTATTTGTATATGTTTTCCCTATATATAAATACACCTATGGTAAAGTTAATAATGTTAAATAATAAGATGCAGTTATAAATTATGTGCAGTAAGAAATTAACACAATAACTAATAATACAGAACAATATAACAATATGCTATAATAAAAGTTATGTCAATGTGTTCTCTCTCTCTCTCTCTCTCTCTCTCTTTCTCTCTCTTTCTCCCTCTCTATTGCTCTTAAAATATCTCATTGTGCTTTACTGTGGCTAACTGGAATTATGGAAAGCCAAACTGTGGATAAGGTGGACTATTGTAGTTCTTTGCCACTTAAAATTTTACAACTTTTTAAAATTAACTTTATCTTCCATTTTACTTAGGCTTATGATTTTGTAACTCGCCAGATTCATCATTACATAGTGCAAGGATTTCAACTTAAAACTGACAGATTTCCAACTCGACCAAATATATTCCCATTTTGAAATAGGTTAAGTAATGTGGAAATTTGGAGTCCCATCGAAGAATAAATCCTATCTCTGCTTACTACCGAGCTTCTTATGAAACCTTTTTCTTGTGGAAAATCAGATGGTGTCCTGGGTAATTGGTATTAATTCATAATTTTTTGTTTGGGCCTGACAGCCAAAACTCTTAAAACCCCTAACTCATCATACCTGAGAGAAAGGGAGGTCCTTGTCTCCTCAGAAACAAAACTTGGGGATCTTTTTTATGTTTTCTCTGTTCCCAAACTTTCACAATAAAAGAGCATTGGACGTGACTATACAACAAATAGTGTACATTTGCAGACTGTCTAAATTTTATATATCTTTAAAAAAAAGGTATACTACTTAGCCTCAGATCTGTGTTATTCTTTTTAGATTTATCTTTAATCTTTCTGTAACAAAAATCTTTGGGTAGAAATTGACCACAGTTAGTTAATGCCACCAAATAACTTCATACTATTGAAAACCACATTAGGTTATCTTGGCCAAAAGCATATCATTATATGTTTGATGAGTATGGGAATTACCAAAAAAAAAAAAAATCTACTAATCGGTATCTTACTTTTGGGCAAACTTTGTTATAGTTTTAAATTGATATTTACCTTTAAGGTAGTCCATGATATCATCTACAATGAATTTGGGCTAATTTTTACATTATTATTGATTCTTCTCTTCTGGAGAAAATATCTTTAGATTATTTAGTGCATGAAGTAAAAAAAAAGAAGAAAATAAGTATACAGAGAAAAAAAATTGAAGCGTATTCGAGTTTAAACCTTTGAACTACTGTAGTGGAACTTGGGACTCTGTTCTTCTGCCCCCAAATCTCTTTATTTTATGCCTCACAAGAACCCCTGAAGTGTAGAAAATCTTTCATGCCATCGTTCAAAGACAGGAAGCACAATTGAAATTCTAAAATTCTATCAACCAGAGGGAGCCACAACCTAGTTTTTAGCCATTTTATTGAGATATTATTGATATGCAAAAAGCTGCAAATATTTAATGCATATAGCTTGATGTGTATGGAGGTAAGTATGCACCTGTGAAACCATCAAAATTACCAATGCCATCAATCTTCAAAACGTTTCCTCCTATACCCTTTGGTTTTATGTTGTTGTTTCTTTATTTGTTTGTTCCTTTTACATGAATGCCCTTGACATAAGAACTATGCCCTGAGGCAATTTTTAAGTATACAACATAGTAATACTAACCATAAACCCTACAATATTTATGGTAGATATGCAGAAGTTATTTATCTTGGATGTCTGAAAGTTTGTGCTTTGTGACAAAAACCTCTCCTTTACTCCTTCCTTTCAAACCCTGGCAACCACCATTCTGCTTTCTATTTTTATAGGTTTGACTATTTTATATTCCATTTAGCGTTGAGCATTTGTCTTTCTGTGTCTGACATTTCACATAGCATAATGCTCTAGGTCTATCCATGTTGTTGCAAAGGCAGGATTTTCTTCCTTTTTAAGACTGAATAGTGTTTCATTGTCTGTCTATACCACATTTTTTTATCCATTTGTCTGTGATGAACATTTAAGTTATGTTCATATCTTGGCTATTATAATTATTTTCTGTAGATCAAATAGATATGTTTTACATTAACTAAATCATATTACAGTTGATGTTCTATAAGCAAGGTAATCCACATATGAAAAAGATTTCTGCACTCCCATGTTTATTGTAGCACTAATCACAATAGCCAAGATTTGGAATCAACCTACGTGCCCATCGATGGATGAATGGATTAAGACAATGTGGTGCATATACACAATGGAATATTATTTAGCTATAAAAAGAATGGAATCCTGTCACTTGCAACACCATGAATGGAACTGAAAAACACTATGCTAAGTGAAATAAGTCAAGCATAGAAAGACAAATTTCACATGTTCTCTTGTATGTCGGAGCTAAAAATTAAAATAATTGATCTCATGAAGATAGAATAGAAGGATGGTTACTAGAGGCTGGGAAGGATCACAGGGAGAGGAGATAAAGTAGGGATTGTTTATGGGTGCAAAAATATAGTTAGATAAAATGAACAAGATCTAATATGCCTATAGTCAGCAATAATTTCTTGTACATTTTAAAGTAACTCAGAGTGAAATTGAAATGTTTCCAACACAAAGAAATGATAAATGATTGAGGAAATGGATACCCATTACCCTGCTTTGAATATTACATATTGTATGCCTGTATCAAACCTCACATGTATAAATATATATGAATATATACCCATAAATATATATGACTATTATATACCCATAAAAATTAAAAATAAAAAAATAAAAATATATAATATGTTTTAAATTATCATATTTATATTTTTATCTAAATAAATGTAATTTCCTCAATTTCTGAGCAGTTTTGACAGTATTGGCATTTCGTACAAAATGATAGGCTCAGAATACTTGGGTTTCTGAAATTCTATATTATTTAACATACTGTTATCATAAAATGTTAATGTATTTAATAGGCGCTGCTAAATTTGGACCCACATTTTCTCAAATGATTAGACCTCAATTATCAAAGTTCTAAAACAGAAATAAATTTGATTCATTAATATGTGTTTTCTGAGCATTAAAATAAAAATAAGTAAGATGAGATTATTTATCAAATATCAAAGATAATTTTACCCTCTTTTTCTTTCTAACATTCTCTTTCTTTCTCTCTCTCTCAAGAACAAATGCTATGAAATAGTTGCTAGCTTGTTTCTAATTGCTCAATACAGGCCTAAATTCATTACACTTTTGAAGATTCAATTGTGCACATGGACATTATCAGTTTCATGAAATTTCCTTTTCAATGAGTTACATGTATAATTTACTTGATAAAGATTTTAACAAGAATAAGTAAGTATGTGACTAAATGATATGTTCTTCAGTCCCCAAAAGATAGAAAAATAATTATCTTATTTGAATGATAAAGGCTTATTTTTTGAATAAGATCATTATGCTTATTCTAGGGTCTATTTTATTCCACGATATACCTCATTGTGTTTGGTTCAATTAGTTTTATTACTAAGAAAATAATGAGAACCTAAGTACTCTGTAAGCTGGAGAATGTTGTACTTTTTTCCTTTGGAGAGAATAAAAGTCCCTATTCACATGTGCTCTTCATTAATAAAGATGACATGTACAATAGAAGAAAATGTAATTTTTAGCAAAACTTTAGTATTTTCTTACTTCTCTGCATATGGCTTTTAAAAATGCTGCTATCTTTTGTATAGTAACTAAAAATAAAAACAAACATCAAGAAGTAGATAGTATTAAAATAAAAATATACTTCAATATTATCATTAGTAAAAATATAATTTCATCACACAACTTGACATATATGTTCCTATTGGGTTAAAAGAAAGCTTTTGAATGGGAAAATGATTGATATCATTTGTCTCCTGTCTACAAGTGGTAGTTCTTTTGTTGTCTTCAATGTTTACCATTTCTCATATTTATAAGTTAAGGTCATTAATTATTATTGATCTTAAATTTTATTTTAATAATTACTTTTTATATTTTGGAGATATGCACACTTTCCTCTCTTTCCTAAGACAATTATAATTTTGGTTATTTGTAATTTTTAAATGACAAACATTAGATTTGTTGAATATTGATCCTAAAATTTTTGTTAGTTCTAGATTCAAAATCCTATTACTTAATACAATTTTTTTGAGAATGTGCAGCCATGCTTGGATTCAGGTTTAATTAGTTTACAAGTTCAATCTTTGGCACTGATAAAGGCATGATATCAACATTCAAATTACCTTTACCTTTTAGCTACTAGGACACCTACCAGTTCCACTTTTCTACAGGAAATCACATTTAGAAAGCTAACTGGTTCATGTTAGTGTCCCTAATAATCAAGTTAGATTGCCACAAATATCTCAATTGAGATGTGGTCCCTAATTTTAAAACTAATGAAAGTGCTCAGATGCTATCTTAGGTTTGCTAAAATACTCTGTCTTTGAGTAAAATGCACCATCATCATCATGGCAGTACAATAAAGGCATGTGGAAATACATATTTGATAAAGAGAGCATATACAGTATTTCCACACAAATACAGAAATGTGGGTTGATTTTATAATGTAACTACCAATAGGATATCATGAAGTTCCTTTAATATTTAGGTACTAATTTGGGGAACTAATGTATAGATAATAGGCATTTCTATTTTTAAGAATATATATGGAAATAACACATTCTTTATTTATTTTAAGTATTTTGGGAGTTGACTCTGTTGACTTATTGCCATTGGCCAAGATTGCTACAAAATTTAACAATACTAAATAATAAATACAGAACAATAAATTTCACCATGCCTTGTATGTAAGGCTCCTAGTGGCACCCAAGGTGCTGAACTGTCTAAGTTATTAAATTTGAGTTTATTGTGTTCTACTCCTACCTGTGGTGTTTTAAGAGTGCTTTGAATGTGAAGTGTAACACTTTGAGAGAAGAGAAAATAAATAGATCCAAACAAATATATTAAGCCAGTTTGGATGAGATGACATTTTCAACAACCAGAGTGTTTAATTTGCTTGTTTGTTTTTTTTTTACTGAAATAAATATGTATGTTAGTATGACATTACCGGGTACTGGCAATAATTTAACAACTTAAACTTAAATATAATTGAGAATAGTCATGAGAGAACCCACTAAGAGATTGCTGAATATTACTTACTATTTCAAGTAGATTTTTAATTAGAAAACATTCAAAGATAAATCACCAAGTTTCAATTGTAGTAATTAGTAAGAATATGTTGAATTGAATTATCAAGACAATATCCTTTAGAGATCAAAAGTTGAATGAACAAAATGCTTATTAGAATAATTTGTTAATATGCTTAATGTGTTAATAAAAAGTATAAAAAACCCACAATTTTATTAGATTTTCCAAATATTTAAGACATATTATGGCTCTAGTCTATTTAGAATCAAAACATTAAAAAGTTGCAATATACAATGAAATGTAATACAAAGTTTAATTCTAGTCAAGTTTTGAATCCTGAGACCAACATTGAATAAAGTAAATTGTTGACTGATTGCTGAAACATACTCTCCTTTAACTAAATTGCAAACAAATAATAACAATTATGCTTATTTTAAAAGAGGAATACGAACAGCGTAGTAGAGAGCTATGTCTTTACCTTCCTGTCAAAATCATACACTTTTCTGTAAGTTTTACTGTGAGATGGCAAGTAATTATAGAAATTATATGTGGTAGACAGTATAGTGGTGTCCCAAATATATCCATCCACGTCTTAATCCCTGGAGCCTGAAAATATATTGCTTTCTCGGGTAAAAGGAACTGTTATGGGCTGAATTGTATCAACCTCTCAAATTTATGTATTAAGTCCCTAACATCCAGTACCACAGAATGTGACTGTATTTGGAAAACATGGCCTTTAGAGATGTGATTAAGTTAAAATGAGGTCATTAGCATCGGACCTAATCCAATCTGACTGCTGTCCTTAAAAAGAGGAAATTTGACGGGCAGAGGGAAAGCAGAGATGCATGCACATAGGGAAGACCACGTGAGGTCAGAGGCAGAAGGTGGCCATCTGCAAGCCAAGAAGAAAGGTCTCGGGAGAAACCAAACTTGCTGACACCTTGATCTTGGGCTCCTGGCCCCTAGAACTATGAGAGAATAAATTCTGTTTAAGCCACCTAGTGTGTGGTATTTTGTTGTGGCAGTCCTGACAAGCTAATACTGGGATTTTGCAAGTAGTTAGGTTGAATTAAAGATGTTGACATAGAAAGATTATCCTGCACTATCTGGGTGAGCCCAATGTTGTCAAAGAAGTTCTCATAAGAGTAAGGGAGGAGGGTCAGAACCAGAGAGACACCATGATGGGAGCAGAGATTGTATGCACATTATGACATACTTGAAAATAGAGGAAGGGGCCATGAAACCAGGAATGCAGATGGTCTCTAGAAGCTGAAAATATCACAGATGTATTCTCTCCTAGAGTCTCTAGGAGGAATACAATTATTTTGACACCTTGATTTTAGCCTAAAAAGTATACTTCATACTTATGATCTTCAGAACTATAAGGTAATAAATTTGTGGTGTTTTAAGCCACTGATTTTGTGATAATTTGTTACAATAGCAATAAGAAACTAATATACCATAGCAAATTAGTCTCTAAAACCCAGGATAAAAATATTTGAACAAAATACAAATGAAAATAATTATTTTCAGATTAGAAAATAAGTTCCTTTAATTGAAACTAATAAAAATTCAAGCACTATTTATAGTGTTCTATATTTTTCCATAAGGAATTCATCAGAAAATATAATGTACTCAGTATTCATGAGCAGTGGCATCGTATTATTCATGAGTTTACAAAGATTCTTAGAAGTTACTTTAATGTAGTGTCAATAAATTTTGTCAGAATTTAACATTTTATAACACCATGTTGAAATCAAGAGAGATATAAAAAAAGTTCCAATAGAAGGTCATGGTCATCATTTCTGGGAGGAAAAAAAAGACATTTAAAAGGTTGTAACTTACAGGTTGTACTTCTTGCTTCTTAAAATTTTCCAGCTTGTAAAGAATATCCAACATTGAAGAGAATTTGAGCCACCTCATGAGTTTTTCCTGATATGTGAAAAGATTATTTAATTAACTTTATAGCTCCTATGTCTGGTACATAGTAGGCTATTAAATAATAAGTGCTCTAGTTGACATTATTTTTGCTTGTTAATATTAAAATTGAATACAGTCTACTTTAATATGGTAAAATTCAATACTTACTAAAAATTTTGATCATATTTTCTTAGGCATATTTTCTGGGAAGAAAATAAAATGAAAAGTCTTCAAATGTGCTATGTCTCTTAAACATTAAATATTTCATTTAAAAATATTTCATTATTAAGCTTTAACTCAATTCAGTATGTATCTATGGAATATTTACCCTAGTCTAGAGTCTGAAACAGTGGGAGGTAGCAATAATCAAAACAGTATGGAAGTTAACAGAAGAAGATATAAACAATGAGAAAATCAATTATGAAAATATAAATACAATATTTTTATTGTATTTATACATTCAAACAGATAAGGGAGGCACATTCTATTCTAGGTTACAGAAAGATAATACAATTTTATTTAAAAAAACATGAGATTTATACTGTGCCTTAATTCCTGAATAGAATAGGATAGAGGGACAGAGAGCTTCCCATGATTAATACTAGAAATTATGACCGAACAGGACTAAAATATTTCAGAATGCTTGCATTGTTTCCAAAGATAGAAACACATTCTGGGGTAACTCATGTGAAGCTGCGAACAGAATATTTCATAATTATAATTTTATTCTGAGTGAAATATGGATAAATAAGCTAAATTTTATGGCAAAAATAGGTCTCAAAAATGTCTATGGCACTGTTTATATCCTCCTTGAATGGATTTCTTTGGACTATGAGCCTCAAGTTAAAGTTGTCTTAGTGTATCTGTCAGGATTCAATAGCTAACTCGACGTTTTCAATTATTTTAATTTATTAATACGTGTTTTATGGCTTATTGCATGAGCTACATATAACTTATGTATTTGAAAACCATGCTTTTGGTGAACTATGTGTAATACTTTAAATATAAATTAGGTCTAAAATATTGATAAATTTTAGATCTTCTATAATTTTGTTAAATTTATAAAAAACTTGTTTTCTCAATTGATGAATGATGGGTACTAATATTACTAATAATACAGATTAGTATGATAATCTAGATTATTCACATTACATTAATGATCTTGATACAGATTAAAAGAACTAAGAAAATAAAGTGATAGGAGAGATATAATTGTACTGGTTTCTTGTTATTCATAGTATACATTGTGAAAACTGACTTTATCAACAACTTGGAAGCCTCAGTTTTTTTGGCAGCAGCTGCTATTGCTTCCAGAGTAAGTATTCTCTCTACATCTGTCATCATACATTTATTTTCTCACTTTTGGACCTCATATACCTAATATACATAAAAGACTAGTGTGTACTAATCTGTGTCTACCTCTTTTAGGTCAACATTATGTTTGTTTATTCTTGATGATCTGTGTTATTTCCTTTGGAATACTACTTTTGATGGATATTCCAGTTTTTTATCTATTATAAATAGCATTGCCATGAACATTCTGGATTTCTGCTGTATATATATTTGGAGAAGACTTGTTGGGTCATAAGGCAGGTTTGTATCATCGACTTGAATTGATGACACCAAACAGTTTTTCAAAGAGATTGTATCAATTTATTTTCTCTTCACAAGTTTAAGAATTCCAGCTACTCCTTACCAACACTTGGGAGTTTTCATCCTTTTCATTGTGGCCATTTGATGTCCTCTTTTGAGGATTTACTTTGGATTTCCAACCACTGATGAACATAGCAACATTTTTGTAAGTTTTTAAAAATTTTTTTAATTTCAGGAAATTATGGGGGTACAAACATTTTGGTTACATGTTATGACTTTGCCACACCCAAACCATCATTGGAGGCATGCCTTTTCCACCCTACAGTGCTCACCATGTGCAATAATTGTGAGTTTACCCACTCTCAACCCCCTAATACCTGGAGAATATTATTACCATGTGAGCACCATTGTGTTGATCAGTTAGTGCCAATTTGATGGCGAGTACAAGTGGAGCCTATTCTTCCATACATGTGATACCTCACTTCAGAGGATGGGCTCAAGTTCTATCCAGGAAAATATAAGAGATGCTAGATCACTGTCGTTTCTTATAATTGAGTAATATTCCATTGAAAAAAATACCAAATTTTAATAATCCACTCATGAATAGACAGACACTTGGGTTGTTTCCACAAGCTTGCAATAGTGAATTGCACTTCCATAAATATTCAAGTGCAGATGTCTTTATTACAGAACGTCTTTTGTTCTTTTGGGTAGATGCCTAATAGTGCTATTGCTGGATCAAATGGTATTTCTATTTTTAGATCTTTGAAGTATCTCCAAATTCTTTTCCATAGAGGTTCCACTAATTTGCAGTCCTACCAGCAGTGTAAGAGTGTTCCTGTCTCTCCACATCCTCACCAGCATTTGTTGTTTTGGGATTTTTTGATAAAGACCAATCTCACTGGGATTAGGTGATGTCTCATTGTGGTTTTGACTTGCATTTCTCTAATGATTAGAGATATTGAGCATTTTTTATTTGTTTGCTGGCCATTATTCTGTCTTCTTTTGAAAAGTTTCTGTTCATTTCCATTGCCCATTTATTGATGAGTTGTTTGATTTTTTCTTGTTGATTTTTGTAAGGATTGCTCTCCCACAGGCCCTTTTTTTCCTTTTTAAATCCAGCTTGATAACCTCAGAATGTTAACTGAAATGTTTATGTTTAATATAATTATTTCTATAGTATCAATTACATCTATTTCTTGTTCTCATGCTATATTTTTAATGTGACATGACTTTTTGTTTCTCTCTTCGTCAATTGATGCCTTATTTTGTGTTAAATATATATTTTCTAGTCTATCCTTTATGTTCCCTTTATGAAGTATATGGTTGAGACATTTTCTTAGGCATTCCTCACATTACAATGTACATCTCAACTTGAAAAATTCTAATTAAGATTAACACTAAATTAATTGCAATAGTATATATAAATTTTGCTCCAATATACTTTTTTCTTCTCCCTCCTTTGTGTTGTTACTGGCAAATTTATACCTTATAAGTCCATTAGAGTGTTTGTAACTAATTGTGTAAAAAATCAGTAAAGATAAAAATTATAACTTTTTATTTTTACCTATATAATTAACTTGCTGATGCTCTTTATTTATTCCTATGTCCTTTCATTTCTGCCTAAAAGATTCCCTTTGGTATTTCTTGAAGAGGAGTTCTGCTGGTGACCAATTTTCTTTGCCTTAGTTTATGTGAGAATGTCTTTATATCCCCTTCATTAAAAAAATGTTAAAAAATAGTCCTCTCCCTCACACAATTTTCCATATTGTTTCATCACCCCACTTTCCTATGCTTCTTTATCTCTCCCTTTACCCCCAATCTCTGTAAATGATTGATCTTTTTACTACCTCCATAGTTTCTCTTTCAGACTTTTATATAGTTGAAATAAGATAATATGTAGCCTTTCAAACTGGCTTATTCAAAAAGTCTAATTCAGATTAATACTAACTTAATTGCAATAGTATATATAAATTTTGTTCCAGTATACTTTTTTCCTTTTCCCTCCTTTGTGCTGTTATTGGCATACAGATTTATACCTTAGCAATATTTATTTATGTTTCCTCCATCTCATTTTGTATATTGATAGTTCTTTTTTATTGCCATGTAATATCCAATAGTATGGATATACCACAGGGTTTTTTTCTTTTTTAATTCATTCACATATTAAAAGACATCTTGGATCTTGGTTGCTTCTAGTTGTGGGGACTTGTGAATAGCTGCTATAGACATTCGTGTGCAGGCTTTGTTTTTACATAATTGTCTCATTTGTGTAAATACCTAGGAGCATGTTTGCTGGGTCATAGTGTAAGGTTATGTTTAGCTTTGTAAGAGATTGCCAGACACCCAAATTAGATGTATTGTTTTGCATTCTCACCAGCAATGAATGAGAGTTCCTGTTGCTCTACATTCTTGCCAACATTTGGTGGTGTTCCACTTCATTTCGGAAGGATAGTTTTGCTAAGTATGGAATTCTTGGTGTATAGCCTTTTCTCTTTCAGTACTTTGAATATGACATTTTTCTGTCTTCTGAATTCAAAGGTTACTGATCAGAGGTCAACTATGTGTCTTATTAAGGAACTCTTGTATATGATACATTGTTTTATTCTCGCTGCTTCCAAAATTTCACTTTGTCTTTGTCAGTTTGACTATGACATGTACATCTCTTTGATTTTATTTTACTTGGAGTTCCTGTAGCTTGTTGGATTTGTAGTGAAAAGTTATTCTTCAAATTAGGGAAATTTCTGGCCATTATTTCTTCAAATATTCTTTCAGTCCCTTTCATTTTTTCCTCTTAATTTGGGACTTGAATTTTTAATATATAGGTAAGTTCCATGACTTCCCACAGGCCTCTGAAACTTTATTTTTCTTACTTTTATTATTGTTCCTCAACATGGATAATATTTTTTTGACTGCTTTATAGGTTCTTTCCTCTACAAGCTAAAATCTGCTGTTAATATTATTAATATTACTATAGTTAGTATTATTTACAGTTATTTTGATTTTCCACTCTAGGAATTCTACTTGATTCTTTTTTTGTTAATGTTGTCTATCTCTTAATTGATAGCATCTATTTGTTGAAACATATTTTTATATATTCCTTTAAATATTTTTGCATAACATTCTTTAGTTTTTAAAAATATTTATCATAAGTGATTAAAATATTTATCTCTAAATCTATCATCTGGTCTCAGGAACTTTTTTCTGTGTATGGGGCATAATTTTCAGTATTTTAATATTTCATAATATTTTGTTAAAAACTGAACTTTTAGATATAATAAGAATTCTGGTATTGTATCTCTTTTCCCATAACAATGTTTATTGTTTTAGCTGTTGCTGCTATTGTTGTTGCTTTTATGTGTGCTGCTTTTCTGTTTTGTCCCTTTCTAGACTAATTCTGTAGATTCTGTGTACTCTGCAGTCTGCAGCAACTGAGCTTTGTGCCAGCTTTTTCCTTCTTTTAAAGTGTTGAAACTTTCTCTTTTCTTTTGAAACTGTCTTCTTAGTTGTTATTCTTTAGTGTTCAGCCAACTTTCAGTAAGAAATTTTTCTTAAAATCTTTCAGCTCATAAGTTTTTCACCCTTAA
This sequence comes from Cheirogaleus medius, assembly GCA_008086735.1. Taxonomy (NCBI): domain Eukaryota; kingdom Metazoa; phylum Chordata; class Mammalia; order Primates; family Cheirogaleidae; genus Cheirogaleus; species Cheirogaleus medius. The sequence continues at coordinate 50,842,134 of VBSM01003176.1, forward strand.
CTAAGCGATCAAATCTATGTGAAGATGTATGCCTTCAAAAAACAAGCAGTTAAGTTAGCCTTAACTTTCACCCCCTACTTGTGCAAAGACTCAGGTTAACTGGGAGGTAAGTAACTGGGTCACTTTTTTTCTTAGGTCTTTCCCGTGTATGCAAGCAGCCTTACAAATACGAGTCGATTTCCAGATCCCTGGGAATTTGTCAGAGCATTTTAAAGTTCTCCATGGCAATGTAGTTCTCCAGGTCTGCCTTTTAAACATCTATCTGGTCAGGCTCTTATTTGCCCTAACTGAAATAACTGCCTTAGACAGCTACAAAGTTACTAACAAATTAATGTTTTCAGTACCACCTGAAGATAGCATTCCTCCTCTAAACCCTGACTCCCAATCAAAAACAATATTAAGAATACCCTGAATGGAGGTTTTCTAGGAAGCTACTAGTTTGATCTAACTATTAACTGTGCTTTTTTTTTCTATTTTTATTTTATTTATTTATTTAAAACTTTTTTGTTAAAAAGTAAAACATAAACACACACATTAGTCTAGGCCTACACAGGGTCGGGTTCATGAACATCACCGTCTTCAAATTCCACATCTTGTTTCTTAGAAGATTTTCAAGGGTAACAACACACATGGAGCTGTCACTTCCTATCATAACAATGCCTTCTTCTGGAATACCTTCTGAAGGACCTGCCTGAGACTCTTTCATAGTTAACTTTTTAAATATATAAGTAGAAGGAGCACACACTACTTATGATAAAAGTATGATAAAAAGTATACTATAGTAAATACCTAAACCAATAACATAGCTATTTACTATAATGATCAACTATTATGTACTGTAACTATACATGATTTTATGTGCTTTATTTTTACATGACTGGCAGCATAGTAAGTTTGTTTGCACCAGCATCGCCACAAACAATTGAATAATGCACTGGGTTATGATAGCTACAATGTCACTAGGTGATAGGTATTTGTCAGCCCTATTATAATCTTATGGAACTACGGTCTTATATGTGGCCCACTGTTGACAGAAATGTTGTTATGCAGTACATGACTGAATATGTATGTTTGTGTGCATGCATATGTGTATGCACAAGTTCCCTTTGTCTTATTTGCGTTCATGCGATTTTCTTTAATTTTCTTATTTATTTATTTATTTTTAATTCAGGATATTATGGGGGTACAAACATTTTGGTTACATGTAATGTGTTGGCCTTGCAGAGAGATAGGGAATACTCATACACTGCTGGTGAGACTGCAAACTAGTACAACCTTCTGTGGAAAGTAATATGGAGATACCTCGAAGAGCTAAAAGTAGAAGAACTACCATTTGATCCAGCAATCCCATTCCTGGGCATCTACCTAAAGTAAAAAAAGACATTCTATAAAAAAGATAGCTGCACTAGAATATTTATAGCAGCAAAATTCACAATTACAACGATGTGGAAACAACTCAAGTGCCCATTAATACATGAGTGTATTAATAAAATGTGGTATATATATACATATATACACACCATAGAGTACTACTCAGCCACAAAAATCAGTGTTGATCTAGCACCTCTTGTATTATTCTGGATAGGGCTGGAGCCCATTCTACTAAATGAATTATACCAAGAATGGAAAAACAAGCAGCACATGTACTTACCATCAACTTGGTATTAACTTATCAACACTCATGTGCACATACAGTAGTAACATTCATTGGGTGTTGGGCAGGTGGGAGTGGAGAGGAAAGGATGGACATATTCACACCTAATGGGCTGGGGGGTGTGCACTGAGTGGAGGATGGACACGCTTGAAGCTCTGACTCAGGTGGGGCAAAAGAAATATATATAACCTAAACATTTGTACCCCTGTAATATGCTGAAACAGAAAAAAAAATAAAAATAAAAAATAAGATAATAAAAATGTAATTTCTCTGACTGTTAATACTAACCCCAGTTTGGTACATATAGAAGAGAGCTATATGTTAAATTCACCAAGATAGACACAGAACACTAATGGAAAGGATGTTTCCCAACAGTGAATTTTGAAAGGCAAAATCACTAATAAACCCCTCAAAGATAGGCTGATTCTATTTAAGAAATTTTATTTCTAACTCAAAAAACAGAATAAAATCATAGCTTGAAATATATTCTAATCTACACCTCCATGTTTCGGCCACTGTATTGGAAGGACTATTTTCAGCACTAACTTAAGCATCTGGCTCTGAAGCTAAAGGGGAAATATAACCCCTTAGGAATGTATGACCTATAACACTGTGATTTTTAAATGCACAAAGGGATTGTACACACCAAGTAAGGCTACCTTCTGTTCCCCTTAGGACAGACTAGGGAGAAGGCTTTAACTCTGGATATTGATGTTAAGTATTCTTGCACTGAGGTTGATGTAGTTAGTGAGGAAACCCTGGGAGTTCATTATATGTTCATTATAAGTTCAGAGACGGAGTTTGAAGCCTGGCTGTGCCATTTAGCAGCTGTGTAATTTTGGGGAAGATACTTAAAAATATGTGCTTCAATTCCTTCATTTGTAAAAAATTAGGTTGGAAATAATATTAAGCTCATAAGATTCATGAGGATTTAATGAGTATATGTAAACATTTAGAAGTGTGACTGGCATATAATAACTAAGTTATTATTTTATGTAATGCCTTTGTTATGCCTTCCAATGTGTGGCATAGCTTATAGGTACAGTCCACTTTCAATGACCACACAATATTAGTAACAGATTAATATAAAGACATATGCAATATTATTTGTGACTACCAAATTCCACTCAATTCCAACAGACAATATGGAATTGGTTAACTAACAAGAATCCATTTTGGCTTTAGTTTCCTTACATCTGCTCTGCTTTTAATATATCTTCTATCATTATATCTCTCTAGTCTGTCTAAGCAAAGACTATATATTACATATCCCATTATGACTCTAGGAAGGTCATTGCACATTCGTCTGGACGGTTTCAGAGTTCATCTCTGAACTCTCATATCCTTGTTCCAAGGATAATCTACTTATGTTTCCCTCAAGGAGTCCCGGGCCCTCTTCCACCCTCTGCTGCATGATATGCCATCACAGATGGATAATATGAGGTTTCTTTCTGAACCAGCCGAAGGATTTGGAGACTATATGACAAATATTTTTACAGTATTGTCTTGTACTGAAGGTACCTCTCTTTTACCACTGAACTCTAAAGGCTAATGCATTGTTGTCGTACATCATCTTAATAACTAAGGCTTGTATTCCAAACATTAACTTTAGTAAGGAAACATGGATCCTAATGAGTTTATATCAAGAGATAGAGTCTACTTTTTGTAGTCCACTACCAATACTCATTTTTATATCACAAATGTAGCAAAACTGCAAGAATTTAATTTCTGCTACCTTATCTGGAGGTTACTGTGTCTTTTTGGGCATTTGCTGTTATAATTAGCAGCCACATTCATTAGCAGATGGGAAGCTTAGAGATTAATCATCAGGTTGGTTACATCCTAGGGGTGAGGCACTGTATTAGCTTTCACATCTGCCTCTTTCTACAAGTTTCCAATGTAGACTGGGCCAATATTTCTAAAGCCTGTTAATATGCTTCCACTCATCTCTTCCCATATTGCTCAGTTCAATAGGGCACAAGTTGCATTTCTCCCGTTGGATAACATTTTCTGCTTCACTGCTGTATGAGAGTCTCAGGGCCTCCAGAGCATCTCTAGCCATATTGGGTAGAGGTTTAGTCAATGTGGGCATTAAACGTTTTATAATTTTAAATGATGGGCTCATTTTAAAGGGCAGAAATAATTTGTGGATTCATGTTCATATTTTAACTGGAATGTTTCTTTTACTTAATAAATTACTGCAGGTTTGACCCTTACTATGTGTTGATTTTAACCAGTGTAACTGAAGGTGCTTGAACACTTTTAGTAGAAACTTTTTATTTTTTCAAAGTACTCGGTGACATAGTTATATGTATATAGAAGGAAATCGTTCAAATAGTTATCTATTTTTGGCTACTTGAAGGGACTAAAGTTTCAGAGAAGCTATGAGGCAATGTCTTAACTGTTACTTTAGGAAAAGCTATACATGTGTTCTCCTTATGTTTTCCATTAAACAATCAGACAGTGCACAGTTCTTAGATTCCACTAAGCAACACCTGCTCTCTGCAGTTGAGGCTCAGACATTCCAAACTCAATGAGGGGTGCACTAATTAGTTTCAGTCAATTGGTCCACATGCTGAATGCTTTTCCCATATTTCTTAATATCACTATGGGCTGGTGCTGAAAGACTTTTGTTGACCAAATTTGGCACATTTTCGGTTCTCTAACACTAGAGACAAATCTTTAAACTCTATCTTACCTTAGACTGAGTGGTTTAAACAACAAACATTTATTTCTCACAGTTCTGGAGGCTAGAACTGAAGTCTAAGATTAGGATGTCAGCTTGATCCAGTTCTTGGTGAAGGCTCTCTTCCTGGTTTACAGATGACTTTCTTCTCATTGTATTCTCACATGATGGAGAGCAGAGACAGACAGAGACAAGTAAAGAGAGAAAAACACAGAGAAAACACTCTTACATGCCTCTTCTTACAAGGGCATAAGTCCATTCATGAAGTCCCCAGACTCATGACCTAATTCCGTCTCAAAGGCCCAATCTCCAAAAACTATTACACTGGCAATTTTGGCTTCAGTATATGAATTTTAGTGAGACACAAACTCTCAGCACATAACACCATCTGTTCTTTTTCTCTCTTTCTCTGAGAGATAGAAATTAGTTTGAGTTTGTTTGGGATCTCACCCATTCTTACCATAAAGAGAGGCATAAATATCCTTGATTCTGACATTGCAGTATTCTAGTCATTCGTATTCTTATCCTCGATGAGAAGGCCTTGAATTAACCTTTGTTTCTTAAAGAAAACATTTATCCTTTCCATTCTCTTTGTTTGGGATGGTAAAAAATTTAGTTTTTGGTTCCAAAACAGTTTCCCCTGCTAGTACAGACTCTTAAAATAAATACTAATAGTTTCCATCTTTCTCACCACCTTGAGGAGCACATCCTTTAAACATTGTAATATGAATGTGAACTTTGTCTCAGATATATTCTATTCATAGAGCATTTCTCTATTAAATTAAATTTATAGGTAAAATATAATCCCCCGCCATTCTAAATTCTTGCCTATCAAATGCTGAGTTTTCAGTACCTCTTGGCTGCAATAGTGGGCTGAGTCTATTACTGTTTTGTTTTTCCAAGACTGTTAGCCTATGTTCTAGATCTAGTATATGTAGCATTTTACCTAATAATTCCTTGATTTATTAAGGCATCTCCTTGGCTTCTCTAACATCAATGAATTGACCTTTCTTTATATTTCAAAATTGCTAAAAAATTAGATTTTTAAATGGTCTCATCATAAAGAAATTATAATTATGTTAGGTGATGGATATGGTAATTAGACATGTATCATAACATACATCATGCCCCATAAATATGTGTAATTATTTGTCAATTATAAATTAAAAAAATAAAAGATGATATTATAGCCCTCAAAAATGATCTTTGAATTTTGTAATAAATATTACTGTTGGAAAAAACATGTATTTGAAAATGAAAAAAGAGAAGAGGCTATCCTTGTAGATCATCTTCTTATAGAATCTTCTTCTATAAGAAATTTCCTGTGAGGGTTTTGTAATTTCCTGTGAGATTTTCTGTTTGTTTGCTTTTCTTAATGCTGCAAAGAAGAGCCCAAGACTTTTCATTTAGTTATCTTTCTGCTTCCTTAGCTCTGACTTAGAATTTAATTTCATACATGTGTTTAGAGGCTATTCCTGTAGCTAGGTCTATTCCAATTTTACTGCCTAATTCTTCTATCACTTTAGATATCTTTAATATGGAACCTTTCCTCATTTATACAATATGCTTTTACTGCATGTCACAAAAACAAATTTAAAAATACCTAGAAGGTAGAAACCCTGAGTGTATGTTCTCCACTCATCCTTAGCAATACCTAAATTGTTCAAAATCACAATCTTATTTTTAAGTTTTCATATACATGTTCTTACTTTTGTTACCAGATATTCTTTCAGTCCATTTTGAGTCAACATCAACCAGGATTTTGGAAGTCCCTTTCTTCTCCCATCTCTTTCCAAATTCTGCTTGATATGATGTTTGATATTTTTTTTTGCCTATGAGACTCTAAGTCCATCATTAAGAAACTCCAGGAAAACATGAAATGAAATTACATTATTACATCTATTCATGTACGTCTTTACTTCTTCCATGAGATTTTTAGAAAGAATTGCCTGTAAGACCAAATTTACTTACAAAAAAATGACCACATCTTAAAACACTGTTGTGCTATGTTGTCCAACAATAGGCTACTTCCCCTGATGTGAAAGCTAAAATTAAAGAACAGCCGGGAGGAGAGACAATCTTATTCAATGTTGTACAAATATCTGCTCTCTGTAAGCTTACTGAATAGTATTTTTAATTCCACTCTCAAGTTGCACATAAAATCTTCATAAAATATGAGGCATTGCATCACTGCAAAGGCTGTCAGTTTATAAGCATAGATTGTGAAGAGTAGTAAAATAAATTATCTTCAAAGTAATAGCTCCAATCAGTGAGAATGCCTGAAATTAATTCAGAGATTTAACTCTTATGCTTTATTGTTTATAAATTAGACCATATATCTTTGGTGTCATTCTCAATTTATCACTATGCTTCATGGAGATATAAAAATGTAACTCAGTCTATATACTTTCCCCAATTAACTATACCAAAATAGCATCTTGATTTTTTTCTTTAAAATTTCCCAATTATCAAACAAAATTGATTACATTTTGTGGATAAAACATCAAATTTAACTCCAAAAATTATATTGGGGACATCTGTTTTCGTTTTTAAATCCCCGGTGTATATTAAGCATTTCAATTATATTAATGTACACACTGTTTATTTATATGTCTTTACTGTATTTCCTCCAGTTCCTTATTGGATTGGAAGAAAATGAAAGCAGAGAAAAGGAGAAGGCAAGAAAAGGAATTTTAGATTGGCTGAGCAAATACGCATTTATATTTTTATTAAAAATAATAAAAATGAATTAATACTCATTATTGTTTGATTTATAAAGCCACACTAATAAGTAACACTTAAAATTTTTCCTAACAAAATGTAATTCCCTCTTTGTCTTTCTCTTTGTTTTTTTTTCATTTATTCATTCACATATTTATTTCCCTTGTTTTAATTACACAACAGAAGTATACTATATATACTCCTTTGCACTGAGGTTTGTTTTTTTTTTTCTTTTTTCATTTCAATATGTGCTAGGAAACATTCTATAGCAGTTCATACAGATCATCTTCATTCTTTCTTACATCTCTTAGTACACCATTACTAGTATTTATCATAGCTAATCAATCAAGCTTATCAATTATGTTTGGAAATTTAGGTAATTGCCATTCTTTGAGAATTACAAAATGTCACCAATAGCTTTATTAGTGTGTTATATTTTGTCAATGTCACAATGGTTTATTTTAATGAGACATAAAACAATTTAATCAACACAAAAATTACTACTTTCTTTCATAATATGGAAGAAGGTTATCAGAGCTAAGTTATTATTCTACTTTTATGATAAATAAAACTATTTTCTAAATAGCCATGGGTTCAAAAATACCTTATACTTTATGTGAAATTCTACAAAATTGAACGTGATAATACCCTAGACAATGAATAGACTTGTATGTAGTCACAACTGGCTACCTCTACATTGAGACACATTTAGGGTATATGACACTGTATCTTGTTGTATATTTGTATACTATACTTTAGTCTGGGCAACAGAGTGAGACTCCGTCTCAAAA
>VBSM01003176.1:50850340-50866889 GCA_008086735.1 Cheirogaleus medius
AAAAAAAAAAAAAAAAGAAGTTAAAAGAATTAAAAAGATTATAAAATTTAAAAGTATAGTAAGCTAAGGTTCATTAATTATTGTAGACAAATTACTTTTTATATTTTTTATATATCTAGTGTTCAGTGTTTATAAAGTCTACAGTTGTGCACATTAATGTCCTAAGCCTTCACATTCATTCACCACTCACTCACTGACTCACCCAGAGCAACTTCCAGTCTGGCAAGCTTCACTTATAGTAAATACCTTATATAGATACCTTTCTTTTTTTTCTAAATGAGGTATATCATATTTTTACTGTACCTTTCCTATATTTAGATATGTTTAGATACACAGATACTATTGTGTTGCTATTTCCTACAGAATTAAGTACAGTAACATGCTATAGAAGTCTGTAGCCTAGGAGTAATAGATTATACCATATAGCCTAGGTGTGTAGTGAGCTACACTGTCTGGTTTGTGTAAGTGCACTCTATGATATGTGTACTCAAGAAGGAAATCTCCTAATGATACATTTCTCAAAACTTATTCCTGTCGTAAATCGATGCACGACAGTAAATCCTCTGAGCAGAGAGATAAAGTCTTTTCTTTTTTTTCAACAGAGAGAATTAGGTCTCATTTCTATTTCTAATTCTCCTTATACAGTATCAATACTCATAAAACAGAAACTAGCATCAGAAACTTTTCCTAATGGCAACACATTTTATCTATTAGTTTTAAAACAATATTTTGACTTTTTTTTACTACCACACATGATATATCACAGCTTTTTACGAAACACCTGTGAGAATATTATTTTGCTTATGTTTTCAGTGAAAGTGCTCATTGTGCGTTAATATAAAAAATCCAAAGGTGTAAATTGCATTATAATATAATATTGCATTTAAATATATGAACAAGTGCTAGATGAGTATGATAAAGAGTTCTAGATAATAAGCAAAATGAGATTTTTAACTCAATGTTGTGTTAGCGTGCTTCTATTTATCTAATGTTTCATAATATTAACTATGATATTAGGATAAATATTGCTTTTCATTTAACTAATATTACAAAGGGCAATTTTCAGAGATATTTTTAAAATATATAGTTTTAAAGGTACTGAAAGAAATGTTTCTCAAAATTCATCAGCTATATCTTTTTAATTTAGTAGGGGTAATGCCTAGAGAATTTGGAACACTCTAAAATTTTGTCAGTTCGTCATATTTATACAGGTCATGTACCATGTTTCCCCAAAAATAAGACAGGGTCTTACATTTATTTTTCCTCAAGAAGACACCCTAGGGCTTATTTTCAGGGGATGTGTTATTTTCCCCTCAAAGCCTCAGCTTGCAGCACGCACAGGATGGCTAGGACCTGACAGGGGAAGCCGACCATGGTGGGGCTGCCTGCACCTTTCCGGTCACCTCTGGGATAGTAGCTGTCACGATGGGGCAGATGAGAAGGGCTGCTTGTCTTCTTTACCGCTCTTCGAGGAAATACATGGGTTGTGTAGATACATTGGGTAGCCACGCCCATCACGAGGTCTTATTTTCGGGTAAGGCTTACATTGCGCAAATGATTAGAAATCCTGCTAGGGCTTATTTTATGGGTAGGTCTTATTTTTGGGGAAACACGGTAGTACCTCACCGTATCTGCTGATGCAAGAATAACAATTTAAAGCTTTTATGTAAAGAGTATAGAATATTTAGTTGTTGCAGGTGATTTAAATATAAGGTCCTACCATTTATTGTATAGACAAATAAAAATTTAAAATGAGGCTTCATTCTTCCTGTTAAAAATAAAATAACCCTCCCCCTCATTTTCCTTAGAGCATTTGCTTTAGAAAACTTAAAGTTGTGAGTGTTTCATCCTCTATTTGAAATGTATGTAAATGTCCTGAAAACTAGATTAGACTTTTGTCAAGTTTATAACCCAGGAATGTCTTTCTCAAGGACCCAGGAGGCATCTTTTTGGAACATAATCAAGGGAGATGGCTTTCAGTTTCCATGGTATTGTAGAAGTTTAACTTTTGTAGGCATTTTTCTCCCAGTTGCAAAACTACTTCCTATCATAAAGATATGAAAAGTTTGTTTTTCCTCCAAATAAAAATGTTTAGCTAACACAGAAGGTCACCTCAGTTACCAGGTAAAGGCAGGATAAACTATGGGTGAAAAATGGTGCTGTCCAGTCCCATTACTTGAGAACTAGTTATTATTTATCTTGAGAACACATATGTAATGGATCATATCCGCTTGGCTATATAAAACAGTGATATTCCTTTCTGCCTTTGCAAAGCCTTAACTTTAGAAATATGTAGACCTATAGAAAAAATGTTATGCTTCTACAGTCAGAGCCTTCTGAATAATTCTTACTGAAACTTGAGACCTATGCTAAAAACAAATGTCAGAAGGTAATTTAAGACTGACTATATAAAGAGAGAACTCCAGAGATATTTACCTCTCCTGAGATATACATTTGTATTCCAATGAGTGATGAGATCCTGTGGATACAATCTTGGGTTGCAAAGTTGGTAACTCTGGTCACATCTTTCCCCTGGGGGAATTTATTTTTATACCAAAGAGTTAGAATAAGAAACAAGGATACTATCTATTTTGTTTCAGAGGAAATTTTCTAAGATGGTAAGGAGGGACAGCTGTCTCTTGATACTATATATACAGAAGAAATCATTTTAAGGATGTCCTTTGACTATGATGAAGAACCTAGATATGTAGGGTGATACCTGGATTTTATTATATCACTCCAGAGGTAAGAAATGAGGCAAATGGAAACCCTGCATATTTTATTTGCTTTAAGTAAATAATAAACATCTACTTTGCTTTAGAAATATTAAGTGTATTAAGGATATTATATTAATAAATGTAGATATTAATATTAAAAACTTAAAATTTCATGAATATGATATATGTTTGTTCTATGAATTCATTTCTAAGAACAATTTTAGATTTTTTAAAATTTGAGTAAGTCTACAGAAATTTTTTAGCAATGATGGAAAAGAATGGATGATTGTTATTGAAACAAATATGGAATTGCAATAACATTATCACAGTACATTTGTGTAAGTTGCTTTCTTTAATAGCAATCAGTAAAATTTAACATCAAAACATTTTACATGTTATAGAAGACATTCAATTAGTAATAAGTTTTAATTTATTTTTACTTTTATTCTTAATTTCACATAACTCATAGGGACCAGTAGAAAGCTTAGAAACATATGAAAAATATTGTTGATTTTGAACTTCAAATTAATAAATAAGTTACATATATAGTATACATCAAGATATGCATCTAGTTTATATACCTTATATAACTTGAAAATAAATGCTTTAACAAATATTATTTCATAATATGTTTATCCTTTTATTTGAAAATAATTCTGGCTATATTTGCATAAAACTATGACTGAAATAGCTCAGTTCAGCTCCTGCTTTAAAATTCCTGAGGTATAAGTTATACATTTGTAGCTAAATTGGTATTTTATGATGTGAAACACTTTTTTCTTCTTTGTATGCTATACGATTCCAGGGGGATTTATTCTCATTTTCCCACAAAAGAGATAAGGTATGCCTTATCAAACACTGTCCTGCTTAAATTTTTCTTCCCAAATCTTATATAATTAGAGATATTTGGGAGATATTTTTTTCACTTTTGTACCAACTGAAGATAAAAATTATATTTTGAGGAGGATTTCCTTTTTCCCCCTTAGTAAGACATTAGGTCATAGTATTCAATATACTTAAAAGGTGACTAGGTCCATGGAAATTGGGAGAAGTGGTGGGGTAAGTGTAATGTGGAATTCTAGCAGAACACCTTAAAGTACTTTTTCTGCTTTTCCTTGCAGAGTTTCTCTATTCTCCTCTATCTCCCTTCAGTGCCTCAACCTGTTGTCATCTGCCTGTCAAGTTGAAGGCTAGAGACCATGCATTCAGATTCTATGTTTGTCCCTAAGTTTGTCCCCTGTCTCTTACAGTCTGTTGAGTACCCTACTGTGATGAATTTCTACACTGAGTATAAAAATTGGATCATCTAAATTGCTTTGGATGTTCTTAATAAAATAAATATTAACATATTTTAATATTATTTAGTTTACTTTTATATAAGTTTAATCTATATACAGTAATGTACACAAACCTTAAGTATACCACTTGATATTGTTTACAAATGTTTATAGCTCACAAACCTCCACTCAGATCAAGATACAAAACACTTCCATAATCTCAAATACTTCCCACATTTTCTTTACCAATTAATATCTCCACAGGACTAGCTATTCTGATTTCTGTCACTATAGGTTGATAATAAATGGTATTTAAAGCCTTTTCCAGCTCACAATGCAAGTAACTGCCAAAAACACCACGATGAGAGACTGCAAGATATTTCTCTTTAAAAAGGAAGACAATCTAGAAAGATAACTTATTGAAAGTAGCCTTTGGTGGTCTATTTTTCAAAAGGTGACCGACCTCCAGTTCCTTATAGAGAATTCTTGCCAGATATTCTCAACCAATGCACACAGTGGTGCCAATAAAATGACAATTTCAAGACTTTTCATTATGTGAGATAGCAAAATTAATAGACTAGTAGAAAAATATGAATCAAATAAAACTGAGAGAATGCAGAGAAAATCCAAGAAATACAATAACTTCAGAAAATAGTTTGCTATCTTCATAAAATAGGGCATTATCATCAGTTGTATAACAAAAGACACTGAATCTATAATAAAAATAATAGAATGCTATAACAAGAAATGAATATTCAAGAGAACAAAATAGAATTCTATAAAATACTAAGCATGTGATTATACCAGTGGAAATCAATGAGTTAGTAGACAAAGTTAAGAAAATTTTTCACACAATAGAAGGTAAATATAAAGAAACAAGAGAACAATTATTTGAAAAATACATCTATTTCGAGGTTCTACATTTGACTAGTATTTGCTCAAAATGAGAGAACAGGAAAAACAATGAGTAATAGATGATTAAAAACAGAGTACCCAAAAATCATGATTACTGATGGATCTGAACCTGTAAATAAATGCCTTCTGAGTGCCCAGACCAATGCATATGCAAAATACGCATTAAGACACATTAGTGTGGAATTGTAGAAACCATGAAATAAGGAAACCACATTAAGGTTTCAGAGAGCAAATGGGAGATAAAGAAAAGGGATGTTTGTGAGAGATTGTGTACAAAAGCATCGACAAGGAATGATGTGAGCCATTACAAAATGAGGAAAATGCAAAAAAAGATCTTTAAAATTCTAAGTATTACTGATGGACACTTGTAGTCAACATGAAACTTTTGGTTGTAAAACTAGTTAGATATGGAGGAATCACAAGAGGATCTTCTGAGCTCATACGAAACTTTTCATGTTCTGTGTGTACATTTGCATATTCTGTTATTTTGGTTTTGTTTTTTTTTTGTTTGTGGAAAGGAGGGAGATACTCAGAGATGTTTTTGCATTTATGTGATGCATAATAGAAAAATGTGACATCGTTGATGCAGTGGACAGCAGAGACCACACTGTACACCAAAAAAAGTTTTTTTTATCATTTTTCCTTTTCTAAAACACTCAAACATGTTTGAATTGTATTAAATTTTTATTCCCATTTTATTTAATAATCACAATTTTGTTTCATAACTAATTTGAACACATATATAAAATATATTGAAATAATGTTCTACTTTACTCATTCAAGTCAATATTAACAGAATATACATATAGAATTTATGCAAGGGAAAATCATTCTTGTTATAATTTAGAGCATACAGTAACACAAATGTTTAGACAAATGTTTATTTTGTATCCCTTCTTAATTATCATTAAACATTCATTTCAAAGTAATATATGGAGCTATACAACTACAGAAGTTGTAACTTAGAAGAGAGTATTTTAGTTACAATTCATGAGAGAATCCAAATACAACATTGAATGTCTTCTAATATCATACCTTTGTATAGCAAGTTTAAAAACTATTTTTAAGGTATAGATTTTATGTGCCAAATACTCATGATAAAATATAACTATTATATGAATACGACAAATCACTTCCTTTAAAAAAAAATTCTGAACTAAGACCACAGGTTCTGTTTTTGCCAGTAACTTGTCTGTTTCCGTTTTCCCTGCTTCAATTCCCAAAGGAAACTATTTCCACATTCTCACCTTTTTCTAACAAATCAAACCAAGTGTGCAGTAAATCAGTGAAAAGAACAATTTTACAGTAGATCAAAGATGAAATACTAGGCATGGAGTGCACTGAAAATATTGTTTGGTTGCCTTTTTTGTTTCATCTTCAGAAAGACCTAACATCGCTAAAGACAGCACAATGTAGTAAAAATTGCATTCAACTTGACATTCAAAGAACTTGTGTTATAGATCTACTGCTCCCTACTCGTGTAAACTTGATCAACTCACTGTGATTTATGAGCCTTCTTTGCTTTTTATATAAAATTTGGATGATATTAGTTTGAACTATGTGAAATTGTCTATATTTGGTCATTTTTTGACTTACAAAAGCAATAATTTAATATGTTAAATTATAGTTTTATAGATATTATCTCACTCTGTTGCTCTGTATAACACATCAGAAACTGCATTGGGAAAAGTCTGATACATTTCCATGTATGAACATAAAGTTTGCCTACTTGAGAATATTCTATTTAAATTAAAGCAATATGATTAGCATCCTAAGATTGTTTTTTTTTAATGAATTTTTGTCCAAATTTAAAGAATAAGAATGGAATCAGTTGAAATCATAGTGATATTCTTTGGTGAAAATATTGCTACTATTCTTAATTCACCGTGGAATTCTTGAAATACAAAAACTTTAGTTAGAGTATCTAACTGGTGTGTAGCATAATTTAGTGGAAAGTACAAGTGTATTAGAATCAAGTAGATCTCAGTTCAAATCCCTCCTTTGGCACTTGCTAGTTGCATTATTTTCTGAAAGCTACATAATCTCATGAAAAATTGGTTTTCTTATTTATAAAACAGCAAACTTTTAGATTACAAAGGGTATGTAAGATTATATATGCAAATTAATGACATATCATATGTATTCAATAAGTATTGATTTCCTCACCTTCCATTTATTCTTTTCATTTTGTTTTATATTAATTTAAATTTTCCTTGATGTCTTTCAGATTCTATTGTCCCTTAGTTTTCAATCATATTCTTTAAGAAACTCTGACTATATGGGTCATATCTCATGGAGCTATTCAGTAAATGTTATTTATTTAATTAATATATTAAATAAATAAAATGTATATAATCATACCTTGTAAACATAAAGGATATAGTGGTTCAGGGTTATTACTTTATAAATAATTACAGACACAGATACATTTAAGATTCTATAAATGCAGTCACTACCATAAAAGATTAAATTGTCTCAGAACTCAAGCACAAATTATAGAACCTGTTTAAGGAACTGGTACTATCGTATTATCCAAACAATTTGTGATGTTAAGTTCTGTCATTTAAGACTAAATGCACAATAGAAGAAGCCCCTATGTAAAAATATATATAAACAACCACATTTGAATTTTTTAGCACATTTAAATTCCTAAGTATTATTAGTCTTCATTAGTCTATATTGATCTATTATTTAAATCATATGTAACTATTTAGAAAACATCTAGACCCAGTCTGCTAAATATTTCAAGGGGAGATCTCTTTTACATATTTAAGTATAGGCATATGATGGAAAAATATTCCAAAGAAGGTCTAATGAATTTCTGTGGACATAGAACTTTATCATTATTGTTATTGCTCTGATTCTGGGCTGACTCTTTTTAAAATGAGAGAAACTGGCAACTCAAAAATTTCCAAAAAATTATTAAGTTTATTCTAATTACCCCTTTTACAAATCAGTTACATACAGATTGGGACTATAGTAATCCTCCCTCTTCTGCAGGGTGTAAATTCCAAGATCCCCAGTAGAAGCTTGAAACCTTAGATGGTACTGAACCCTTTGTATACTATGTTTTTGCAATCTGATAACTAAGGTACCTACTAAGTGACTAAAGGGTGAACAGTGTATATAGTGTGAATACACTGGACAAAGAGATGACTCACATCCAGGCAGAGCAGAGTGGACTGTGTTAGATTTCATGGTGCTAGTCAGAATAATGTGCAATTTAAAAGTTATGAATTGTTTATTTCTGGAATTTTTCAGTTTAATATTTTTGGAGTATGGTTGGTTACAGGTAACTGAAACCATACAAAGTGAAACTGCAGATAAGAGCAGACTACTGTATACACACACATACTATATAGGTATATATAAAAGAAGTTATTTTAATTTTATTTTTGAAAGCTTCTAAATCATCATAGTCATGATATTGCTCATATATATTTTAAAATGTTAGAGGACAAACACTATCTCATCTTTGGATGACAATAGAGTTGAATGCTAATGGTGAATTTATTTTATATTCAGAGAAAAATCTATCCAGTTCATCCACTATGTTTATTTAATATAGTGCGTTTTAGAATTGAATAGAGTCACTCTTGAAAGAGTAAGAGAACTGACGGATATCTAGCCCAGTTAATTTGCTTATATTTCTACATATGCAGATTTTTCTCAAAGATTCAGAAATGCACACATTGCCTGAAGGTTTATACAGGATTTATATGATAGATGACTAAAGGTTAATAATGTTTAGGAATTTAAATGTGATGAAAAATTCAAATGCAGATATTTCGTGTCTATATTTTAACAGTCCCTTTATTTCACCAATATAAACCCATTGACTGTCTTGTTCTCTATAAAATAGATGCACTTACAGAATTATATTCTCTTGCCCTGACTTGCTAATATTTGGCTAAAACATACACTCACAGACAGGATCACCATCTCCATTCATTATTGACAAAGAGACTTAGAACATTTAAATTTTTAGAAGGTGGCTGATGGTGTAGAGAAGCTGGAAATTCTGTGAATCTGTAAGCATCCCAGGTGCATATTGTGGACCCTATTCATAAATAAGAATTGCCATCTTGTTTTCTGTCCAATTGCTGAGAGAGGAAAGTCTCATCTTAGCATTTAACATTATTTTCCTTCTTATTTTTCTTCTTCCAATCAATACAACCAATTTTACTAGTTTAAATGCAACAATATAAATTATCTTGCCATATCATAAGAGAAGATTTATGAGTATCAAGAGAAAAATGTCACAATAAGAGCCCTGATAATACATGTTAATTATGAGCTACAGCATAGAAATGTATAGCCTCACCGACCATCCTTTCTTCCAGGGCACATTCCTTGTTGATAAAGTAACAAAATTCAGAGGATAACAAGAAGAAACTGCAATGATAGTAATGATAGTGGTCTGTACATGAGATGGCATATATCTCTATTAGTTTTGAGTCCTAAAATATGATCATTTTCTTTAATTACATATATTTTACACAACTAGAATGCAATGCATTAATATAACTTCTGCCCAATTATTCACTTAGTCAGTCAAGCATATGAAAACATAACTTTTCCAGCTGCTAATAAGCTAAATGAATACTGGAAACAATTACTGGCTGTATTGTTACAAAAAATCATTTTCACCAGTAGCTGCAGTCATTGACACTTTACTGGCTTTTATTTATAGGGACGAGAGTGTTAACAAGGAACTAATTATGTGTGTGTGTCTATAAATATATACATATATACTTGATTCCTTCTTTGGATTATACACACACTCACACACAGAAATAGATACATATAATACTAGATTACTAGGAAACCTGCACATTCTTCTTTATCTCTTCAGTACCCTAGACCGAAAACTCAGGATTATATCCCTGGTAAAATAAAACAAAACAAAAAAAACCACCTACTTATTATTGCAAGTCCATGCAGTTTTGTTTACTTATGTGTCAGGAGAATGTATGTGTTCATATGCATGGTAGAAGTTTGAAATACAGTTACATGCTGCATAATGACTTGTGTTTAACAGTGGACAGCATATATAACTGTACCATAAGATTATAATGGAGTCGAAAGATCCCTATTGCCTAATGACATTGTAGCCATCATTACATGGTAGCCCAGTTACATTATTTAAAATAAATGTAGTATAGCCTAAGTTTACAGTGTTTATAAGTCTACAGTAGTGTACAGTAATGTTCTAGGTCTTCACATTCATTCACTACTCACTCACTGACTCACACAGAGCAACTTCCAGGCCTGCAAGTTTTATTCATGGTAAGTACCCTATACTGATGTATCATTTTTTATCTTTTATACTTTATTTCTACTGTAGCTTTTCTATGTTTAGATACACCAATACTTACCATTGTGTTACATACAGTTGCCTATAGTATTCAGTACAGTAAAATGCTGTTCCTTATAGGCTAGGTGTGTAGTAGGCTATCCCATTTAGGTTTGTAAGTACACTCTATGATATTTGCACAACCATAAAATAGTCTAAGGATATACTTCTTGGAATACATTTATGTCATTAAGGGATGCATAACTGTGTATGTTCCTGCCTATTATGAAACTACAAGGAAAATTCCTGGGCGATTGCTCAAGTTATGTTCCCATCATCTCCTGGAACCTTAACATAAACATTAGTAAAGACTTATTTTCTTTATGCCCAGTGAAGCAGGCTTTTGAGTTGAAGATGATGGTAGAATGTGGCCCTGAGTGATACCTTTGCATCTGAGTCTGACGAAGTTGTGTAAAAACAATGGAAACAGCAAATAAGGAGTATAATCATGTTCACATTGACAAATACTACATAGGGAGGTGAATATCCACATAGAAGTCCATATTAGGCCAGGTGATGTGATTACAGCCTATTCTCCACCCCCATTCAACCTAAGGCGTATAATTAACTTTTGTAACTATAAGGCATCTATCTTAATGGCTTGTCATAGGGAGAAGATCATTGAAAATAATGTTTTCATTGTGACTCCATGAAAACATTTTGACAATTTATTTTTAAAGCTCTCTCTGATCTAATAGCCCAAAATTTTGCATATAATCCAGAACAAAAAGCATTGTATTTCTTGACCATGGCCCACCAGTATTCAGCTTTCCACATATTAAGCCATTCTGATCCAGAACATTAGTGAATCTTACTAACACATGACCTATTTTAATTCATGAATACTTCACACATATTCATATTTACTGCTGTAGCTATTGCTTCAGGTTTTAACTCAATTCTTTGGTCAGGCTTCATAAGAGTTTATTAATCATTTCATGACATTTATATGATAAGATAAACAAATTGATATTCTGAAACTATTTAGTCCATTGAAGTAAACATTGACTGAAAAATATGTTGTTTATAATGGTCATACATTTCCCTTTCAAATAATAACAATTCACTTTCATTTTATTACTCATTTCAATAATTTATAATAAAGAAAGGCATATTTATGAAGTTGTATGAGATTTATTAGAGTAAATATTCTAGAAGATGCAGACTCAATTCACACTTATTAAAAATAACTTTCTCTAAAAGATATAAAAGGTAGTAGGACAAAAATAATCAGTTAATAAAAAGAAATTGTCATCCTAATTTCTAATTAAAGAAATGTATATAAAATTATTTTGACATATAATTTTCTTTTTTACTAACTAGCAAAGTTAATAATGATAATAGTTGAAATTATAGCTAATAATGTCATTAAAGTAATGAATAAATTTATTTTATTCTAATTTCAATGACTTTGCTAAGTAATATGCAGCTTCTTATTTAATAACATTTATTTTCAAATTTTACGATTCCACATTATTTACTTCCCAATTGTTAAATTGCATTTTGATTCCAATTTTTTTTGACTCCTCTCATTAGTTATCTATTTTATGGTCGATACTAAATATAATAAATTATATCTATATTTTTCTCATTCTTTCTTATTTACTTCCCTTTTCATTGAAATTAATTGTCCTTAAAAAATCTATACACTTTTTATGTTCTTTCAGAAAGCATTTTTGAATAATTTATCTGGTATTTAATGTTTGAAAATTCACCTACCTATTAAGTGGTAGATTATCTAGATAGAGAATTCATGGTAGGGTATGATGTTATGATTTTTGCAGGGCCTCTTTCATCTAAAAGTGTTTTGTTTTGTTTTTGTTTTTTCTAATGAAAAGTTAAAAATTTGTCATTCCTCTAGATACTCTTATTTGCCTATTTTATTTGCTTCTATTTATCTTTGAAGTTCATAGTTTCAGGGCAGTGTAATTAGTTACAGATATGTTTATTTAATTTCCTTTATGGAAGATTTGATCTAGGTTCACCTATTGCCTTTATATCCTTTTTTTCAACTTTTACATTTTCTTTAATCTATAACTGTCATTCAGTCCTTATTTATCATTCATGTAATTATCTTAAAATTTAAATTCCAGAAGAATAGAAGCTACTTGTTCTGTAAATTTCACTTTAGTTTATATTTGCCTAATGTCTTCTTATGAATATGTTCATATTAAGCCTTGGCAGAAATACTATATTTACAACATTGTGTCTTCACATAAAGATGCAGCACATGATTTCAGATTGTCCATTATTGATTATGTAATTATGATTGCATACTTACACTCAAATTCCAATTTTATGCCAATCCTTGCATTTGTATCTCTCTGCTCTCCTATATTGGGAATTGTGGCTCCAGTCATCAGTATATTTATTCATTTGCTAAAATGTGCAACACACAAAAAGTAGTATCAAACTGGTATAATCATATCACTGTTAAAAAAATAAAATTGAGGATACTAAAAACAAACAAGTAAAACCTTATTCTAGATGGAATCACAGGTAGGTTGAAAATCATCAATGTTGCTGATTATACTCACATCTGTTATAATTATTTAGGGTTGTTTATTTGGGATTGTACATAATTGACATTTATAACCAGCATAATTTTAGAAAAAGCATACAGATATGAAGGATCTCAAAGCCAGAACAGTAATCAAGAGTTGAAGCCAAACCTGGCCCATTGGGATTTGGGAGCTGTATCTATCCCCAGAGGTTAATTTTCTTATGACTATAAGCCTAACCATCAAGGTGTCTAAAAATGAGCTTTTTATGTAAAGTCAAGAGGAAATCCTGTCTCATTTATCAAATTAGGAGTTGGCAAACTTTGCACAACTGCATAGAGGCTCAGCATAAGATTTGGTCATCTACCCTGATTTATGGGTAAATATAGGAGTCATTTACATCATTTACATGAAAACTAATTTTGAATAATGTACACAGAAGAATAGAGTTGAAATTCACTACCAAAGCAGGTTGATCTCCCTAACTCAGATGTTAATGTGAAATGTGGTCTTGAACTGATGGCATATGTAGAAAACTAGCAGAAGCAAATAAAAAATATATATATGCTCACCCAAAGGGACACTTCTACCAACCAAAGTACGTGTTATTCTCACAATATACTTCTTCCCAAGATGAGTTCACCCTAATAAATACAGAATACATGAGGAAATAAACTTACAAAGTCAGCAGTCTCAACCATCAGGAGCACTTCACACCATCATCTGGTGTATAAATAAAATAAACAATTATCATAGTCCATGAAGTAGTAGGAAAGCATGATTTTTATTTCAGCTACATGGCAGAAATCTAAATTATCAAGTGAAAGCTGAATTCAGGCTTTGCCTTGGGTATATATATTGCATAGTTTTGTGCTATCAAGAAGAATGAAACAACAATTTTCAGACTTCAAAATGTCAGTTATCAAATGAATTTGAGTGATATTAGTATTAGAACACTTGTTTCATTTTCCAGCTGTGCACACACACAAAAAAGGCAAAACAAGAGACTTAGCTTTTGTTATCAACTCAGTTGGCATAGTTGTGTTATATAGTAACATTATGGACTGAATGTGTCCTTACAAAATTTATATATTAAAGCCTTAACATATGAATGGGTAAGGTCCCCATGATAGAATTAGTGTCCTTTTAAGAAGAGGAATTGACCAGAGCTCTCTTTCTCCTACATGAGGACACAGCGAAAAGTAGCCCATTTGCCAGCCAAGAAGAGGCCTTCCCTAGGAAATGAATTTGCTGGCACATTGTTCTTGGACTTCCCAGCCTCCAGGAACTGTGAGAAATAATTATCTGTTCTATCAGCCACCAGCCTGTGGTAATTTGTTAAAGCAGCTTGAGCTGATTAAGACAAGTATTTTAAGACAGGGTAAATAAATTCATTGAATATTTATAAAAAATTGTGATTTTTTTTCTAAAAAGGACTTCTACATTTCAACTGGATTTCCATATTGAAGGATAGATTTGCATAAAAATATCTACCTTATTTACTTTGCTTTATTTGTGAATACATTTGAAGATCTCCTCAAGTCGTTTCTACAGGGGCTTTAAGGTAACATTTATTATAACAAAAAAAAGATATAATAAATGTAAAATCAGCTGATAACTGCTGTGAGTCCTTTAAGGTATCTCTTCATAGTGTATCCTGTGAATTACAAATGTGGAACTGACTAGAGTAACATCTAAAGATTTGTGGGCCAATTGAAATATTTTATATTGGTTTCAATGGAGAGTAAATGATCATTCAACTTTGTGTGGTTATGCCAGTCATGTCAAACTTTTATTTTAAAATTCCCTAATACAATCTCTGAGTGAAATTGCTAACTGTTCAAAAATCACTAGGGAGAAATGGCCATTTTTTTTTCCAATTTGTTTATCTCTAATTATGATGGAAGTAATCACATAGCCTAATGAAACCTTGAGTTTTTGTTATTTCTTCTGGATCTTTGGAATGTATATGTGATTGTGCTTAATGACTTCTCATATATTACAAAATCTCATTACAGTTTTTATTTTCAATTAAAAGGTAGGATGTTATGAGCCTAGTTATGAGCTAATAACAATGCCTGATTATATAGGGCTCAATGAGCAAGAGCAGAAATGACAGTGTTTTCACAGTATTAAAGGAAATATTTTCTTAAATGAAATCTTATTGAAACTAAACAGATGTTATTTAGCATAATAGCTGTATACAGGGGGTATGGTATAAAGCCATTTTCAGATAAGGGAATAGTCCATTCTCATATTTCAAATTTTAACGGTTTAAATGAAAAAAAGTACTCAGTGAAAATGTCTCAGCATTTGTAAGTTCAGAGTGGTTATGTTAGTGGGATTGCCTTCCTAGAAACCTAAGATGTGCAATTATTGCATACATGCAGTGTTTTCCAAAACTATAGAACTAATTTTCCAATTGCCAATGGTTATATTTCACTGCTTTCTAGAAAATTTTTCTGCCTAGATAATATATTTTTATTTTTCAAGAAATTTTATGTTTGCTATAGGACAGTCTTTTTAGTGGGAACGTTGATGGAAACCATGTCTTGATCCATATTGATTAGTCCGTGTACACATATTTAGCCCCTAAATCAATTTCCTACAGTATCAATTGTTATTTTCTAAATCCACTCAGTAATGACTTTGATTTTAAAGTGAAACAATCCTGGATGAATTATTTGTTTTAGTGAATTTAATTTGTGGTCTGGCATTAAACTGAAATAATTTAAATTATTTCTATTCCTAAGGAAATATGACTGAAAATATTGGGCACCTTGATTTTCTAAAGAGTCACTTAATTTGGTTTTGGGATGCCTAGTCAGATCTCTTAACACAGAATATAGGGACTAATTAAAAATTAAGCAGATCAACATTCTGAGTAGTTATCAGCTCTGGACATGTGGGTGTTTGTAACATATGATGTATGCAAACTAAATCTAAGCCAATCAGTGGCTTTTTATTATACTTGGAAGTCATTAGTCTGGGGAATTCTACTTGTCTGGGAATTTATGCAACTAAGATTCATGGTATAATAGCATAATCTCTCCTATGAAAAGCAAAATAATCAGAAATGAACATAGATACATGTATTCAAAACAACAGAATAAACTTGCAGATTCCAGTGTGTAGAGGAAATATTGGTCTGCGGCATCATTGCCTGTTACATATACTTTCTTGCAGTGAGATGCGCATCCCACACCTTAAATCCAGGCTCCTTATAATGCTGGGGATGATTAGAAAAACACAGTAAGGTTATTTACAGCATGAATCCAGAATAGTTTCCTTGAATGATTTTTAATCTGGGTTGAGTCATCAGAAAGTAACTGATGTCAAAGTTTTAAGAGGAGGCTTGGGATGTTTGTAAATCAGCAAAATGTAGTATCTCTCCCAATTAAATTGTGCCTTGCAGTAATTTTGAGGAATATTATTAGTAGAATGCTGGTGATGCTTTTGAGATGATATGTAGTTTTCTCCTTAAATATTTCACTGGGGATTAAAAACAGATATTTTTGTTCTCATGCCTGTTAAGATTTCACATGTCTTCAAATATTTTAGCTTACTTTTTATTTTCTAAGAATTCTATTTCTTTTATTATTCTAAGAATTAGAATGACAGTGATAACCATGTTTTATCTAGAAAGATTTTAAGATCTCTTTAGTTAACATTGCAATAAAATAAGTGACATTTTTTTCTTCATATTCTCAGAGGAGAGATTCAAGAGAAATTTTTTTTTTTTAAATTTTTTTTTATTCCATCTTGTAATGGGGGTACAAATAT